>OW387026.1:54538410-55138410 GCA_936439885.1 Nowickia ferox
AGGTGAAAATTTTCAAGATTTTTGACTTGTGTCGATTCCAGGTGAAAAACTCGAAAATCATGAACTCTAAAAATGGGGTAATTTCTGTAGTATTTGTATATGTTTATTTTGCCGTAATTTAACGCTGTGCAAAATTTGGCGAATTTTCAGAGAGGTTAAAAGTTTCAAGATTTTTGACTTGTTACGAATCGAGGTAAAAAACTCGAAAATCATGAACTCTAAAAATAGGCTGATTTTTGCAGTATATGATTATTTTGGCGTAATTTAACGTTGTGCAAAATTTGCGGAATCTTGGGAGAGGTAAAATTTTTAAAGATTTTTGACTTGTGACGACTCGAGGTGAAAAACTCGAAAATCATGAACTCTAAAAATGGGCTGATTTTTGTAGTATATGATTATTTTGGCGTAATTTAACGCTGTGCAAAATTTGGGGAATTTCGGGAGAGGTGAAAATTTTCGAGACTTTTGACTTGTGACAACTCGAGGTGAAAAACTCGAAAATCATGAACTCTAAAAATGAACTGATTTTTTTAGTATATGATTATTTTAGCGTAATCTAACGCTGTGCAAAATTTGAGGAATTTTGGGAGACGTAAAAATTTTTAAGATTTTTGAGGTGAAAATTTTTAAGATTTTTTACTTGTGACGACTCGAGGTGAAAAACTCGAAAATCATGAACTCCAAAAATAGGCTGATTTTTGTAGTATATGATTATTTTGGCGTAATTTAACGCTGTGCAAAATTTTGGAAGTTTTGGGAGAGGTGAAAATTTTCAAGATTTTTGACTCGTGACGACACGATCTGAAAAACTCGAAAATGATGAACTCTAAAATGAACTGATTTTTTTAGTATATGCTTAGTTTGGCGTAATCTAACGCTGTGCAAAATTTTGGGAGATGTAAAAATTTTTAAGATTTTTGAGGTGAAAATTTTTAAGATTTTTTATTTGTGACGACTCGAGGTGAAAAACTCGAAAATCATGAACTCTAAAAATAGGCTGATTTTTGTAGTATATGATTATTTTGGCGTAATTTGACGCTGTGCAAAATTTGCGGAATTTTGGGAGAGGTGAAAATTTTCAAGATTTTTGACTTGTGACGACTCGAGGTGAAAAACTCGAAAATCATGAACTCTAAAAATAGGATGCTTTTTGTAGTATATGATTATTTTGGCGTAATTTAACGCTGTGCAAAATTTGCGGAATTTTAGGAGAGGTGAAAATTTTCAAGATTTTTGACTTGTGTCGATTCCAGGTGAAAAACTCGAAAATCATGAACTCTAAAAATGGGGTAATTTCTGTAGTATTTGTATATGTTTATTTTGCCGTAATTTAACGCTGTGCAAAATTTGGCGAATTTTTAGAGAGGTTAAAAGTTTCAAGATTTTTGACTTGTTACGAATCGAGGTAAAAAACTCGAAAATCATGAACTCTAAAAATAGGCTGATTTTTGCAGTATATGATTATTTTGGCGTAATTTAACGCTGTGCAAAATTTTGGGAATTTTGGGGAGAGGTGAAAATTTTCAATATTTTTGACTCGTGACGACACGAGGTGAAAAACTCGAAAATCATGAACTCTAAAAATGAACTGATTTTTTTAGTATATGATTATTTTAGCGTAATCTAACGCTGTGCAAAATTTGAGGAATTTTGGGAGACGTAAAAATTTTAAGATTTTTGAGGTGAAAATTTTTAAGATTTTTTACTTGTGACGACTCGAGGTGCAAAACTTGAAAATCATGAAATCTAAAAATGGGCTGATTTTTTTAGTATAGGATTATTTTGGCGTAATTTAACGCTGTGCAAAATTTTGGGAGTTTTGGGAGAGGTGAAAATTTTCAAGATTTTTGACTTGTGACGACACGATGTGAAAAACTCGAAAATGATGAACTCTAAAATGAACTGATTTTTTTAGTATATGCTAATTTTGGCGTAATCTAACGCTGTGCAAAATTTTTTGGAGATGTAAAAATTTTTAAGATTTTTGAGGTGAAAATTATTAAGATTTTTTACTTGTGACGACTCGAGGTGAAAAACTCGAAAATCATGAACTCTAAAAATGGGGTAATTTCTGTAGTATTTGTATATGTTTATTTTGCAGTAATTTAACGCTGTGCAAAATTTGGCGAATTTTCAGAGAGGTTAAAAGTTTCAAGATTTTTGACTTGTTACGAATCGAGGTAAAAAACTCGAAAATCATGAACTCTAAAAATAGGCTGATTTTTGCAGTATATGATTATTTTGGCGTAATTTAACGTTGTGCAAAATTTGCGGAATCTTGGGAGAGGTAAAATTTTTAAAGATTTTTGACTTGTGACGACTCGAGGTGAAAAACTCGAAAATCATGAACTCTAAAAATGGGCTGATTTTTGTAGTATATGATTATTTTGGCGTAATTTAACGCTGTGCAAAATTTGGGGAATTTCGGGAGAGGTGAAAATTTTCGAGACTTTTGACTTGTGACAACTCGAGGTGAAAAACTCGAAAATCATGAACTCTAAAAATGAACTGATTTTTTTAGTATATGATTATTTTAGCGTAATCTAACGCTGTGCAAAATTTGAGGAATTTTGGGAGACGTAAAAATTTTTAAGATTTTTGAGGTGAAAATTTTTAAGATTTTTTACTTGTGACGACTTGAGGTGCAAAACTCGAAAATCATGAAATCTAAAAATGGGCTGATTTTTTTAGTATATGATTATTTTGGCGTAATTTAACGCTGTGCAAAATTTTGGAAGTTTTGGGAGAGGTGAAAATTTTCAAGATTTTTGACTCGTGACGACACGATGTGAAAAACTCGAAAATGATGAACTCTAAAATGAACTGATTTTTTTAGTATATGCTTAGTTTGGCGTAATCTAACGCTGTGCAAAATTTTGGGAGATGTAAAAATTTTTAAGATTTTTGAGGTGAAAATTTTTAAGATTTTTTACTTGTGACGACTCGAGGTGAAAAACTCGAAAATCATGAACTCTAAAAATAGGCTGATTTTTGTAGTATATGATTATTTTGGCGTAATTTGACGCTGTGCAAAATTTGCGGAATTTTGGGAGAGGTGAAAATTTTCAAGATTTTTGACTTGTGACGACTCGAGGTGAAAAACTCGAAAATCATGAACTCTAAAAATGGGCTGATTTTTTTGGTATATGATTATTTTGGCGTAATTTAACGCTGTGCAAAATATGCGGAATTTTGGGAGAGGTGAAAATTTTCAAGATTTTTAACTTGTGACGACTCGAGGTGAAAAACTCGAAAATCATGAACTCTAAAAATAGGATGCTTTTTGTAGTATATGATTATTTTGGCGTAATTTAACGCTGTGCAAAATTTGCGGAATTTTGGGAGAGGTGAAAATTTTCAAGATTTTTGACTTGTGTCGATTCCAGGTGAAAAACTCGAAAATCATGAACTCTAAAAATGGGGTAATTTCTGTAGTATTTGTATATGTTTATTTTGCCGTAATTTAACGCTGTGCAAAATTTGGCGAATTTTTAGAGAGGTTAAAAGTTTCAAGATTTTTGACTTGTTACGAATCGAGGTAAAAAACTCGAAAATCATGAACTCTAAAAATAGGCTGATTTTTGCAGTATATGATTATTTTGGCGTAATTTAACGCTGTGCAAAATTTTGGGAATTTTGGGAGACGTAAAAATTTTAAGATTTTTGAGGTGAAAATTTTTAAGATTTTTTACTTGTGACGACTCGAGGTGCAAAACTTGAAAATCATGAAATCTAAAAATGGGCTGATTTTTTTACTATATGATTATTTTGGCGTAATTTAACGCTGTGCAAAATTTTGGGAGTTTTGGGAGAGGTGAAAATTTTCAAGATTTTTGACTTGTGACGACACGATGTGAAAAACTCGAAAATGATGAACTCTAAAATGAACTGATTTTTTTAGTATATGCTTATTTTGGCGTAATCTAACGCTGTGCAAAATTTTTTGGAGATGTAAAAATTTTTAAGATTTTTGAGGAGAAAATTATTAAGATTTTTTACTTGTGACGACTCGAGGTGAAAAACTCGAAAATCATGAACTCTAAAAATGGGCTGATTTTTTTAGTATATGATTATTTTGGCGTAATTTAACGCTGTGCAAAATATGCGGAATTTTGGGAGAGGTGAAAATTTTCAAGATTTTTGACTTGTGACGACTCGAGGTGAAAAACTCGAAAATCATGAACTCTAAAAATAGGCTGATTTTTGTAGTATATGTTTATTTGGCGTAATTTAAAGCTGTGCAAAATTTGCGGAATTTTGGGAGAGGTGAAAATTTTCAAGATTTTTGACTTGTGTCGATTCCAGGTGAAAAACTCGAAAATCATGAAATCTAAAAATGGGGTAATTTCTGTAGTATTTGTATATGTTTATTTTGCCGTAATTTAACGCTGTGCAAAATTTGGCGAATTTTCAGAGAGGTTAAAAGTTTCAAGATTTTTGACTTGTTACGACTCGAGGTGAAAAACTCGAAAATCATGAACTCTAAAAATAGGCTGATTTTTGTAGTATATGTTTATTTGGCGTAATTTAAAGCTGTGCAAAATTTGCGGAATTTTGGGAGAGGTGAAAATTTTCAAGATTTTTGACTTGTGACAACTCGAGGTAAAAAACTCGAAAACATGAACTTTAAAAATGGGCTAATTTTTGTAGTATATGATTATTTTAACTTAATTTAACGCTGTGCAAAATTTGGGGAATTTTGGGAGAGGTGAAAATTTTTAAGATTTTTGACTTGTGACGGCTCGAGGTAAAAAACGCGAAAATAATGAACTCTAACAATAGGCTGATTTTTGTAGTATATGATTATTTTGGCGTAATTTAACTCTGTGCAAAATATGCGGAATTTTGGGAGAGGTGAAAATTTTCAAGATTTTGGACTTGTGACGACTCGAGGTGAAAAAGTCGAAAATCATGAACTCTAAAAATAGGCTGATTTTTGTAGTATATAATTATTTTGGCGTAATTTAACGCTGTGCAAAATTTGCGGAATCTTGGGAGAGGTAAAATTTTTCAAGATTTTTGACTTGTGACGACTCGAGGTTAAAAACTCGAAAATCATGAACTCTAAAAATAGGCTGATTTTTGTAGTATATGATTATTTTGGCGTAATTTAACGCTGTGCAAAATTTGCGGAATTTTGGGAGAGGTGAAAATTTTCAAGATTTTTGACTTGTGTCGATTCCAGGTGAAAAACTCGAAAATCATGAACTCTAAAAATGGGGTAATTTCTGTAGTATTTGTATATGTTTATTTTGCCGTAATTTAACGCTGTGCAAAATTTGGCGAATTTTCAGAGAGGTTAAAAGTTTCAAGATTTTTGACTTGTTACGAATCGAGGTAAAAAACTCGAAAATCATGAACTCTAAAAATAGGCTGATTTTTGCAGTATATGATTATTTTGGCGTAATTTAACGTTGTGCAAAATTTGCGGAATCTTGGGAGAGGTAAAATTTTTAAAGATTTTTGACTTGTGACGACTCGAGGTGAAAAACTCGAAAATCATGAACTCTAAAAATGGGCTGATTTTTGTAGTATATGATTATTTTGGCGTAATTTAACGCTGTGCAAAATTTTGGGAATTTCGGGAGAGGTGAAAATTTTCGAGACTTTTGACTTGTGACAACTCGAGGTGAAAAACTCGAAAATCATGAACTCTTAAAATGGGCTGATTTTTTAGGTATATGATTATTTTGGCGTAATTTAACGCTGTGCAAAATTTTGGGAATTTTGGGGAGAGGTGAAAATTTTCAATATTTTTGACTCGTGACGACACGAGGTGAAAAACTCGAAAATCATGAACTCTAAAAATGAACTGATTTTTTTAGTATATGATTATTTTAGCGTAATCTAACGCTGTGCAAAATTTGAGGAATTTTGGGAGACGTAAAAATTTTTAAGATTTTTGAGGTGAAAATTTTTAAGATTTTTTACTTGTGACGACTCGAGGTGCAAAACTCGAAAATCATGAAATCTAAAAATGGGCTGATTTTTTTAGTATATGATTATTTTGGCGTAATTTAACGCTGTGCAAAATTTTGGGAGTTTTGGGAGAGGTGAAAATTTTCAAGATTTTTGACTCGTGACGACACGATGTGAAAAACTCGAAAATGATGAACTCTAAAATGAACTGATTTTTTTAGTATATGCTTATTTTGGCGTAATCTAACGCTGTGCAAAATTTTGGGAGATGTAAAAATTTTTAAGATTTTTGAGGTGAAAATTTTTAAGATTTTTTACTTGTGACGACTCGAGGTGAAAAATTCGAAAATCATGAACTCTAAAAATAGGCTGATTTTTGTAGTATATGATTATTTTGGCGTAATTTAACGCTGTGCAAAATTTGCGGAATTTTGGGAGAGGTGAAAATTTTCAAGATTTTTGACTTGTGACGACTCGAGGTGAAAAACTCGAAAATCATGAACTCTAAAAATGGGCTGATATTTTTAGTATATGATTATTTTGGCGTAATTTAACGCTGTGCAAAATATGCGGAATTTTGGGAGAGGTGAAAATTTTCAAGATTTTTGACTTGTGACGACTCGAGGTGAAAAACTCGAAAATCAGGAACTCTAAAAATGGGGTAATTTCTGTAGTATTTGTATGTGTTTATTTTGCCGTAATTTAACGCTGTGAAAAATTTGGCGAATTTTCAGAGAGGTTAAAAGTTTCAAGATTTTTGACTTGTTACGAATCGAGGTAAAAAACTCGAAAATCATGAACTCTAAAAATAGGCTGATTTTTGCAGTATATGATTATTTTGGCGTAATTTAACGTTGTGCAAAATTTGCGGAATCTTGGGAGAGGTAAAATTTTTAAAGATTTTTGACTTGTGACGACTCGAGGTGAAAAACTCGAAAATCATGAACTCTAAAAATGGGCTGATTTTTGTAGTATATGATTATTTTGGCGTAATTTAACGCTGTGCAAAATTTGGGGAATTTCGGGAGAGGTGAAAATTTTCGAGACTTTTGACTTGTGACAACTCGAGGTGAAAAACTCGAAAATAATGAACTCTAAAAATGGGCTGATTTTTTAGGTATATGATTATTTTGGCGTAATTTAACGCTGTGCAAAATTTTGGGAATTTTGGGGAGAGGTGAAAATTTTCAATATTTTTGACTCGTGACGACTCGAGGTGAAAAACTCGAAAATCATGAACTCTAAAAATGAACTGATTTTTTTAGTATATGATTATTTTAGCATAATCTAACGCTGTGCAAAATTTGAGGAATTTTGGGAGAGGTGAAAATTTTCCAGATCTTTGACTTGTGACCACTCGAGGTGAAAAACTCGAAAAAAATTAACTCTAAAAATATGCTGATTTTTGTAGTATATGATTATTTAGCGTAATTTAACGCTGTGCAAAATTTGGGAAATTTTTGAGAGGTGAAAATTTTTAAGATTTTTGACTTGTGACGGCTCGAGGTAAAAAACGCGAAAATAATGAACTCTAACAATAGGCTGATTTTTGTAGTATATGATTATTTTGGCGTAATTTAACGATGTGCAAAATATGCGGAATTTTGGGAGAGGTGAAAATTTTCAAGATTTTTGACTTGTGACGACTCGAGGTGAAAAAGTCGAAAATCATGAACTCTAAAAATAGGCTGATTTTTGTAGTATATAATTATTTTGGCGTAATTTAACGCTGTGCAAAATTTGCGGAATCTTGGGAGAGGTAAAATTTTTCAAGATTTTTGACTTGTGACGACTCGAGGTGAAAAACTCGAAAATCATGAACTCTAAAAATAGGCTGATTTTTGTAGTATATGATTATTTTGGAGTAATTTAACGCTGTGCAAAATTTGCGGAATTTTGGGAGAGGTGAAAATTTTCAAGATTTTTGACTTGTGTCGATTCCAGGTGAAAAACTCGAAAATCATGAACTCTAAAAATAGGCTGATTTTTGTAGTATATAATTATTTTGGCGTCATTTAACGCTGTGCAAAATTTGCGGAATCTTGGGAGAGGTAAAATTTTTCAAGATTTTTGACTTGTGACGACTCGAGGTGAAAAACTCGAAAATCATGAACTCTAAAAATAGGCTGATTTTTGTAGTATATGATTATTTTAGCATAATCTAACGCTGTGCAAAATTTGAGGAATTTTGGGAGACGTAAAAATTTTTGAGGTGAAAATTTTTAAGATTTTTTACTTGTGACGACTCGAGGTGCAAAACTCGAAAATCATGAAATCTAAAAATGGGCTGATTTTTTTAGTATATGATTATTTTGGCGTAATTTAACGCTGTGCAAAATTTTGGGAGTTTTGGGAGAGGTGAAAATTTTCAAGATTTTTGACTCGTGACGACACGATGTGAAAAACTCGAAAATGATGAACTCTAAAATGAACTGATTTTTTTAGTATATGCTTATTTTGGCGTAATCTAACGCTGTGCAAAATTTTGGGAGATGTAAAAATTTTTAAGATTTTTGAGGTGAAAATTTTTAAGATTTTTTACTTGTGACGACTCGAGGTGAAAAACTCGAAAATCATGAACTCTAAAAATAGGCTGATTTTTGTAGTATATGATTATTTTGGCGTAATTTAACGCTGTGCAAAATTTGCGGAATTTTGGGAGAGGTGAAAATTTTCAAGATTTTTGACTTGTGACGACTCGAGGTGAAAAACTCGAAAATCATGAACTCTAAAAATGGGCTGATATTTTTAGTATATGATTATTTTGGCGTAATTTAACGCTGTGCAAAATATGCGGAATTTTGGGAGAGGTGAAAATTTTCAAGATTTTTGACTTGTGACGACTCGTGGTGAAAAACTCGAAAATCAGGAACTCTAAAAATAGGCTGATTTTTGTAGTATATGTTTATTTGGCGTAATTTAAAGCTGTGCAAAATTTGCGGAATTTTGGGAGAGGTGAAAATTTTCCAGATCTTTGACTTGTGACCACTCGAGGTGAAAAACTCGAAAAAAAATTAACTCTAAAAATATGCTGATTTTTGTAGTATATGATTATTTAGCGTAATTTAACGCTGTGCAAAATTTGGGAAATTTTTGAGAGGTGAAAATTTTTAAGATTTTTGACTTGTGACGGCTCGGGGTAAAAAACGCGAAAATAATGAACTCTAACAATAGGCTGATTTTTGTAGTATATGATTATTTTGGCGTAATTTAACGCTGTGCAAAATATGCGGAATTTTGGGAGATGTGAAAATTTTCAAGATTTTTGACTTGTGACGACTCGAGGTGAAAAAGTCGAAAATCATGAACTCTAAAAATGGGGTAATTTCTGTAGTATTTGTATGTGTTTATTTTGCCGTAATTTAACGCTGTGAAAAATTTGGCGAATTTTCAGAGAGGTTAAAAGTTTCAAGATTTTTGACTTGTTACGAATCGAGGTAAAAAACTCGAAAATCATGAACTCTAAAAATAGGCTGATTTTTGCAGTATATGATTATTTTGGCGTAATTTAACGTTGTGCAAAATTTGCGGAATCTTGGGAGAGGTAAAATTTTTAAACATTTTTGACTTGTGACGACTCGAGGTGAAAAACTCGAAAATCATGAACTCTAAAAATGGGCTGATTTTTGTAGTATATGATTATTTTGGCGTAATTTAACGCTGTGCAAAATTTGGGGAATTTCGGGAGAGGTGAAAATTTTCGAGACTTTTGACTTGTGACAACTCGAGGTGAAAAATTTGAAAATCATGAAATCTAAAAATGGGCTGATTTTTTAGGTATATGATTATTTTGGCGTAATTTAACGCTGTGCAAAATTTTGGGAATTTTGGGGAGAGGTGAAAATTTTCAATATTTTTGACTCGTGACGACTCGAGGTGAAAAACTCGAAAATCATGAACTCTAAAAATGAACTGATTTTTTTAGTATATGATTATTTTAGCATAATCTAACGCTGTGCAAAATTTGAGGAATTTTGGGAGAGGTGAAAATTTTCCAGATCTTTGACTTGTGACCACTCGAGGTGAAAAACTCGAAAAAAATTAACTCTAAAAATATGCTGATTTTTGTAGTATATGATTATTTAGCGTAATTTAACGCTGTGCAAAATTTGGGAAATTTTTGAGAGGTGAAAATTTTTAAGATTTTTGACTTGTGACGGCTCGAGGTAAAAAACGCGAAAATAATGAACTCTAACAATAGGCTGATTTTTGTAGTATATGATTATTTTGGCGTAATTTAACGATGTGCAAAATATGCGGAATTTTGGGAGAGGTGAAAATTTTCAAGATTTTTGACTTGTGACGACTCGAGGTGAAAAAGTCGAAAATCATGAACTCTAAAAATAGGCTGATTTTTGTAGTATATAATTATTTTGGCGTCATTTAACGCTGTGCAAAATTTGCGGAATCTTGGGAGAGGTAAAATTTTTCAAGATTTTTGACTTGTGACGACTCGAGGTGAAAAACTCGAAAATCATGAACTCTAAAAATAGGCTGATTTTTGTAGTATATGATTATTTTGGCGTAATTTAACGCTGTGCAAAATTTGCGGAATTTTGGGAGAGGTGAAAATTTTCAAGATTTTTGACTTGTGTCGATTCCAGGTGAAAAACTCGAAAATCATGAACTCTAAAACTGGGGTAATTTCTGTAGTATTTGTATATGTTTATTTTGCCGTAATTTAACGCTGTGCAAAATTTGGCGAATTTTCAGAGAGGTTAAAAGTTTCAAGATTTTTGACTTGTTACGAATCGAGGTAAAAAACTCGCAAATCATGAACTCTAAAAATAGGCTGATTTTTGCAGTATATGATTATTTTGGCGTAATTTAACGTTGTGCAAAATTTGCGGAATCTTGGGAGAGGTAAAATTTTTAAAGATTTTTGACTTGTGACGACTCGAGGTGAAAAACTCGAAAATCATGAACTCTAAAAATGGGCTGATTTTTGTAGTATATGATTATTTTGGCGTAATTTAACGCTGTGCAAAATTTGGGGAATTTCGGGAGAGGTGAAAATTTTCGAGACTTTTGACTTGTGACAACTCGAGGTGAAAAACTCGAAAATCATGAACTCTAAAAATGGGCTGATTTTTTAGGTATATGATTATTTTGGCGTAATTTAACGCTGTGCAAAATTTTGGAAATTTTGGGGAGAGGTGAAAATTTTCAATATTTTTGACTCGTGACGACACGAGGTGAAAAACTCGAAAATCATGAACTCTAAAAATGAACTGATTTTTTTAGTATATGATTATTTTAGCGTAATCTAACGCTGTGCAAAATTTGAGGAATTTTGGGAGACGTAAAAATTTTTAAGATTTTTGAGGTGAAAATTTTTAAGATTTTTGACTTGTGACGGCTCGGGGTAAAAAACGCGAAAATAATGAACTCTAACAATAGGCTGATTTTTGTAGTATATGATTATTTTGGCGTAATTTAACGCTGTGCAAAATATGCGGAATTTTGGGAGATGTGAAAATTTTCAAGATTTTTGACTTGTGACGACTCGAGGTGAAAAAGTCGAAAATCATGAACTCTAAAAATGGGGTAATTTCTGTAGTATTTGTATGTGTTTATTTTGCCGTAATTTAACGCTGTGAAAAATTTGGCGAATTTTCAGAGAGGTTAAAAGTTTCAAGATTTTTGACTTGTTACGAATCGAGGTAAAAAACTCGAAAATCATGAACTCTAAAAATAGGCTGATTTTTGCAGTATATGATTATTTTGGCGTAATTTAACGTTGTGCAAAATTTGCGGAATCTTGGGAGAGGTAAAATTTTTAAACATTTTTGACTTGTGACGACTCGAGGTGAAAAACTCGAAAATCATGAACTCTAAAAATGGGCTGATTTTTGTAGTATATGATTATTTTGGCGTAATTTAACGCTGTGCAAAATTTGGGGAATTTCGGGAGAGGTGAAAATTTTCGAGACTTTTGACTTGTGACAACTCGAGGTGAAAAATTTGAAAATCATGAAATCTAAAAATGGGCTGATTTTTTAGGTATATGATTATTTTGGCGTAATTTAACGCTGTGCAAAATTTTGGGAATTTTGGGGAGAGGTGAAAATTTTCAATATTTTTGACTCGTGACGACTCGAGGTGAAAAACTCGAAAATCATGAACTCTAAAAATGAACTGATTTTTTTAGTATATGATTATTTTAGCATAATCTAACGCTGTGCAAAATTTGAGGAATTTTGGGAGAGGTGAAAATTTTCCAGATCTTTGACTTGTGACCACTCGAGGTGAAAAACTCGAAAAAAATTAACTCTAAAAATATGCTGATTTTTGTAGTATATGATTATTTAGCGTAATTTAACGCTGTGCAAAATTTGGGAAATTTTTGAGAGGTGAAAATTTTTAAGATTTTTGACTTGTGACGGCTCGAGGTAAAAAACGCGAAAATAATGAACTCTAACAATAGGCTGATTTTTGTAGTATATGATTATTTTGGCGTAATTTAACGATGTGCAAAATATGCGGAATTTTGGGAGAGGTGAAAATTTTCAAGATTTTTGACTTGTGACGACTCGAGGTGAAAAAGTCGAAAATCATGAACTCTAAAAATAGGCTGATTTTTGTAGTATATAATTATTTTGGCGTCATTTAACGCTGTGCAAAATTTGCGGAATCTTGGGAGAGGTAAAATTTTTCAAGATTTTTGACTTGTGACGACTCGAGGTGAAAAACTCGAAAATCATGAACTCTAAAAATAGGCTGATTTTTGTAGTATATGATTATTTTGGCGTAATTTAACGCTGTGCAAAATTTGCGGAATTTTGGGAGAGGTGAAAATTTTCAAGATTTTTGACTTGTGTCGATTCCAGGTGAAAAACTCGAAAATCATGAACTCTAAAACTGGGGTAATTTCTGTAGTATTTGTATATGTTTATTTTGCCGTAATTTAACGCTGTGCAAAATTTGGCGAATTTTCAGAGAGGTTAAAAGTTTCAAGATTTTTGACTTGTTACGAATCGAGGTAAAAAACTCGCAAATCATGAACTCTAAAAATAGGCTGATTTTTGCAGTATATGATTATTTTGGCGTAATTTAACGTTGTGCAAAATTTGCGGAATCTTGGGAGAGGTAAAATTTTTAAAGATTTTTGACTTGTGACGACTCGAGGTGAAAAACTCGAAAATCATGAACTCTAAAAATGGGCTGATTTTTGTAGTATATGATTATTTTGGCGTAATTTAACGCTGTGCAAAATTTGGGGAATTTCGGGAGAGGTGAAAATTTTCGAGACTTTTGACTTGTGACAACTCGAGGTGAAAAACTCGAAAATCATGAACTCTAAAAATGGGCTGATTTTTTAGGTATATGATTATTTTGGCGTAATTTAACGCTGTGCAAAATTTTGGAAATTTTGGGGAGAGGTGAAAATTTTCAATATTTTTGACTCGTGACGACACGAGGTGAAAAACTCGAAAATCATGAACTCTAAAAATGAACTGATTTTTTTAGTATATGATTATTTTAGCGTAATCTAACGCTGTGCAAAATTTGAGGAATTTTGGGAGACGTAAAAATTTTTAAGATTTTTGAGGTGAAAATTTTTAAGATTTTTTACTTGTGACGACTCGAGGTGCAAAACTCGAAAATCATGAAATCTAAAAATGGGCTGATTTTTTTAGTATATGATTATTTTGGCGTAATTTAACGCTGTGCAAAATTTTGGGAGTTTTGGGAGAGGTGAAAATTTTCAAGATTTTTGACTCGTGACGACACGATGTGAAAAACTCGAAAATGATGAACTCTAAAATGAACTGATTTTTTTAGTATATGCTTATTTTGGCGTAATCTAACGCTGTGCAAAATTTTGGGAGATGTAAAAATTTTTAAGATTTTTGAGGTGAAAATTTTTAAGATTTTTTACTTGTGACGACTCGAGGTGAAAAACTCGAAAATCATGAACTCTAAAAATAGGCTGATTTTTGTAGTATATGATTATTTTGGCGTAATTTAACGCTGTGCAAAATTTGCGGAATTTTGGGAGAGGTGAAAATTTTCCAGATCTTTTACTTGTGACCACTCGAGGTGAAAAACTCGAAAAAAATTAACTCTAAAAATATGCTGATTTTTGTAGTATATGATTATTTAGCGTAATTTAACGCTGTGCAAAATTTGGGAAATTTTTGAGAGGTGAAAATTTTTAAGATTTTTGACTTGTGACGGCTCGAGGTAAAAAACGCGAAAATAATGAACTCTAACAATAGGCTGATTTTTGTAGTATATGATTATTTTGGCGTAATTTAACGCTGTGCAAAATATGCGGAATTTTGGGAGAGGTGAAAATTTTCAAGATTTTTGACTTGTGACGACTCGAGGTGAAAAAGTCGAAAATCATGAACTCTAAAAATAGGCTGATTTTTGTAGTATATAATTATTTTGGCGTAATTTAACGCTGTGCAAAATTTGCGGAATCTTGGGAGAGGTAAAATTTTTCAAGATTTTTGACTTGTGACGACTCGAGGTGAAAAACTCGAAAATCATAAACTCTAAAAATAGGCTGATTTTTGTAGTATATGATTATTTTGGCGTAATTTAACGCTGTGCAAAATTTGCGGAATTTTGGGAGAGGTGAAAATTTTCAAGATTTTTGACTTGTGTCGATTCCAGGTGAAAAACTCGAAAATCATGAACTCTAAAAATGGGGTAATTTCTGTAGTATTTGTATATGTTTATTTTGCCGTAATTTAACGCTGTGCAAAATTTGGCGAATTTTCAGAGAGGTTAAAAGTTTCAAGATTTTTGACTTGTTACGAATCGAGGTAAAAAACTCGAAAATCATGAACTCTAAAAATAGGCTGATTTTTGCAGTATATGATTATTTTGGCGTAATTTAACGTTGTGCAAAATTTGCGGAATCTTGGGAGAGGTAAAATTTTTAAAGATTTTTGACTTGTGACGACTCGAGGTGAAAAACTCGAAAATCATGAACTCTAAAAATGGGCTGATTTTTTAGGTATATGATTATTTTGGCGTAATTTAACGCTGTGCAAAATTTTGGGAATTTTGGGGAGAGGTGAAAATTTTCAATATTTTTGACTCGTGACGACACGAGGTGAAAAACTCGAAAATCATGAACTCTAAAAATGAACTGATTTTTTTAGTATATGATTATTTTAGCGTAATCTAACGCTGTGCAAAATTTGAGGAATTTTGGGAGACGTAAAAATTTTTAAGATTTTTGCGGTGAAAATTTTCAAGATTTTTGACTTGTGACGACTCGAGGTGAAAAAGTCGAAAATCATGAACTCTAAAAATAGGCTGATTTTTGTAGTATATAATTATTTTGGCGTAATTTAACGCTGTGCAAAATTTGCGGAATCTTGGGAGAGGTAAAATTTTTAAGATTTTTGACTTGTGTCGATTCCAGGTGAAAAACTCGAAAATCATGAACTCTAAAAATGGGGTAATTTCTGTAGTATTTGTATATGTTTATTTTGCCGTAATTTAACGCTGTGCAAAATTTGGCGAATTTTCAGAGAGGTTAAAAGTTTCAAGATTTTTGACTTGTTACGAATCGAGGTAAAAAACTCGAAAATCATGAACTCTAAAAATAGGCTGATTTTTGCAGTATATGCTTATTTTGGCGTAATCTAACGCTGTGCAAAATTTTGGGAGATGTAAAAATTTTTAAGATTTTTGAGGTGAAAATTTTTAAGATTTTTTACTTGTGACGACTCGAGGTGAAAAACTTGAAAATCATGAACTCTAAAAATAGGCTGATTTTTGTAGTATATGATTATTTTGGCGTAATTTAACGCTGTGCAAAATTTGCGGAATTTTGGGAGAGCTGAAAATTTTCAAGATTTTTGACTTGTGACGACTAGAGGTGAAAAACTCGAAAATCATGAACTCTAAAAATGGGCTGATTTTTTTAGTATATGATTATTTTGGCGTAATTTAACGCTGTGCAAAATATGCGGAATTTTGGGAGAGGTGAAAATTTTCAAGATTTTTGACTTGTGACGACTCGAGGTGAAAAACTCGAAAATCATGAACTCTAAAAATAGGCTGATTTTTGTAGTATATGTTTATTTGGCGTAATTTAAAGCTGTGCAAAATTTGCGGAATTTTGGGAGAGGTGAAAATTTTCCAGATCTTTGACTTGTGACCACTCGAGGTGAAAAACTCGAAAAAAATTAACTCTAAAAATATGCTGATTTTTGTAGTATATGATTATTTAGCGTAATTTAACGCTGTGCAAAATTTGGGAAATTTTTGAGAGGTGAAAATTTTTAAGATTTTTGACTTGACGGCTCGAGGTAAAAAACGCGAAAATAATGAACTCTAACAATAGGCTGATTTTTGTAGTATATGATTATTTTGGCGTAATTGTGACGACTCGAGGTGAAAAAGTCGAAAATCATGAACTCTCAAAATAGGCTGATTTTTGTAGTATATAATTTTTTTGGCGTAATTTAACGCTGTGCAAAATTTGCGGAATCTTGGGACAGGTAAAATTTTTCAAGATTTTTGACTTGTGACGACTCGAGGTGAAAAACTCGAAAATCATGAACTCTAAAAATAGGCTGATTTTTGTAGTTTATGATTATTTTGGCGTAATTTAACGCTGTGCAAAATTTGCGGAATTTTGGGAGAGGTGAAAATTTTCAAGATTTTTGACTTGTGTCGATTCCAGGTGAAAAACTCGAAAATCATGAACTCTAAAAATGGGGTAATTTCTGTAGTATTTGTATATGTTTATTTTGCCGTAATTTAACGCTGTGCAAAATTTGGCGAATTTTCAGAGAGGTTAAAAGTTTCAAGATTTTTGATTTGTTACGAATCGAGGTAAAAAACTCGAAAATCATGAACTCTAAAAATAGGCTGATTTTTGCAGTATATGATTATTTTGGCGTAATTTAACGTTGTGCAAAATTTGCGGAATCTTGGGAGAGGTAAAATTTTTAAAGATTTTTGACTTGTGACGACTCGAGGTGAAAAACTCGAAAATCATGAACTCTAAAAATGGGCTGATTTTTTAGGTTATGATTATTTTGGCGTAATTTAACGCTGTGCAAAATTTTGGGAATTTTGGGGAGAGGTGAAAATTTTCAATATTTTTGACTCGTGACGACACGAGGTGAAAAACTCGAAAATAATGAACTCTAAAAAGGAACTGATTTTTTTAGTATATGATTATTTTAGCGTAATCTAACGCTGTGCAAAATTTGAGGAATTTTGGGAGACGTAAAAATTTTTAAGATTTTTGAGGTGAAAATTTTTAAGATTTTTTACTTGTGACGACTCGAGGTGCAAAACTCGAAATCATGAAATCTAAAAATGGGCTGATTTTTTTAGTATATGATTATTTTGGCGTAATTTAACGCTGTGCAAAATTTTGGGAGTTTTGGGAGAGGTGAAAATTTTCGAGATTTTTGACTCGTGACGACACGATGTGAAAAACTCGAAAATGATGAACTCTAAAATGAACTGATTTTTTTAGTATATGCTTATTTTGGCGTAATCTAACGCTGTGCAAAATTTTGGGAGATGTAAAAATTTTTAAGATTTTTGAGGTGAAAATTTTTAAGATTTTTTACTTGTGATGACTCGAGGTGAAAAACTCGAAAATCATGAACTCTAAAAATAGGCTGATTTTTGTAGTATATGATTATTTTGGCGTAATTTAACGCTGTGCAAAATTTGCGGAATTTTGGGAGAGGTGAAAATTTTCAAGATTTTTGACTTGTGACGACTCGAGGTGAAAAACTCGAAAATCATGAACTCTAAAAATGGGCTGATTTTTTTAGTATATGATTATTTTGGCGTAATTTAACGCTGTGCAAAATATGCGGAATTTTGGGAGAGGTGAAAATTTTCAAGATTTTTGACTTGTGACGACTCGAGGTGAAAAACTCGAAAATCATGAACTCTAAAAATAGGCTGATTTTTGTAGTATATGTTTATTTGGCGTAATTTAAAGCTGTGCAAAATTTGCGGAATTTTGGGAGAGGTGAAAATTTTCCAGATCTTTGACTTGTGACCACTCGAGGTGAAAAACTCGAAAAAAATTAACTCTAAAAATATGCTGATTTTTGTAGTATATGATTATTTAGCGTAATTTAACGCTGTGCAAAATTTGGGAAATTTTTGAGAGGTGAAAATTTTTAAGATTTTTGACTTGACGGCTCGAGGTAAAAAACGCGAAAATAATGAACTCTAACAATAGGCTGATTTTTGTAGTATATGATTATTTTGGCGTAATTGTGACGACTCGAGGTGAAAAAGTCGAAAATCATGAACTCTCAAAATAGGCTGATTTTTGTAGTATATAATTTTTTTGGCGTAATTTAACGCTGTGCAAAATTTGCGGAATCTTGGGACAGGTAAAATTTTTCAAGATTTTTGACTTGTGACGACTCGAGGTGAAAAACTCGAAAATCATGAACTCTAAAAATAGGCTGATTTTTGTAGTTTATGATTATTTTGGCGTAATTTAACGCTGTGCAAAATTTGCGGAATTTTGGGAGAGGTGAAAATTTTCAAGATTTTTGACTTGTGTCGATTCCAGGTGAAAAACTCGAAAATCATGAACTCTAAAAATGGGGTAATTTCTGTAGTATTTGTATATGTTTATTTTGCCGTAATTTAACGCTGTGCAAAATTTGGCGAATTTTCAGAGAGGTTAAAAGTTTCAAGATTTTTGATTTGTTACGAATCGAGGTAAAAAACTCGAAAATCATGAACTCTAAAAATAGGCTGATTTTTGCAGTATATGATTATTTTGGCGTAATTTAACGTTGTGCAAAATTTGCGGAATCTTGGGAGAGGTAAAATTTTTAAAGATTTTTGACTTGTGACGACTCGAGGTGAAAAACTCGAAAATCATGAACTCTAAAAATGGGCTGATTTTTTAGGTATATGATTATTTTGGCGTAATTTAACGCTGTGCAAAATTTTGGGAATTTTGGGGAGAGGTGAAAATTTTCAATATTTTTGACTCGTGACGACACGAGGTGAAAAACTCGAAAATAATGAACTCTAAAAAGGAACTGATTTTTTTAGTATATGATTATTTTAGCGTAATCTAACGCTGTGCAAAATTTGAGGAATTTTGGGAGACGTAAAAATTTTTAAGATTTTTGAGGTGAAAATTTTTAAGATTTTTTACTTGTGACGACTCGAGGTGCAAAACTCGAAATCATGAAATCTAAAAATGGGCTGATTTTTTTAGTATATGATTATTTTGGCGTAATTTAACGCTGTGCAAAATTTTGGGAGTTTTGGGAGAGGTGAAAATTTTCGAGATTTTTGACTCTGACGACACGATGTGAAAAACTCGAAAATGATGAACTCTAAAATGAACTGATTTTTTTAGTATATGCTTATTTTGGCGTAATCTAACGCTGTGCAAAATTTTGGGAGATGTAAAAATTTTTAAGATTTTTGAGGTGAAAATTTTTAAGATTTTTTACTTGTGATGACTCGAGGTGAAAAACTCGAAAATCATGAACTCTAAAAATAGGCTGATTTTTGTAGTATATGATTATTTTGGCGTAATTTAACGCTGTGCAAAATTTGCGGAATTTTGGGAGAGGTGAAAATTTTCAAGATTTTTGACTTGTGACGACTCGAGGTGAAAAACTCGAAAATCATGAACTCTAAAAATGGGCTGATTTTTTTAGTATATGATTATTTTGGCGTAATTTAACGCTGTGCAAAATATGCGGAATTTTGGGAGAGGTGAAAATTTTCAAGATTTTTGACTTGTGACGACTCGAGGTGAAAAACTCGAAAATCATGAACTCTAAAAATAGGCTGATTTTTGTAGTATATGTTTATTTGGCGTAATTTAAAGCTGTGCAAAATTTGCGGAATTTTGGGAGAGGTGAAAATTTTCCAGATCTTTGACTTGTGACCACTCGAGGTGAAAAACTCGAAAAAAATTAACTCTAAAAATATGCTGATTTTTGTAGTATATGATTATTTAGCGTAATTTAACGCTGTGCAAAATTTGGGAAATTTTTGAGAGGTGAAAATTTTTAAGATTTTTGACTTGACGGCTCGAGGTAAAAAACGCGAAAATAATGAACTCTAACAATAGGCTGATTTTTGTAGTATATGATTATTTTGGCGTAATTTAACGCTGTGCAAAATATGCGGAATTTTGGGAGAGGTGAAAATTTTCAAGATTTTTGACTTGTGACGACTTGAGGTGAAAAAGTCGAAAATCATGAACTCTCAAAATAGGCTGATTTTTGTAGTATATAATTATTTTGGCGTAATTTAACGCTGTGCAAAATTTGCGGAATCTTGGGAGAGGTAAAATTTTTCAAGATTTTAGACTTGTGACGACTCGAGGTGAAAAACTCGAAAATCATGAACTCTAAAAATAGGCTGATTTTTGTAGTATATGATTATTTTGGCGTAATTTAACGCTGTGCAAAATTTGCGGAATTTTGGGAGAGGTGAAAATTTTCAAGATTTTTGACTTGTGTCGATTCCAGGTGAAAAACTCGAAAATCATGAACTCTAAAAATGGGGTAATTTCTGTAGTATTTGTATATGTTTATTTTGCCGTAATTTAACGCTGTGCAAAATTTGGCGAATTTTCAGAGAGGTTAAAAATTTCAAGATTTTTGACTTGTTACGAATCGAGGTAAAAAACTCGAAAATCATGAACTCTAAAAATAGGCTGATTTTTGCAGTATATGATTATTTTGGCGTAATTTAACGTTGTGCAAAATTTGCGGAATCTTGGGAGAGGTAAAATTTTTAAAGATTTTTGACTTGTGACAACTCGAGGTGAAAAACTCGAAAATCATGAACTCTAAAAATGGGCTGATTTTTTAGGTATATGATTATTTTGGCGTAATTTAACGCTGTGCAAAATTTTGGGAATTTTGGGGAGAGGTGAAAATTTTCGAGATTTTTGACTCGTGACGACACGATGTGAAAAACTCGAAAATGATGAACTCTAAAATGAACTGATTTTTTTAGTATATGCTTATTTTGGCGTAATCTAACGCTGTGCAAAATTTTGGGAGATGTAAAAATTTTTAAGATTTTTGAGGTGAAAATTTTTAAGATTTTTTACTTGTGACGACTCGAGGTGAAAAACTCGAAAATCATGAACTCTAAAAATAGGCTGATTTTTGTAGTATATGATTATTTTGGCGTAATTTAACGCTGTGCAAAATTTGCGGAATTTTGGGAGAGGTGAAAATTTTCAAGATTTTTGACTTGTGACGACTCGAGGTGAAAAACTCGAAAATCATGAACTCTAAAAATGGGCTGATTTTTTTAGTATATGATTATTTTGGCGTAATTTAACGCTGTGCAAAATATGCGGAATTTTGGGAGAGGTGAAAATTTTCAAGATTTTTGACTTGTGACGACTCGAGGTGAAAAACTCGAAAATCATGAACTCTAAAAATAGGCTGATTTTTGTAGTATATGTTTATTTGGCGTAATTTAAAGCTGTGCAAAATTTGCGGAATTTTGGGAGAGGTGAAAATTTTCCAGATCTTTGACTTGTGACCACTCGAGGTGAAAAACTCGAAAAAAATTAACTCTAAAAATATGCTGATTTTTGTAGTATATGTTTATTTTGCCGTAATTTAACGCTGTGCAAAATTTGGCGAATTTTCAGAGAGGTTAAAAATTTCAAGATTTTTGACTTGTTACGAATCGAGGTAAAAAACTCGAAAATCATGAACTCTAAAAATAGGCTGATTTTTGCAGTATATGATTATTTTGGCGTAATTTAACGCTGTGCAAAATATGCGGAATTTTGGGAGAGGTGAAAATTTTCAAGATTTTTGACTTGTGACGACTCGAGGTGAAAAACTCGAAAATCATGAACTCTAAAAATAGGCTGATTTTTGTAGTATATGTTTATTTGGCGTAATTTAAAGCTGTGCAAAATTTGCGGAATTTTGGGAGAGGTGAAAATTTTCCAGATCTTTGACTTGTGACCACTCGAGGTGAAAAACTCGAAAAAAATTAACTCTAAAAATATGCTGATTTTTGTAGTATATGATTATTTAGCGTAATTTAACGCTGTGCAAAATTTGGGAAATTTTTGAGAGGTGAAAATTTTTAAGATTTTTGACTTGACGGCTCGAGGTAAAAAACGCGAAAATAATGAACTCTAACAATAGGCTGATTTTTGTAGTATATGATTATTTTGGCGTAATTTAACGCTGTGCAAAATATGCGGAATTTTGGGAGAGGTGAAAATTTTCAAGATTTTTGACTTGTGACGACTTGAGGTGAAAAAGTCGAAAATCATGAACTCTCAAAATAGGCTGATTTTTGTAGTATATAATTATTTTGGCGTAATTTAACGCTGTGCAAAATTTGCGGAATCTTGGGAGAGGTAAAATTTTTCAAGATTTTTGACGACTCGAGGTGAAAAACTCGAAAATCATGAACTCTAAAAATAGGCTGATTTTTGTAGTATATGATTATTTTGGCGTAATTTAACGCTGTGCAAAATTTGCGGAATTTTGGGAGAGGTGAAAATTTTCAAGATTTTTGACTTGTGTCGATTCCAGGTGAAAAACTCGAAAATCATGAACTCTAAAAATGGGGTAATTTCTGTAGTATTTGTATATGTTTATTTTGCCGTAATTTAACGCTGTGCAAAATTTGGCGAATTTTCAGAGAGGTTAAAAATTTCAAGATTTTTGACTTGTTACGAATCGAGGTAAAAAACTCGAAAATCATGAACTCTAAAAATAGGCTGATTTTTGCAGTATATGATTATTTTGGCGTAATTTAACGTTGTGCAAAATTTGCGGAATCTTGGGAGAGGTAAAATTTTTAAAGATTTTTGACTTGTGACAACTCGAGGTGAAAAACTCGAAAATCATGAACTCTAAAAATGGGCTGATTTTTTAGGTATATGATTATTTTGGCGTAATTTAACGCTGTGCAAAATTTTGGGAATTTTGGGGAGAGGTGAAAATTTTCAATATTTTTGACTCGTGACGACACGAGGTGAAAAACTCGAAAATCATGAACTCTAAAAATTAACTGATTTTTTTAGTATATGATTATTTTAGCGTAATCTAACGCTGTGCAAAATTTGAGGAATTTTGGGAGACGTAAAAATTTTTAAGATTTTTGAGGTGAAAATTTTTAAGATTTTTTACTTGTGACGACTCGAGGTGCAAAACTCGAAAATCATGAAATCTAAAAATGGGCTGATTTTTTTAGTATATGATTATTTTGGCGTAATTTAACGCTGTGCAAAATTTTGGGAGAGGTGAAAATTTTCAAGATTTTTGACTCGTGACGACACGATGTGAAAAACTCGAAAATGATGAACTCTAAAATGAACTGATTTTTTTAGTATATGCTTATTTTGGCGTAATCTAACGCTGTGCAAAATTTGAGGAATTTTGGGAGAGGTGAAAATTTTCCAGATCTTTGACTTGTGACCACTCGAGGTGAAAAACTCGAAAAAAATTAACTCTAAAAATATGCTGATTTTTGTAGTATATGATTATTTAGCGTAATTTAACGCTGTGCAAAATTTGGGAAATTTTTGAGAGGTGAAAATTTTTAAGATTTTTGACTTGTGACGGCTCGAGGTAAAAAACTCGAAAATCATGAACTCTAACAATAGGCTGATTTTTGTAGTATATGATTATTTTGGCGTAATTTAACGCTGTGCAAAATATGCGGAATTTTGGGAGAGGTGAAAATTTTCAAGATTTTTGACTTGTGACGACTCGAGGTGAAAAAGTCGAAAATCATGAACTCTAAAAATAGGCTGATTTTTGTAGTATATGTTTATTTGGCGTAATTTAAAGCTGTGCAAAATTTGCGGAATTTTGGGAGAGGTGAAAATTTTCCAGATCTTTGACTTGTGACCACTCGAGGTGAAAAACTCGAAAAAAATTAACTCTAAAAATATGCTGATTTTTGTAGTATATGATTATTTAGCGTAATTTAACGCTGTGCAAAATTTGGGAAATTTTTGAGAGGTGAAAATTTTTAAGATTTTTGACTTGTGACGGCTCGAGGTAAAAAACTCGAAAATCATGAACTCTAACAATAGGCTGATTTTTGTAGTATATGATTATTTTAGCGTAATTTAACGCTGTGCAAAATATGCGGAATTTTGGGAGAGGTGAAAATTTTCAAGATTTTTGACTTGTGACGACTCGAGGTGAAAAAGTCGAAAATCATGAACTCTAAAAATAGGCTGATTTTTGTAGTATATAATTATTTTGGCGTAATTTAACGCTGTGCAAAATTTGCGGAATCTTGGGAGAGGTAAAATTTTTCAAGATTTTTGACTTGTGACGACTCGAGGTGAAAAACTCGAAAATCATGAACTCTAAAAATGAACTGATTTTTTTAGTATATGATTATTTTAGCGTAATCTAACGCTGTGCAAAATTTGCGGAATTTCGGGAGAGTTGAAAATTTTCGAGACTTTTGACTTGTGTCAACTCGAGGTGAAAAACTCGAAAATCATGAACTCTAAAAATGGGCTGATTTTTTAGGTATATGATTATTTTGGCGTAATTTAACGCTGTGCAAAATTTTGGGAATTTTGGGGAGAGGTGAAAATTTTCAATATTTTTGACTCGTGACGACACGAGGTGAAAAACTCGAAAATCATGATCTCTAAAAATGAACTGATTTTTTTAGTATATGATTATTTTAGCGTAATCTAACGCTGTGCAAAATTTGAGGAATTTTGGGAGACGTAAAAATTTTTAAGATTTTTGAGGTGAAAATTTTTAAGATTTTTTACTTGTGACGACTCGAGGTGCAAAACTCGAAAATCATGAAATCTAAAAATGGGCTGATTTTTTTAGTATATGATTATTTTGGCGTAATTTAACGCTGTGCAAAATTTTGGGAGTTTTGGGAGAGGTGAAAATATTCAAGATTTTTGACTTGTGACGACTCGAGGTAAAAAACTCGAAAATCATGAACTCTAAAAATGGGCTGATTTTTTTAGTATATGATTATTTTGGCGTAATTTAACGCTGTGCAAAATATGCGGAATTTTGGGAGAGGTGAAAATTTTCAAGATTTTTGACTTGTGACGACTCGAGGTGAAAAAGTCGAAAATCGTGAACTCTAAAAATAGGCTGATTTTTGTAGTATATAATTATTTTGGCGTAATTTAACGCTGTGCAAAATATGCGGAATTTTGGGAGAGGTGAAAATTTTCAAGATTTTTGACTTGTGACGACTCGAGGTGAAAAACTCGAAAATCATGAACTCTAAAAATGAACTGATTTTTTTAGTATATGATTATTTTAGCGTAATCTAACGCTGTGCAAAATTTGAGGAATTTTGGGAGACGTAAAAATTTTTAAGATTTTTGAGGTGAAAATTTTTAAGATTTTTTACTTGTGACGACTCGAGGTGCAAAACTCGAAAATCATGAAATCTAAAAATGGGCTGATTTTTTTAGTATATGATTATTTTGGCGTAATTTAACGCTGTGCAAAATTTTGGGAGTTTTGGGAGAGGTGAAAATTTTCAAGATTTTTGACTCGTGACGACACGATGTGAAAAACTCGAAAATGATGAACTCTAAAATGAACTGATTTTTTTAGTATATGCTTATTTTGGCGTAATCTAACGCTGTGCAAAATTTTGGGAGATACAAAAATTTTTAAGATTTTTGAGGTGAAAATTTTTAAGATTTTTTACTTGTGACGACTCGAGGTGAAAAACTCGAAAATCATGAACTCTAAAAATAGGCTGATTTTTGTAGTATATGATTATTTTGGCGTAATTTAACGCTGTGCAAAATTTGCGGAATTTTGGGAGAGGTGAAAATTTTCAAGATTTTTGACTTGTGACGACTCGAGGTGAAAAACTCGAAAATCATGAACTCTAAAAATGGGCTGATTTTTTTAGTATATGATTATTTTGGCGTAATTTAAAGCTGTGCGAAATATGCGGAATTTTGGGAGAGGTGAAAATTTTCAAGATTTTTGACTTGTGACGACTTGAGGTGAAAAACTCGAAAATCATGAACTCTAAAAATAGGCTGATTTTTGTAGTATATGTTTATTTGGCGTAATTTAAAGCTCTGCAAAATTTGCGGAATTTTGGGAGAGATGAAAATTTTCCAGATCTTTGACTTGTGACCACTCGAGGTGAAAAACTCGAAAAAAATTAACTCTAAAAATATGCTGATTTTTGTAGTATATGATTATTTGCGTAATTTAACGCTGTGCAAAATTTGGGAAATATTTGAGAGGTGAAAATTTTTAAGATTTTTGACTTGTGACGGCTCGAGGTAAAAAACGCGAAAATAATGAACTCTAAAAATGGGCTGATTTTTGTAGTATATGATTATTTTGGCGTAATTTAACGCTGTGCAAAATTTGCGGAATTTTGGGAGAGGTGAAAATTTTCAAGATTTTTGACTTGTGTCGATTCCAGGTGAAAAACTCGAAAATCATGAACTCTAAAAATTAGGTAATTTCTGTAGTATTTGTATATGTTTATTTTGCCGTAATTTAACGCTGTGCAAAATTCGGCGAATTTTCAGAGAGGTTAAAAGTTTCAAGATTTTTGACTTGTTACGAATCGAGGTAAAAACTCTAAAATCATGAACTCTAAAAATAGGCTGATTTTTGCAGTATATGATTATTTTGGCGTAATTTAACGTTGTGCAAAATTTGCGGAATCTTGGGAGAGGTAAAATTTTTAAAGATTTTTGACTTGTTACGACTCGAGGTGAAAAACTCGAAAATTATGAACTCTAAAAATAGGCTGATGTTTGTAGTATATGATTATTTTGGCGTAATTTAAAGCTGTGCAAAATTTGCGGAATTTTGGGAGAGGTGAAAATTTTCAAGATTTTTGACTTGTGACGACTCGGGGTGAAAAAGTCGAAAATCATGAACTCTAAAAATAGGCTGATTTTTGTAGTACTCGTATATGATTATTTTGCCGTAATTTAACGCTGTGCAAAATTTGGGGAATTTTGGGAGAGGTGAAAAATTTCAAGATTTTTGACTTGTGACGACTCGAGGTAAAAAACTCGAAAATCATGAACTCTAAAAATAGGCCGATTTTTGTAGTATATGTTTATTTGGCGTAATTTAAAGCTGTGCAAAATTTGCGGAATTTTGGGAGAGGTGAAAATTTTCCAGATCTTTGACTTGTGACCACTCGAGGTGAAAAACTCGAAAAAAATAACTCTAAAAATATGCTGATTTTTGTAGTATATGATTATTTTAGCGTAATTTAACGCTGTGCAAAATTTGGGGAAATTTTTGAGAGGTGAAAATTTTTAAGATTTTTGACTTGTGACGGCTCGAGGTAAAAAACGCGAAAATAATGAACTCTAACAATAGGCTGATTTTTGTAGTATATGATTATTTTGGCATAATTTAACGCTGTGCAAAATATGCGGAATTTTGGGAGATGTGAAAATTTTCAAGATTTTTGACTTGTGACGACTCGAGGTGAAAAAGTCGAAAATCGTGAACTCTAAAAATAGGCTGATTTTTGTAGTATATAATTATTTTGGCGTAATTTAACGCTGTGCAAAATTTGCGGAATCTTGGGAGAGGTAAAATTTTTCAAGATTTTTGACTTGTGATGACTCGAGGTGAAAAACTCGAAAATCATGAACTCTAAAAATAGGCTGATTTTTGTAGTATATTATTATTTTGGCGTAATTTAACGCTGTGCAAAATTTGCGGAATTTTGAAAGAGGTGAAAATTTTAAAGATTTTTGACTTGTGTCGATTCCAGGTGAAAAACTCAAAAATCATGAACTCTAAAAATGGGGTAATTTCTTTAGTATTTGTATATGTTTATTTTGCCGTAATTTAACGCTGTGCAAAATTTGGCGAATTTTCAGAGAGGTTAAAAGTTTCAAGATTTTTGACTTGTTACGAATCGAGGTAAAAAACTCGAAAATCATGAACTCTAAAAATAGGCTGATTTTTGCAGTATATGATTATTTTGGCGTAATTTAACGTTGTGCAAAATTTGCGGAATCTTGGGAGAGGTAAAATTTTTAAAGATTTTTGACTTGTGACGACTCGAGGTGAAAAACTCGAAAATCATGAACTCTAAAAATAGGCTGATGTTTGTAGTATATGATTATTTTGGCGTAATTTAAAGCTGTGCAAAATTTGCGGAATTTTGGGAGAGGTGAAAATTTTCAAGATTTTTGACTTGTGACGACTCGGGGTGAAAAAGTCGAAAATCATGAACTCGAAAAATAGGCTGATTTTTGTAGTACTCGTATATGATTATTTTGCCGTAATTTAACGCTGTGCAAAATTTGGGGAATTTTGGGAGAGGTGAAAAATTTCAAGATTTTTGACTTGTGACGACTCGAGGTAAAAAACTCGAAAATCATGAACTCTAAAAATAGGCCGATTTTTGTAGTATATGTTTATTTGGCGTAATTTAAAGCTGTGCAAAATTTGCGGAATTTTGGGAGAGGTGAAAATTTTCCAGATCTTTGACTTGTGACCACTCGAGGTGAAAAACTCGAAAAAAATAACTCTAAAAATATGCTGATTTTTGTAGTATATGATTAATTTAGCGTAATTTAACGCTGTGCAAAATTTGGGGAAATTTTTGAGAGGTGAAAATTTTTAAGATTTTTGACTTGTGACGGCTCGAGGTAAAAAACGCGAAAATAATGAACTCTAACAATAGGCTGATTTTTGTAGTATATGATTATTTTGGCGTAATTTAACGCTGTGCAAAATATGCGGAATTTCGGGAGAGGTGAAAATTTTCAAGATTTTTGACTTGTGACGACTCGAGGTGAAAAAGTCGAAAATCATGAACTCTAAAAATAGGCTGATTTTTGCAGTATATAATTATTTTGGCGTAATTTAACGCTGTGCAAAATTTGCGGAATCTTGGGAGAGGTAAAATTTTTCAAGATTTTTGACTTGTGACGACTCGAGGTGAAAAACTCGAAAATCATGAACTCTAAAAATAGGCTGATTTTTGTAGTATATGATTATTTTGGCATAATTTAACGCTGTGCAAAATTTGCCTAATTTTGGGAGAGGTGAAAATTTTCAAGATTTTTGACTTGTGACGACTCGAGGTGAAAAACTCGAAAATCATGAACTCTAAAAATGGGCTGATTTTTTAGTATATGATTATTTTGGCGTAATTTGACGCTGTGCAAAATATGCGGAATTTTGGGAGAGGTGAAAATTTTCAAGATTTTTGACTTGTGACGACTCGAGGTGAAAAACTCGAAAATCATGAACTCTAAAAATAGGCTGATTTTTGTAGTATATAATTATTTTGGCGTAATTTAACGCTGTGCAAAATTTGCGAAATCTTGGGAGAGGTAAAATTTTTCAAGATTTTTGACTTGTGGACGGCTCGAGGTAAAAAACGCGAAAATAATGAACTCTAACAATAGGCTGATTTTTGTAGTATATGATTATTTTGGAGTAATTTAACGCTGTGCAAAATATGCGGAAGTTTGGGAGAGGTGAAAATTTTCAAGATTTTTGACTTGTGACGACTCGAGGTGAAAAACTCGAAAATCATGAACTCTAAAAATAGGCTGATTTTTGTAGTATATAATTATTTTGGCGTAATTTAACGCTGTGCAAAATTTGCGGAATCTTGGGAGAGGTAAAATTTTTCAAGATTTTTGACTTGTGACGACTCGAGGTGAAAAACTTGAAAATCATGAACTCTAAAAATAGGCTGATTTTTGTAGTATATGATTATTTTGGCGTAATTTAACGCTGTGCAAAATTTGCGGAATTTTGGGAGAGGTGGAAATTTTCAAGATTTTTGACTTGTGACGACTCGAGGTGAAAAACTCGAAAATCATGAACTCTAAAAATAGGCTGATTTTTGTAGTACTCGTATATGATTATTTTGCCGTAATTTAACGCTGTGCAAAATTTGGGGAATTTTGGGAGAGGTGAAAATTTTCAAGATTTTTGACTTGTTACGAATCAAGGCAAAAAACTCGAAAATCATGAACTCTAAAAATAGGCTGATTTTTGTAGTATATGATTATTTTGGCGTAATTTAACGTTGTGCAAAATTTGCGGAATCTTGGGAGAGGTAAAATTTTTCAAGATTTTTGACTTGTGACGACTCGAGGTGAAAAACTCGAAAATCATGAACTCTAAAAATAGGCTGATTTTTGTAGTATATGATTATTTTGGCGTAATTTAAAGCTGTGCAAAATTTGCGGAATTTTGGGAGAGGTGAAAATTTTCAAGATTTTTGACTTGTGACCGACTCGAAGTGAAAAACTCGAAAATCATGAACTCTAAAATTAGGCTGATTTTTGTAGTACTAGTATATGATTATTTTGCCGTAATTTAACGCTTTGCAAAATTTGGGGAATTGTGGGAGAGGTGAAAATTTTCAAGATTTTTGACTTGTGACGACTCGAGGTGAAAAACTCGAAAATCATGAACTCTAAAAATAGGCTGGTTTTTGTAGTATATGTTTATTTGGCGTAATTTAAAGCTGTGCAAAATTTGCGGAATTTTGGGAGAGGTGAAAATTTTCCAGATCTTTGACTTGTGACCACTAGAGGTGAAAAACTCGAAAAAAATTAATTCTAAAAATATGCTGATTTTTGTAGTATATGATTATTTTAGCGTAATTTAACGCTGTGCAAAATTTATGGAAATTTTTGAGAAGTGAAAATTTTTAAGATATTTGACTTGTGACGGCTCGAGGTAAAAAACGCGAAAATAATGAACTCTAACAATAGGCTGATTTTTGTAGTATATGATTATTTTGGCGTAATTTAACGCTGTGCAAAATATGCGGAATTTTGGGAGAGGTGAAAATTTTCAAGATTTTTGACTTGTGACGACTCGAGGTGAAAAACTCGAAAATCATGAAATCTAAAAATAGGCTGATTTTTGTAGTATATGATTATTTTGGCGTAATTTAACGCTGTGCAAAATTTGCGGAATTTTGGGAGAGGTGAAAATTTTCAAGATTTTTGACTTGTGTCGATTCCAGGTGAAAAACTCAAAAATCATGAACTCTAAAAATGGGGTAATTTCTGTAGTATTTGTATATGTTTATTTTGCCGTAATTTAACGCTGTGCAAAATTTGGCGAATTTTCAGAGAGGTTAAAAGTTTCAAGATTTTTGACTTGTGACGACTCGAGGTGAAAAACTCGAAAATCATGAACTCTAAAAATAGGCTGATTTTTGTAGTATATATTTATTTGGCGTAATTTAAAGCTGTGCAAAATTTGCGGAATTTTGGGAGAGGTGAAAATTTTCCAGATCTTTGACTTGTGACCACTCGAGGTGAAAAACTCGAAAAAAATTAACTCTAAAAATATGCTGATTTTTGTAGTATATGATTATTTTAGCGTAATTTAACGCTGTGCAAAATTTGGGGAAATTTTTGAGAGGTGAAAATTTTTAAGATTTTTGACTTGTGACGGCTCGAGGTAAAAAACGCGAAAATAATGAACTCTAACAATAGGCTGATTTTTGTAGTATAAGATTATTTTGGCGTAATTTAACGCTGTGCAAAAAAAAAATGTGAAAATTTTCAAGAATTTTGACTTGTGACGACTCGAGGTGAAAAACTCGAAAATCATGAACTCTAAAAATAGGCTGATTTTTGTAGTATATAATTATTTTGGCGTAATTTAAAGCTGTGCAAAATTTGCGGAATCTTGGGAGAGGTAAAATTTTTCAAGATTTTTGACTTATGACGACTCAAGGTGAAAAACTCGAAAATCATGAACTCTAAAAATAGGCTGATTTTTGTAGTATATGATTATTTTGGCGTAATTTAACGCTGTGCAAAATTTGCGGAATTTTGGGAGAGGTGAAAATTTTCAAGATTTTTGACTTGTGACGACTCGAGGTGAAAAACTCGAAAATCATGAACTCTAAAAATAGGCTGATTTTTGTAGTATATAATTATTTTGGCGTAATTTAACGCTGTGCAAAATTTGCGGAATTTTGGGAGAGGTGAATATTTTCAAGATTTTTGACTTGTGACTACTCGAGGTGAAAAACTCGAAAATCATGAACTCTAAAAATAGGCTGATTTTTGTAGTATATGATTATTTTGGCATAATTTAACGCTGTGCAAAATTTGCGGAATTTTGGGAGAGGTGAAAATTTTCAAGATTTTTGACTTGTGACGACTCGAGGTGAAAAACTCGAAAATCATGAACTCTAAAAATGGGCTGATTTTTTTAGTATATGATTATTTTGGCGTAATTTGACGCTGTGCAAAATATGCGGAATTTTGGGAGAGGTGAAAATTTTCAAGATTTTTGACTTGTGACGACTCGAGGTGAAAAACTCGAAAATCATGAACTCTAAAAATAGGCTGATTTTTGTAGTATATAATTATTTTGGCGTAATTTAACGCTGTGCAAAATTTGCGAAATCTTGGGAGAGGTAAAATTTTTCAAGATTTTTGACTTGTGGACGGCTCGAGGTAAAAAACGCGAAAATAATGAACTCTAACAATAGGCTGATTTTTGTAGTATATGATTATTTTGGCGTAATTTAACGCTGTGCAAAATATGCGGAATTTTGGGAGAGGTGAAAATTTTCAAGATTTTTGACTTGTGACGACTCGAGGTGAAAAACTCGAAAATCATGAAATCTAAAAATAGGCTGATTTTTGTAGTATATGATTATTTTGGCGTAATTTAACGCTGTGCAAAATTTGCGGAATTTTGGGAGAGGTGAAAATTTTCAAGATTTTTGACTTGTGTCGATTCCAGGTGAAAAACTCAAAAATCATGAACTCTAAAAATGGGGTAATTTCTGTAGTATTTGTATATGTTTATTTTGCCGTAATTTAACGCTGTGCAAAATTTGGCGAATTTTCAGAGAGGTTAAAAGTTTCAAGATTTTTGACTTGTGACGACTCGAGGTGAAAAACTCGAAAATCATGAACTCTAAAAATAGGCTGATTTTTGTAGTATATATTTATTTGGCGTAATTTAAAGCTGTGCAAAATTTGCGGAATTTTGGGAGAGGTGAAAATTTTCCAGATCTTTGACTTGTGACCACTCGAGGTGAAAAACTCGAAAAAAATTAACTCTAAAAATATGCTGATTTTTGTAGTATATGATTATTTTAGCGTAATTTAACGCTGTGCAAAATTTGGGGAAATTTTTGAGAGGTGAAAATTTTTAAGATTTTTGACTTGTGACGGCTCGAGGTAAAAAACGCGAAAATAATGAACTCTAACAATAGGCTGATTTTTGTAGTATAAGATTATTTTGGCGTAATTTAACGCTGTGCAAAAAAAAAATGTGAAAATTTTCAAGAATTTTGACTTGTGACGACTCGAGGTGAAAAACTCGAAAATCATGAACTCTAAAAATAGGCTGATTTTTGTAGTATATAATTATTTTGGCGTAATTTAAAGCTGTGCAAAATTTGCGGAATCTTGGGAGAGGTAAAATTTTTCAAGATTTTTGACTTATGACGACTCAAGGTGAAAAACTCGAAAATCATGAACTCTAAAAATAGGCTGATTTTTGTAGTATATGATTATTTTGGCGTAATTTAACGCTGTGCAAAATTTGCGGAATTTTGGGAGAGGTGAAAATTTTCAAGATTTTTGACTTGTGACGACTCGAGGTGAAAAACTCGAAAATCATGAACTCTAAAAATAGGCTGATTTTTGTAGTATATAATTATTTTGGCGTAATTTAACGCTGTGCAAAATTTGCGGAATTTTGGGAGAGGTGAATATTTTCAAGATTTTTGACTTGTGACGACTCGAGGTGAAAAACTCGAAAATCATGAACTCTAAAAATAGGCTGATTTTTGTAGTATATGTTTATTTGGCGTAATTTAAAGCTGTGCAAAATTTGCGGAATTTTGGGAGAGGTGAAAATTTTCCAGATCTTTGACTTGTGACCACTAGAGGTGAAAAACTCGAAAAAAATTAATTCTAAAAATATGCTGATTTTTGTAGTATATGATTATTTTAGCGTAATTTAACGCTGTGCAAAATTTATGGAAATTTTTGAGAAGTGAAAATTTTTAAGATATTTGACTTGTGACGGCTCGAGGTAAAAAACGCGAAAATAATGAACTCTAACAATAGGCTGATTTTTGTAGTATATGATTATTTTGGCGTAATTTAACGCTGTGCAAAATATGCGGAATTTTGGGAGAGGTGAAAATTTTCAAGATTTTTGACTTGTGACGACTCGAGGTGAAAAACTCGAAAATCATGAAATCTAAAAATAGGCTGATTTTTGTAGTATATGATTATTTTGGCGTAATTTAACGCTGTGCAAAATTTGCGGAATTTTGGGAGAGGTGAAAATTTTCAAGATTTTTGACTTGTGTCGATTCCAGGTGAAAAACTCAAAAATCATGAACTCTAAAAATGGGGTAATTTCTGTAGTATTTGTATATGTTTATTTTGCCGTAATTTAACGCTGTGCAAAATTTGGCGAATTTTCAGAGAGGTTAAAAGTTTCAAGATTTTTGACTTGTGACGACTCGAGGTGAAAAACTCGAAAATCATGAACTCTAAAAATAGGCTGATTTTTGTAGTATATATTTATTTGGCGTAATTTAAAGCTGTGCAAAATTTGCGGAATTTTGGGAGAGGTGAAAATTTTCCAGATCTTTGACTTGTGACCACTCGAGGTGAAAAACTCGAAAAAAATTAACTCTAAAAATATGCTGATTTTTGTAGTATATGATTATTTTAGCGTAATTTAACGCTGTGCAAAATTTGGGGAAATTTTTGAGAGGTGAAAATTTTTAAGATTTTTGACTTGTGACGGCTCGAGGTAAAAAACGCGAAAATAATGAACTCTAACAATAGGCTGATTTTTGTAGTATAAGATTATTTTGGCGTAATTTAACGCTGTGCAAAAAAAAATGTGAAAATTTTCAAGAATTTTGACTTGTGACGACTCGAGGTGAAAAACTCGAAAATCATGAACTCTAAAAATAGGCTGATTTTTGTAGTATATAATTATTTTGGCGTAATTTAAAGCTGTGCAAAATTTGCGGAATCTTGGGAGAGGTAAAATTTTTCAAGATTTTTGACTTATGACGACTCAAGGTGAAAAACTCGAAAATCATGAACTCTAAAAATAGGCTGATTTTTGTAGTATATGATTATTTTGGCGTAATTTAACGCTGTGCAAAATTTGCGGAATTTTGGGAGAGGTGAAAATTTTCAAGATTTTTGACTTGTGACGACTCGAGGTGAAAAACTCGAAAATCATGAACTCTAAAAATAGGCTGATTTTTGTAGTATATAATTATTTTGGCGTAATTTAACGCTGTGCAAAATTTGCGGAATTTTGGGAGAGGTGAATATTTTCAAGATTTTTGACTTGTGACTACTCGAGGTGAAAAACTCGAAAATCATGAACTCTAAAAATAGGCTGATTTTTGTAGTATATGATTATTTTGGCATAATTTAACGCTGTGCAAAATTTGCGGAATTTTGGGAGAGGTGAAAATTTTCAAGATTTTTGACTTGTGACGACTCGAGGTGAAAAACTCGAAAATCATGAACTCTAAAAATGGGCTGATTTTTTTAGTATATGATTATTTTGGCGTAATTTGACGCTGTGCAAAATATGCGGAATTTTGGGAGAGGTGAAAATTTTCAAGATTTTTGACTTGTGACGACTCGAGGTGAAAAACTCGAAAATCATGAACTCTAAAAATAGGCTGATTTTTGTAGTATATAATTATTTTGGCGTAATTTAACGCTGTGCAAAATTTGCGAAATCTTGGGAGAGGTAAAATTTTTCAAGATTTTTGACTTGTGGACGGCTCGAGGTAAAAAACGCGAAAATAATGAACTCTAACAATAGGCTGATTTTTGTAGTATATGATTATTTTGGCGTAATTTAACGCTGTGCAAAATATGCGGAAGTTTGGGAGAGGTGAAAATTTTCAAGATTTTTGACTTGTGACGACTCGAGGTGAAAAACTCGAAAATCATGAACTCTAAAAATAGGCTGATTTTTGTAGTATATAATTATTTTGGCGTAATTTAACGCTGTGCAAAATTTGCGGAATCTTGGGAGAGGTAAAATTTTTCAAGATTTTTGACTTGTGACGGCTCGAGGTGAAAAACTTGAAAATCATGAACTCTAAAAATAGGCTGATTTTTGTAGTATATGATTATTTTGGCGTAATTTAACGCTGTGCAAAATTTGCGGAATTTTGGGAGAGGTGAAAATTTTCAAGATTTTTGACTTGTGACGTCTCGAGGTGAAAAACTCGAAAATCATGAACTCTAAAAATAGGCTGATTTTTGTAGTACTCGTATATGATTATTTTGCCGTAACTTAACGCTGTGCAAAATTTGGGGAATTTTGGGAGAGGTGAAAATTTTCAAGATTTTTGACTTGTTACGAATCAAGGTAAAAAACTCGAAAATCATGAACTCTAAAAATAGGCTGATTTTTGTAGTATATGATTATTTTGGCGTAATTTAACGTTGTGCAAAATTTGCGGAATCTTGGGAGAGGTAAAATTTTTCAAGATTTTTGACTTGTGACGACTCGAGGTGAAAAACTCGAAAATCATGAACTCTAAAAATAGGCTGATTTTTGTAGTATATGATTATTTTGGCGTAATTTAAAGCTGTGCAAAATTTGCGGAATTTTGGGAGAGGTGAAAATTTTCAAGATTTTTGACTTGTGACCGACTCGAAGTGAAAAACTCGAAAATCATGAACTCTAAAATTAGGCTGATTTTTGTAGTACTAGTATATGATTATTTTGCCGTAATTTAACGCTTTGCAAAATTTGGGGAATTGTGGGAGAGGTGAAAATTTTCAAGATTTTTGACTTGTGACGACTCGAGGTGAAAAACTCGAAAATCATGAACTCTAAAAATAGGCTGATTTTTGTAGTATATGTTTATTTGGCGTAATTTAAAGCTGTGCAAAATTTGCGGAATTTTGGGAGAGGTGAAAATTTTCCAGATCTTTGACTTGTGACCACTCGAGGTGAAAAACTCGAAAAAAATTAATTCTAAAAATATGCTGATTTTTGTAGTATATGATTATTTTAGCGTAATTTAACGCTGTGCAAAATTTGGGGAAATTTTTGAGAAGTGAAAATTTTTAAGATATTTGACTTGTGACGGCTCGAGGTAAAAAACGCGAAAATAATGAACTCTAACAATAGGCTGATTTTTGTAGTATATGATTATTTTGGCGTAATTTAACGCTGTGCAAAATATGCGGAATTTTGGGAGAGGTGAAAATTTTCAAGATTTTTGACTTGTGACGACTCGAGGTGAAAAACTCGAAAATCATGAACTCTAACAATAGGCTGATTTTTGTAGTATATGACTATTTTGGCGTAATTTAACGCTGTGCAAAATATGCGGAAGTTTGGGAGAGGTGAAAATTTTCAAGATTTTTGACTTGTGACGACTCGAGGTGAAAAAGTCGAAAATCATGAACTCTAAAAATAGGCTGATTTTTGTAGTATATAATTATTTTGGCGTAATTTAACGCTGTGCAAAATTTGCGGAATCTTGGGAGAGGTAAAATTTTTCAAGATTTTTGACTTGTGACGACTCGAGGTGAAAAACTTGAAAATCATGAACTCTAAAAATAGGCTGATTTTTGTAGTATATGATTATTTTGGCGTAATTTAACGCTGTGCAAAATTTGCGGAATTTTGGGAGAGGTGAAAATTTTCAAGATTTTTGACTTGTGACGACTCGAGGTGAAAAACTCGAAAATCATGAACTCTAAAAATAGGCTGATTTTTGTAGTACTCGTATATGATTATTTTGCCGTAACTTAACGCTGTGCAAAATTTGGGGAATTTTGGGAGAGGTGAAAATTTTCAAGATTTTTGACTTGTTACGAATCAAGGTAAAAAACTCGAAAATCATGAACTCTAAAAATAGGCTGATTTTTGTAGTATATGATTATTTTGGCGTAATTTAACGTTGTGCAAAATTTGCGGAATCTTGGGAGAGGTAAAATTTTTCAAGATTTTTGACTTGTGACGACTCGAGGTGAAAAACTCGAAAATCATGAACTCTAAAAATAGGCTGATTTTTGTAGTATATGATTATTTTGGCGTAATTTAAAGCTGTGCAAAATTTGCGGAATTTTGGGAGAGGTGAAAATTTTCAAGATTTTTGACTTGTGACCGACTCGAAGTGAAAAACTCGAAAATCATGAACTCTAAAATTAGGCTGATTTTTGTAGTACTAGTATATGATTATTTTGCCGTAATTTAACGCTTTGCAAAATTTGGGGAATTGTGGGAGAGGTGAAAATTTTCAAGATTTTTGACTTGTGACGACTCGAGGTGAAAAACTCGAAAATCATGAACTCTAAAAATAGGCTGATTTTTGTAGTATATGTTTATTTGGCGTAATTTAAAGCTGTGCAAAATTTGCGGAATTTTGGGAGAGGTGAAAATTTTCCAGATCTTTGACTTGTGACCACTCGAGGTGAAAAACTCGAAAAAAATTAATTCTAAAAATATGCTGATTTTTGTAGTATATGATTATTTTAGCGTAATTTAACGCTGTGCAAAATTTGGGGAAATTTTTGAGAAGTGAAAATTTTTAAGATATTTGACTTGTGACGGCTCGAGGTAAAAAACGCGAAAATAATGAACTCTAACAATAGGCTGATTTTTGTAGTATATGATTATTTTGGCGTAATTTAACGCTGTGCAAAATATGCGGAATTTTGGGAGAGGTGAAAATTTTCAAGATTTTTGACTTGTGACGACTCGAGGTGAAAAACTCGAAAATCATGAACTCTAAAAATAGGCTGATTTTTGTAGTATATGATTATTTTGGCGTAATTTAACGCTGTGCAAAATTTGCGGAATTTTGGGAGAGGTGAAAATTTTCAAGATTTTTGACTTGTGTCGATTCCTGGTGAAAAACTCAAAAATCATGAACTCTAAAAATGGGGTAATTTCTGTAGTATTTGTATATGTTTATTTTGCCGTAGTTTAACGCTGTGCAAAATTTGGCGAATTTTCAGAGAGGTTAAAAGTTTCAAGATTTTTGACTTGTGACGACTCGAGGTGAAAAACTCGAAAATCATAAACTCTAAAAATAGGCTGATTTTTGTAGTATATAATTATTTTGGCGTAATTTAAAGCTGTGCAAAATTTGCGGAATCTTGGGAGAGGTAAAATTTTTCAAGATTTTTTACTTATGACGACTCAAGGTGAAAAACTCGAAAATCATGAACTCTAAAAATAGGCTGATTTTTGTAGTATATGATTATTTTGGCGTAATTTAACGCTGTGCAAAATTTGCGGAATTTTGGGAGAGGTGAAAATTTTCAAGATTTTTGACTTGTGACGACTCGAGGTGAAAAACTCGAAAATCATGAACTCTAAAAATAGGCTGATTTTTGTAGTATATAATTATTTTGGCGTAATTTAACGCTGTGCAAAATTTGCGGAATTTTGGGAGAGGTGAATATTTTCAAGATTTTTGACTTGTGACTACTCGAGGTGAAAAACTCGAAAATCATGAACTCTAAAAATAGGCTGATTTTTGTAGTATATGATTATTTTGGCATAATTTAACGCTGTGCAAAATTTGCGGAATTTTGGGAGAGGTGAAAATTTTCAATATTTTTGACTTGTGACGACTCGAGGTGAAAAACTCGAAAATCATGAACTCTAAAAATGGGCTGATTTTTTTAGTATATGATTATTTTGGCGTAATTTGACGCTGTGCAAAATATGCGGAATTTTGGGAGAGGTGAAAATTTTCAAGATTTTTGACTTGTGACGATTCGAGGTGAAAAACTCGAAAATCATGAACTCTAAAAATAGGCTGATTTTTGTAGTATATAATTATTTTGGCGTAATTTAACGCTGTGCAAAATTTGCGAAATCTTGGGAGAGGTAAAATTTTTCAAGATTTTTGACTTGTGGACGGCTCGAGGTAAAAAACGCGAAAATAATGAACTCTAACAATAGGCTGATTTTTGTAGTATATGATTATTTTGGCGTAATTTAAGGCTGTGCAAAATATGCGGAAGTTTGGGAGAGGTGAAAATTTTCAAGATTTTTGACTTGTGACGACTCGAGGTGAAAAACTCGAAAATCATGAACTCTAAAAATAGGCTGATTTTTGTAGTATATAATTATTTTGGCGTAATTTAACGCTGTGCAAAATTTGCGGAATCTTGGGAGAGGTAAAATTTTTGGATATTTTTGACTTGTGACGACTCGAGGTGAAAAACTTGAAAATCATGAACTCTAAAAATAGGCTGATTTTTGTAGTATATGATTATTTTGGCGTAATTTAACGCTGTGCAAAATTTGCGGAATTTTGGGAGAGGTGAAAATTTTCAAGATTTTTGACTTGTGACGACTCGAGGTGAAAAACTCGAAAATCATGAACTCTAAAAATAGGCTGATTTTTGTAGTACTCGTATATGATTATTTTGCCGTAACTTAACGCTGTGCAAAATTTGGGGAATTTTGGGAGAGGTGAAAATTTTCAAGATTTTTGACTTGTTACGAATCAAGGTAAAAAACTCGAAAATCATGAACTCTAAAAATAGGCTGATTTTTGTAGTATATGATTATTTTGGCGTAATTTAACGTTGTGCAAAATTTGCGGAATCTTGGGAGAGGTAAAATTTTTCAAGATTTTTGACTTGTGACGACTCGAGGTGAAAAACTCGAAAATCATGAACTCTAAAAATAGGCTGATTTTTGTAGTATATGATTATTTTGGCGTAATTTAAAGCTGTGCAAAATTTGCGGAATTTTGGGAGAGGTGAAAATTTTCAAGATTTTTGACTTGTGACCGACTCGAAGTGAAAAACTCGAAAATCATGAACTCTAAAATTAGGCTGATTTTTGTAGTACTAGTATATGATTGTTTTGCCGTAATTTAACGCTTTGCAAAATTTGGGGAATTGTGGGAGAGGTGAAAATTTTCAAGATTTTTGACTTGTGACGACTCGAGGTGAAAAACTCGAAAATCATGAACTCTAAAAATAGGCTGATTTTTGTAGTATATGTTTATTTGGCGTAATTTAAAGCTGTGCAAAATTTGCGGAATTTTGGGAGAGGTGAAAATTTTCCAGATCTTTGACTTGTGACCACTCGAGGTGAAAAACTCGAAAAAAATTAATTCTAAAAATATGCTGATTTTTGTAGTATATGATTATTTTGGCGTAATTTAACGCTGTGCAAAATTTGCGGAATTTTGGGAGAGGTGAAAATTTTCAAGATTTTTGACTTGTGACGACTCGAGGTGAAAAACTCGAAAATCATGAACTCTAAAAATAGGCTGATTTTTGTAGTATATAATTATTTTGGCGTAATTTAACGCTGTGCAAAATTTGCGGAATTTTGGGAGAGGTGAATATTTTCAAGATTTTTGACTTGTGACTACTCGAGGTGAAAAACTTGAAAATCATGAACTCTAAAAATAGGCTGATTTTTGTAGTATATGATTATTTTGGCATAATTTAACGCTGTGCAAAATTTGCGGAATTTTGGGAGAGGTGAAAATTTTCAAGATTTTTGACTTGTGACGACTCGAGGTGAAAAACTCGAAAATCATGAACTCTAAAAATGGGCTGATTTTTTTAGTATATGATTATTTTGGCGTAATTTGACGCTGTGCAAAATATGCGGAATTTTGGGAGAGGTGAAAATTTTCAAGATTTTTGACTTGTGACGACTCGAGGTGAAAAACTCGAAAATCATGAACTCTAAAAATAGGCTGATTTTTGTAGTATATAATTATTTTGGCGTAATTTAACGCTGTGCAAAATTTGCGAAATCTTGGGAGAGGTAAAATTTTTCAAGATTTTTGACTTGTGGACGGCTCGAGGTAAAAAACGCGAATATAATGAACTCTAACAATAGGCTGATTTTTGTAGTATATGATTATTTTGGCGTAATTTAAAGCTGTGCAAAATATGCGGAAGTTTGGGAGAGGTGAAAATTTTCAAGATTTTTGACTTGTGACGACTCGAGGTGAAAAACTCGAAAATCATGAACTCTAAAAATAGGCTGATTTTTGTAGTATATAATTATTTTGGCGTAATTTACGCTGTGCAAAATTTGCGGAATCTTGGGAGAGGTAAAATTTTTCAAGATTTTTGACTTGTGACGACTCGAGGTGAAAAACTTGAAAATCATGAACTCTAAAAATAGGCTGATTTTTGTAGTATATGATTATTTTGGCGTAATTTAACGCTGTGCAAAATTTGCGGAATTTTGGGAGAGGTGAAAATTTTCAAGATTTTTGACTTGTGACGACTCGAGGTGAAAAACTCGAAAATCATGAACTCTAAAAATAGGCTGATTTTTGTAGTACTCGTATATGATTATTTTGCCGTAACTTAACGCTGTGCAAAATTTGGGGAATTTTGGGAGAGGTGAAAATTTTCAAGATTTTTGACTTGTTACGAATCAAGGTAAAAAACTCGAAAATCATGAACTCTAAAAATAGGCTGATTTTTGTAGTATATGATTATTTTGGCGTAATTTAACGTTGTGCAAAATTTGCGGAATCTTGGGAGAGGTAAAATTTTTCAAGATTTTTGACTTGTGACGACTCGAGGTGAAAAACTCGAAAATCATGAACTCTAAAAATAGGCTGATTTTTGTAGTATATGATTATTTTGGCGTAATTTAAAGGAGAGGTGAAAATTTTCAAGATTTTTGACTTGTGACCGACTCGAAGTGAAAAACTCGAAAATCATGAACTCTAAAATTAGGCTGATTTTTGTAGTACTAGTATATGATTATTTTGCCGTAATTTAACGCTTTGCAAAATTTGGGGAATTGTGGGAGAGGTGAAAATTTTCAAGATTTTTGACTTGTGACGACTCGAGGTGAAAAACTCGAAAATCATGAACTCTAAAAATAGGCTGATTTTTGTAGTATATGTTTATTTGGCGTAATTTAAAGCTGTGCAAAATTTGCGGAATTTTGGGAGAGGTGAAAATTTTCCAGATCTTTGACTTGTGACCACTCGAGGTGAAAAACTCGAAAAAAATTAATTCTAAAAATATGCTGATTTTTGTAGTATATGATTATTTTGGCGTAATTTAACGCTGTGCAAAATATGCGGAATTTTGGGAGAGGTGAAAATTTTCAAGATTTTTGACTTGTGACGACTCGAGGTGAAAAACTCGAAAATCATGAACTCTAAAAATAGGCTGATTTTTGTAGTATATGATTATTTTGGCGTAATTTAACGCTGTGCAAAATTTGCGGAATTTTGGGAGAGGTGAAAATTTTCAAGATTTTTGACTTGTGTCGATTCCAGGTGAAAAACTCAAAAATCATGAACTCTAAAAATGGGGTAATTTCTGTAGTATTTGTATATGTTTATTTTGCCGTAATTTAACGCTGTGCAAAATTTGGCGAATTTTCAGAGAGGTTAAAAGTTTCAAGATTTTTGACTTGTGACGACTCGAGGTGAAAAACTCGAAAATCATGAACTCTAAAAATAGGCTGATTTTTGTAGTATATATTTATTTGGCGTAATTTAAAGCTGTGCAAAATTTGCGGAATTTTGGGAGAGGTGAAAATTTTCCAGATCTTTGACTTGTTACCACTCGAGGTGAAAAACTCGAAAAAAATTAACTCTAAAAATATGCTGATTTTTGTAGTATATGATTATTTTAGCGTAATTTAACGCTGTGCAAAATTTGGGGAAATTTTTGAGAGGTGAAAATTTTTAAGATTTTTGACTTGTGACGGCTCGAGGTAAAAATCGCGAAAATAATGAACTATAACAATAGGCTGATTTTTGTAGTATATGATTATTTTGGCGTAATTTAACGCTGTGCAAAAAAAAAAGGTGAAAATTTTCAAGAATTTTGACTTGTGACGACTCGAGGTGAAAAACTCGAAAATCATGAACTCTAAAAATAGGCTGATTTTTGTAGTATATAATTATTTTGGCGTAATTTAAAGCTGTGCAAAATTTGCGGAATCTTGGGAGAGGTAAAATTTTTCAAGATTTTTGACTTATGACGACTCAAGGTGAAAAACTCGAAAATCATGAACTCTAAAAATAGGCTGATTTTTGTAGTATATGATTATTTTGGCGTAATTTAACGCTGTGCAAAATTTGCGGAATTTTGGGAGAGGTGAAAATTTTCAAGATTTTTGACTTGTGACGACTCGAGGTGAAAAACTCGAAAATCATGAACTCTAAAAATAGGCTGATTTTTGTAGTATATAATTATTTTGGCGTAATTTAACGCTGTGCAAAATTTGCGGAATTTTGGGAGAGGTGAATATTTTCAAGATTTTTGACTTGTGACTACTCGAGGTGAAAAACTCGAAAATCATGAACTCTAAAAATAGGCTGATTTTTGTAGTACTCGTATATGATTATTTTGCCGTAATTTAACGCTGTGCAAAATTTGGGGAATTTTGGGAGAGGTGAAAATTTTCATGATTTTTGACTTGTGACGACTCGAGATGAAAAACTCGAAAATCATGAACTCTAAAAATAGGCTGATTTTTGTAGTATATGTTTATTTGGCGTAATTTAAAGCTGTGCAAAATTTGCGGAATTTTGGGAGAGGTGAAAATTTTCCAGATCTTTGACTTGTGACCACTCGTGGTGAAAAACTCGAAAAAAATTATCTCTAAAAATATGCTGATTTTTGTAGTATATGATTATTTTAGCGTAATTTAACGCTGTGCAAAATTTGGGGAAATTTTTGAGAGGTGAAAATTTTTAAGATTTTTGACTTGTGACGGCTCGAGGTAAAAAACGCGAAAATAATGAACTCTAACAATAGGCTGATTTTTGTAGTATATGATTATTTTGGCGTAATTTAACGCTGTACAAAATATGCGGAATTTTGGGAGATGTGAAAATTTTCTAGATCTTTGACTTGTGACCACTCGAGGTGAAAAACTCGAAAAAAATTAATTCTAAAAATATGCTGATTTTTGTAGTATATGATTATTTTAGCGTAATTTAACGCTGTGCAAAATTTGGGGAAATTTTTGAGAAGTGAACATTTTTAAGATTTTTGACTTGTGACGGCTCGAGGTAAAAAACGCGAAAATAATGAACTCTAACAATAGGCTGATTTTTGTAGTGTATGATTATTTTGGCGTAATTTAACGCTGTGCAAAATATGCGGAATTTTGGGAGAGGTGAAAATTTTCAAGATTTTTGACTTGTGACGACTCGAGGTAAAAAACTCGAAAATCATGAACTCTTAAAATAGGCTGATTTTTGTAGTATATAATTATTTTGGCGTAATTTAACGCTGTGCAAAATTTGCGGAATCTTGGGAGAGGTGAAAATTTTTAAAGATTTTTGACTTGTGACGACTCGAGGTGAAAAACTCGAAAATCATGAACTCTAAAAATAGGCTGATTTTTGTAGTATATGATTATTTTGGCGTAATTTAACGCTGTGCAAAATTTGCGGAATTTTGGGAGAGGTGAAAATTTTCAAGATTTTTGACTTGTGTCGATTCCAGGTGAAAAACTCGAAAATCATGAACTCTAACAATGGGGTCATTTCTGTAGTATTTGTATATGTTTATTTTGCCGTAATTTAACGCTGTGCAAAATTTGGCGAATTTTCAGAGAGGTTAAAAGTTTCAAGATTTTTGACTTGTGACGACTCGAGGTGAAAAACTCGAAAATCATGAACTCTAAAAATAGGCTGATTTTTGTAGTATATGTTTATTTGGCGTAATTTAAAGCTGTGCAAAATTTGCGGAATTTTGGGAGAGGTGAAAATTTTCCAGATCTTTGACTTGTGACCACTCGAGGTAAAAAACTCGAAAAAAAATAACTCTAAAAATATGCTGATTTTTGTAGTATATGATTATTTTAGCGTAATTTAACGCTGTGCAAAATTTGGGGAAATTTTTGAAAAAAAGGTAAAAGACGCGAAAATAATGAACTCTAACAATAGGCTGATTTTTGTAGTATATGATTATTTTGGCGTAATTTAACGCTGTGCAAAAAAAAAAAGGTGAAAATTTTCAAGATTTTTGACTTGTGACGACTCGAGGTGAAAAACTCGAAAATCATTAACTCTAAAAATAGGCTGATTTTTGTAGTATATAATTATTTTGGCGTAATTTAACGCTGTGCAAAATTTGCGGAATTTTGGGAGAGGTGAATATTTTCAAGATTTTTGACTTGTGACTACTCGAGGTGAAAAACTCGAAAATCATGAACTCTAAAAATAGGCTGATTTTTGTAGTACTAGTATATGATTATTTTGCCGTAATTTAACGCTGTGCAAAATTTGCGGAATTTTGGGAGAGGTGAAAATTTTCCAGATCTTTGACTTGTGACCACTCGAGGTGAAAAACTCGAAAAAAGTTAACTCTAAAAATATGCCGATTTTTGTAGTATATGATTATTTTAGCGTAATTTAACGCTGTGAAAAATTTGGGGAAATTTTTGAGAGGTGAAAATTTTTAAGATTTTTGACTTGTGACGATGGCTTAAGGTAAAAAACGCGAAAATTATGAACTCTAACAATAGGCTGATTTTTGTAGTATATGATTATTTTGGCGTAATTTAACGCTGTGCAAAATATGCGGAATTGGGGGAGAGGTGAAAATTTTCAAGATTTTTGACTGTGACGACTCGAGGTGAAAAACTCGAAAATCATGAACTCTAAAAATAGGCTGATTTTTGTAGTATATAATTATTTTGGCGTAATTTAACGCCGTGCAAAATATGCGGAATTTTGGTAGAGGTGAAAATTATCAAGATTTTTGACTTGTGACCACTCGAGGTGAAAAACTCGAAAAAAGTTAACTCTAAAAATATGCCGAATTTTGTAGTATATGATTATTTTAGCGTAATTTACCGCTATGCAAAATTTGGGGAAATTTTTGAGAGGTGAACATTTTTAATATTTTTGACTTGTGACGGCTCGAGGTAAAAAACGCGACAATAATGAACTCTAACAATAGGCTGATTTTTGTAGTATATGATTATTTTGGCGTAACTTAACGCTGTGCAAAATTTGGGGAATTTTGGGAGAGGTGAAAATTTTCATGATTTTTGATTTGTGACGACTCGAGATGAAAAACTCGAAAATCATGAACTCTAAAAATAGGCTGATTTTTGTAGTACTCGTATATGATTATTTTGCCGTAATTTAACGCTGTGCAAAATTTGGGGAATTTTGGGAGAGGTGAAAATTTTCATGATTTTTGACTTGTGACGACTCGAGATGAAAAACTCGAAAATCATGAACTCTAAAAATAGGCTGATTTTTGTAGTATATGTTTATTTGGCGTAATTTAAAGCTGTGCAAAATTTGCGGAATTTTGGGAGAGGTGAAAATTTTCCAGATCTTTGACTTGTGACCACTCGAGGTGAAAAACTCGAAAAAAATTAACTCTAAAAATATGCTGATTTTTGTAGTATATGATTATTTTAGCGTAATTTAACGCTGTGCAAAATTTGGGGAAATTTTTGAGAGGTGAAAATTTTTAAGATTTTTGACTTGTGACGGTTTGAGGTAAAAAACGCGAAAATAATGAACTCTAACAATAAGCTGATTTTTGTAGTATATGATTATTTTGGCGTAATTTAACGCTGTGCAAAATATGCGGAATTTTGGGAGAGGTGAAAATTTTCTAGATCTTTGACTTGTGACCACTCGAGGTGAAAAACTCGAAAAAAATTAATTCTAAAAATATGCTGATTTTTGTAGTATATGATTATTTTAGCGTAATTTAACGCTGTGCAAAATTTGGGGAAATTTTTGAGAAGTGAAAATTTTTAAGATTTTTGACTTGTGACGGACGGCTCGAGGTAAAAAACGCGAAAATAATGAACTCTAACAATAGGCTGATTTTTGTAGTGTATGATTATTTTGGCGTAATTTAACGCTGTGCAAAATATGCGGAATTTTGGGAGAGGTGAAAATTTTCAAGATTTTTGACTTGTGACGACTCGAGGTGAAAAACTCGAAAATCATGAACTCTAAAAATAGGCTGATTTTTGTAGTATATAATTATTTTGGCGTAATTTAACGCTGTGCAAAATTTGCGGAATCTTGGGAGAGGTAACATTTTTAAAGATTTTTGACTTGTGACGACTCGAGGTGAAAAACTCGAAAATCATGAACTCTAAAAATAGGCTGATTTTTGTAGTATATAATTATTTTGGCGTAATTTAACGCTGTGCAAAATTTGCGGAATTTTGGGAGAGGTGAAAATTTTCAAGATTTTTGACTTGTGTCGATTCCAGGTGAAAAACTCGAAAATCATGAACTCTAAAAATGGGGTAATTTCTGTAGTATTTGTATATGTTTATTTTGCCGTAATTTAACGCTGTGCAAAATTTGGCGAATTTTCAGAGAGGTTAAAAGTTTCAAGATTTTTGACTTGTGACGACTCGAGGTGAAAAACTCGAAAATCATGAACTCTAAAAATAGGCTGATTTTTGTAGTATATGTTTATTTGGCGTAATTTAAAGCTGTGCAAAATTTGCGGAATTTTGGGAGAGGTGAAAATTTTCCAGATCTTTGACTTGTGACCACTCGAGGTGAAAAACTCGAAAAAAATTAACTCTAAAAATATGCTGATTTTTGTAGTATATGATTATTTTAGCGTAATTTAACTCTGTGCAAAATTTGGGGAAATTTTTGAAAAAAAAGTAAAAAACGCGAAAATAATGAACTCTAACAATAGGCTGATTTTTGTAGTATATGATTATTTTGGCGTAATTTAACGCTGTGCAAAAAAAAAGGTGAAAATTTTCAAGATTTTTGACTTGTGACGACTCGAGGTGAAAAACTCGAAAATCATGAACTCTAAAAATAGGCTGATTTTTGTAGTATATAATTATTTTGGCGTAATTTAACGCTGTGCAAAATTTGCGGAATTTTGGGAGAGGTGAATATTTTCAAGATTTTTGACTTGTGACTACTCGAGGTGAAAAACTCGAAAATCATGAACTCTAAAAATAGGCTGATTTTTGTAGTACTCGTATATGATTATTTTGCCGTAATTTAACGCTGTGCAAAATTTGGGGAATTTTGGGAGAGGTGAAAATTTTCATGATTTTTGACTTGTGACGACTCGAGATGAAAAACTCGAAAATCATGAACTCTAAAAATAGGCTGATTTTTGTAGTATATGTTTATTTGGCGTAATTTAAAGTTGTGCAAAATTTGCGGAATTTTGGGAGAGGTGAAAATTTTCCAGATCTTTGACTTGTGGCCACTCGAGGTGAAAAACTCGAAAAAAATTAACTCTAAAAATATGCTGATTTTTGTAGTATATGATTATTTTAGCGTAATTTAACGCTGTGAAAAATTTAGGGAAATTTTTGAGAGGTGAAAATTTTTAAGATTTTTGACTTGTGACGGCTCGAGGTAAAAAACGCGAAAATAATGAACTCTAACAATAGGCTGATTTTTGTAGTATATGATTATTTTGGCGTAATTTAACGCTGTGCAAAATATGCGGAATTTTGGGAGAGGTGAAAATTTTCTAGATCTTTGACTTGTGACCACTCGAGGTGAAAAACTCGAAAAAAATTAATTCTAAAAATATGCTGATTTTTGTAGTATATGATTATTTTAGCGTAATTTAACGCTGTGCAAAATTTGGGGAAATTTTTGAGAAGTGAAAATTTTTAAGATTTTTGACTTGTGACGGCTCGAGGTAAAAAACGCGAAAATAATGAACTCTAACAATAGGCTGATTTTTGTAGCGTAATTTAACGCTGTGCAAAATATGCGGAATTTTGGGAAGTGAAAATTTTTAAGATTTTTGACTTGTGACGGCTCGAGGTAAAAAACGCGAAAATAATGAACTCTAACAATAGGCTGATTTTTGTAGTATATGTTTATTTGGCGTAATTGAAAGCTGTGCAAAATTTGCGGAATTTTGGGAGAGGTGAAAATTTTCCAGATCTTTGACTTGTGACGACTCGAGGTGAAAAACTCGAAAATCATGAACTCTAAAAATAGGATGATTTTTGTAGTATATGATTATTTTGGCGTAATTTAACGCTGTGCAAAATTTGCGGAATTTTGGGAGAGGTGAAAATTTTCAAGATTTTTGACTTGTGTCGATTCCAGGTGAAAAACTCGAAAATCATGAACTCTAAAAATGGGGTAATTTCTGTAGTATTTGTATATGTTTATTTTGCCGTAATTTAACGCTGTGCAAAATTTGGCGAATTTTCAGAGAGGTTAAAAGTTTCAAGATTTTTGACTTGTGACGACTCGAGGTGAAAAACTCGAAAATCATGAACTCTAAAAATAGGCTGATTTTTGTAGTATATGTTTATTTGGCGTAATTTAAAGCTGTGCAAAATTTGCGGAATTTTGGGAGAGGTGAAAATTTTCCAGATCTTTGACTTGTGACCACTCGAGGTGAAAAACTCGAACAAAATTAACTCTAAAAATATGCTGATTTTTGTAGTATATGATTATTTTAGCGTAATTTAACGCTGTGCAAATTTTGGGGAAATTTTTGAAAAAAAAGGTAAAAAACGCGAAAATAATGAACTCTAACAATAGGCTGATTTTTGTAGTATATGATTATTTTGGCGTAATTTAACGCTGTGCAAAAAAAAAAGGTGAAAATTTTCAAGATTTTTGACTTGTTACGACTCGAGGTGAAAAACTCGAAAATCATGAACTCTAAAAATAGGCTGATTTTTGTAGTATATAATTATTTTGGCGTAATTTAACGCTGTGCAAAATTTGCGGAATTTTGGGAGAGGTGAATATTTTCAAGATTTTTGACTTGTGACTACTCGAGGTGAAAAACTCGAAAATCATGAACTCTAAAAATAGGCTGATTTTTGTAGTACTCGTATATGAATATTTTGCCGTAATTTAACGCTGTGCAAAATTTGGGGAATTTTGGGAGAGGTGAAAATTTTCATGATTTTTGACTTGTGACGACTCGAGATGAAAAACTCGAAAATCATGAACTCTAAAAATAGGCTGATTTTTGTAGTATATGTTTATTTGGCGTAATTTAAAGCTGTGCAAAATTTGCGGAATTTTGGGAGTGGTGAAAATTTTCCAGATCTTTGACTTGTGACCACTCGAGGTGAAAAACTCGAAAAAAATTAACTCTAAAAATATGCTGATTTTTGTATTATATGATTATTTTAGCGTAATTTAACGCTGTGCAAAATTTGGGGAAATTTTTGAGAGGTGAAAATTTTTAAGATTTTTGACTTGTGACGGCTCGAGGTAAAAAACGCGCAAATAATGAACTCTAACAATAGGCTGATTTTTGTAGTATATGATTATTTTGGCGTAATTTAACGCTGTGCAAAATATGCGGAATTTTGGGAGAGGTGAAAATTTTCTAGATCTTTGACTTGTGACCACTCGAGGTGAAAAACTCGAAAAAATTAATTCTAAAAATATGCTGATTTTTGTAGTATATGATTATTTTAGCGTAATTTAACGCTGTGCAAAATTTGGCGAAATTTTTGAGAAGTGAAAATTTTTAAGATTTTTGACTTGTGACGGCTCGAGGTAAAAAACGCGAAAATAATGAACTCTAACAATAGGCTGATTTTTGTAGTGTATGATTATTTTGGCGTAATTTAACGCTGTGCAAAATATGCGGAATTTTGGGAGAGGTGAAAATTTTCAAGATTTTTGACTTGTGACGACTCGAGGTGAAAAACTCGAAAATCATGAACTCTAAAAATAGGCTGATTTTTGTAGTATATAATTATTTTGGCGTAATTTAACGCTGTGCAAAATTTGCGGAATCTTGGGAGAGGTAACATTTTTAAAGATTTTTGACTTGTGACGACTCGAGGTGAAAAACTCGAAAATCATGAACTCTAAAAATAGGCTGATTTTTGTAGTATATGATTATTTTGGCGTAATTTAACGCTGTGCAAAATTTGCGGAATTTTGGGAGAGGTGAAAATTTTCAAGATTTTTGACTTGTGTCGATTCCAGGTGAAAAACTCGAAAATCATGAACTCTAAAAATGGGGTAATTTCTGTAGTATTTGTATATGTTTATTTTGCCGTAATTTAACGCTGTGCAAAATTTGGCGAATTTTCAGAGAGGTTAAAAGTTTCAAGATTTTTGACTTGTGACGACTCGAGGTGAAAAACTCGAAAATCATGAACTCTAAAAATAGGCTGATTTTTGTAGTATATGTTTATTTGGCGTAATTTAAAGCTGTGCAAAATTTGCGGAATTTTGGGAGAGGTGAAAATTTTCCAGATCTTTGACTTGTGACCACTCGAGGTGAAAAACTCGAACAAAATTAACTCTAAAAATATGCTGATTTTTGTAGTATATGATTATTTTAGCGTAATTTAACGCTGTGCAAAATTTGGGGAAATTTTTGAAAAAAAAGGTAAAAACGCGAAAATAGTGAACTCTAACAATAGGCTGATTTTTGTAGTATATGATTATTTTGGCGTAATTTAACGCTGTGCAAAAAAAAAAGGTGAAAATTTTCAAGATTTTTGACTTGTGACGACTCGAGATGAAAAACTCGAAAATCATGAACTCTAAAAATAGGCTGATTTTTGTAGTATATGTTTATTTGGCGTAATTTAAAGCTGTGCAAAATTTGCGGAATTTTGGGAGAGGTGAAAATTTTCCAGATCTTTGACTTGTGACCACTCGAGGTGAAAAACTCGAAAAAAATTAACTCTAAAAATATGCTGATTTTTGTAGTATATGATTATTTTAGCGTAATTTAACGCTGTGCAAAATTTGGGGAAATTTTTGAGAGGTGAAAATTTTTAAGATTTTTGACTTGTGACGGCTAGAGGTAAAAAACGCGAAAATAATGAACTCTAACAATAGGCTGATTTTTGTAGTATATGATTATTTTGGCGTAATTTAACGCTGTGCAAAATATGCGGAATTTTGGGAGAGGTGAAAATTTTCTAGATCTTTGACTTGTGACCACTCGAGGTGAAAAACTCGAAAAAAATTAATTCTAAAAATATGCTGATTTTTGTAGTATATGATTATTTTAGCGTAATTTAACGCTGTGCAAAATTTGGGGAAATTTTTGAGAAGTGAAAATTTTTAAGATTTTTGACTTGTGACTTTTGTAGTGTATGATTATTTTGGCGTAACTTAACGCTGTGCAAAATATGCGGAATTTTGGGAGAGGTGAAAATTTTCAAGATTTTTGACTTGTGACGACTCGAGGTGAAAAACTCGAAAATCATGAACTCTAAAAATAGGCTGATTTTTGTAGCATATAATTATTTTGGCGTAATTTAACGCTGTGCAAAATTTGCGGAATCTTGGGAGAGGTGAAAATTTTTAAAGATTTTTGACTTGTGACGACTCGAGGTGAAAAACTCGAAAATCATGAACTCTAAAAATAGGGTGATTTTGTAGTATATGATTATTTTGGCGTAATTTAACGCTGTGCAAAATTTGCGGAATTTTGGGAGAGGTGAAAATTTTCAAGATTTTTGACTTGTGACGACTCGAGGTGAAAAACTCGAAAATCATGAACTCTAAAAATAGGCTGATTTTTGTAGTATATGATTATTTTGGCGTAATTTAACGCTGTGCAAAATTTGCGGAATTTTGGGAGAGGTGAAAATTTTCAAGATTTTTGACTTGTGACGACTCGAGGTAAAAAACTCGAAAATCATGAACTCTAAAAATAGGCTGATTTTTGTAGTACTCGTATATGATTATTTTGCCGTAATTTAACGCTGTGCAAAATTTGGGGAATTTTGGGAGAGGTGAAAATTTTCTAGATTTTTGACTTGTCACGACTCGAGGTGAAAAACTCGAAAATCATGAACTCTAAAAATAGGCTGATTTTTGTAGTATATGTTTATTTGGCGTAATTTAAAGCTGTGCAAAATTTGCGGAATTTTGGGAGAGGTGAAAATTTTCCAGATCTTTGACTTGTGACCACTCGAGGTGAAAAACTCGAAAAAAATTAACTCTAAAAATATGCTGATTTTTGTATTATATGATTATTTTAGCGTAATTTAACGCTGTGCAAAATTTGGGGAAATTTTTGAGAGGTGAAAATTTTTAAGATTTTTGACTTGTGACGGCTCGAGGTAAAAAACGCGAATATAATGAACTCTAACAATAGGCTGATTTTTGTAGTATATGATTATTTTGGCGTAATTTAACGCTGTGCAAAATATGCGGAATTTTGGGAGAGGTGAAAATTTTCTAGATCTTTGACTTGTGACCACTCGAGGTGAAAAACTCGAAAAAAATTAATTCTAAAAATATGCTGATTTTTGTAGTATATGATTATTTTAGCGTAATTTAACGCTGTGCAAAATTTGGCGAAATTTTTGAGAAGTGAAAATTTTTAAGATTTTTGACTTGTGACCACTCGAGGTGAAAAACTCGAAAAAAATTAACTCTAAAAATATGCTGATTTTTGTATTATATGATTATTTTAGCGTAATTTAACGCTGTGCAAAATTTGGGGAAATTTTTGAGAGGTGAAAATTTTTAAGATTTTTGACTTGTGACGGCTCGAGGTAAAAAACGCGAAAATAATGAACTCTAACAATAGGCTGATTTTTGTAGTGTATGATTATTTTGGCGTAATTTAACGCTGTGCAAAATATGCGGAATTTTGGGAGAGGTGAAAATTTTCAAGATTTTTGACTTGTGACGACTCGAGGTGAAAAACTCGAAAATCATGAACTCTAAAAATAGGCTGATTTTTGTAGTATATAATTATTTTGGCGTAATTTAACGCTGTGCAAAATTTGCGGAATCTTGGGAGAGGTAACATTTTTAAAGATTTTTCACTTGTGACGACTCGAGGTGAAAAACTCGAAAATCATGAACTCTAAAAATAGGCTGATTTTTGTAGTATATGATTATTTTGGCGTAATTTAACGCTGTGCAAAATTTGCGGAATTTTGGGAGAGGTGAAAATTTTCAAGATTTTTGACTTGTGTCGATTCCAGGTGAAAAACTCGAAAATCATGAACTCTAAAAATGGGGTAATTTCTGTAGTATTTGTATATGTTTATTTTGCCGTAATTTAACGCTGTGCAAAATTTGGCGAATTTTCAGAGAGGTTAAAAGTTTCAAGATTTTTGACTTGTGACGACTCGAGGTGAAAAACTCGAAAATCATGAACTCTAAAAATAGGCTGATTTTTGTAGTATATGTTTATTTGGCGTAATTTAAAGCTGTGCAAAATTTGCGGAATTTTGGGAGAGGTGAAAATTTTCCAGATCTTTGACTTGTGACCACTCGAGGTGAAAAACTCGAACAAAATTAACTCTAAAAATATGCTGATTTTTGTAGTATATGATTATTTTAGCGTAATTTAACGCTGTGCAAAATTTGGGGAAATTTTTGAAAAAAAAGGTAAAAAACGCGAAAATAGTGAACTCTAACAATAGGCTGATTTTTGTAGTATATGATTATTTTGGCGTAATTTAACGCTGTGCAAAAAAAAAAGGTGAAAATTTTCAAGATTTTTGACTTGTGACGACTCGAGGTGAAAAACTCGAAAATCATGAACTCTAAAAATAGGCTGATTTTTGTAGTATATAATTATTTTGGCGTAATTTAACGCTGTGCAAAATTTGCGGAATTTTGGGAGAGGTGAATATTTTCAAGATTTTTGACTTGTGACTACTCGAGGTGAAAAACTCGAAAATCATGAACTCTAAAAATAGGCTGATTTTTGTAGTACTCGTATATGATTATTTTGCCGTAATTTAGCGCTGTGCAAAATTTGGGGAATTTTGGGAGAGGTGAAAATGTTCAAGATTTTTGACTTGTGACGACTCGAGATGAAAAACTCGAAAATCATGAACTCTAAAAATAGGCTGATTTTTGTAGTATATGTTTATTTGGCGTAATTTAAAGCTGTGCAAAATTTTGCGGAATTTTGGGAGAGGTGAAAATTTTCCAGATCTTTGACTTGTGACCACTCGAGGTGAAAAACTCGAAAAAAATTAACTCTAAAAATATGCTGATTTTTGTAGTATATGATTATTTTAGCGTAATTTAACGCTGTGCAAAATTTGGGGAAATTTTTGAGAGGTGAAAATTTTTAAGATTTTTGACTTGTGACGGCTAGAGGTAAAAAACGCGAAAATAATGAACTCTAACAATAGGCTGATTTTTGTAGTATATGATTATTTTGGCGTAATTTAACGCTGTGCAAAATATGCGGAATTTTGGGAGAGGTGAAAATTTTCTAGATCTTTGACTTGTGACCACTCGAGGTGAAAAACTCGAAAAAAATTAATTCTAAAAATATGCTGATTTTTGTAGTATATGATTATTTTAGCGTAATTTAACGCTGTGCAAAATTTGGGGAAATTTTTGAGAAGTGAAAATTTTTAAGATTTTTGACTTGTGACTTTTGTAGTGTATGATTATTTTGGCGTAACTTAACGCTGTGCAAAATATGCGGAATTTTGGGAGAGGTGAAAATTTTCAAGATTTTTGACTTGTGACGACTCGAGGTGAAAAACTCGAAAATCATGAACTCTAAAAATAGGCTGATTTTTGTAGTATATAATTATTTTGGCGTAATTTAACGCTGTGCAAAATTTGCGGAATCTTGGGAGAGGTGAAAATTTTTAAAGATTTTTGACTTGTGACGACTCGAGGTGAAAAACTCGAAAATCATGAACTCTAAAAATAGGCTGATTTTTGTAGTATATGATTATTTTGGCGTAATTTAACGCTGTGCAAAATTTGCGGAATTTTGGGAGAGGTGAAAATTTTCAAGATTTTTGACTTGTGACGACTCGAGGTGAAAAACTCGAAAATCATGAACTCTAAAAATAGGCTGATTTTTGTAGTATATGATTATTTTGGCGTAATTTAACGCTGTGCAAAATTTGCGGAATTTTGGGAGAGGTGAAAATTTTCAAGATTTTTGACTTGTGACGACTCGAGGTGAAAAACTCGAAAATCATGAACTCTAAAAATAGGCTGATTTTTGTAGTACTCGTATATGATTATTTTGCCGTAATTTAACGCTGTGCAAAATTTGGGGAATTTTGGGAGAGGTGAAAATTTTCTAGATTTTTGACTTGTCACGACTCGAGGTGAAAAACTCGAAAATCATGAACTCTAAAAATAGGCTGATTTTTGTAGTATATGTTTATTTGGCGTAATTTAAAGCTGTGCAAAATTTGCGGAATTTTGGGAGAGGTGAAAATTTTCCAGATCTTTGACTTGTGACCACTCGAGGTGAAAAACTCGAAAAAAATTAACTCTAAAAATATGCTGATTTTTGTATTATATGATTATTTTAGCGTAATTTAACGCTGTGCAAAATTTGGGGAAATTTTTGAGAGGTGAAAATTTTTAAGATTTTTGACTTGTGACGGCTCGAGGTAAAAAACGCGAAAATAATGAACTCTAACAATAGGCTGATTTTTGTAGTATATGATTATTTTGGCGTAATTTAACGCTGTGCAAAATATGCGGAATTTTGGGAGAGGTGAAAATTTTCTAGATCTTTGACTTGTGACCACTCGAGGTGAAAAACTCGAAAAAAATTAATTCTAAAAATATGCTGATTTTTGTAGTATATGATTATTTTAGCGTAATTTAACGCTGTGCAAAATTTGGCGAAATTTTTGAGAAGTGAAAATTTTTAAGATTTTTGACTTGTGACGGCTCGAGGTAAAAAACGCGAAAATAATGAACTCTAACAATAGGCTGATTTTTGTAGTGTATGATTATTTTGGCGTAATTTAACGCTGTGCAAAATATGCGGAATTTTGGGAGAGGTGAAAATTTTCAAGATTTTTGACTTGTGACGACTCGAGGTGAAAAACTCGAAAATCATGAACTCTAAAAATAGGCTGATTTTTGTAGTATATAATTATTTTGGCGTAATTTAACGCTGTGCAAAATTTGCGGAATCTTGGGAGAGGTAACATTTTTAAAGATTTTTGACTTGTGACGACTCGAGGTGAAAAACTCGAAAATCATGAACTCTAAAAATAGGCTGATTTTTGTAGTATATGATTATTTTGGCGTAATTTAACGCTGTGCAAAATTTGCGGAATTTTGGGAGAGGTGAAAATTTTCAAGATTTTTGACTTGTGTCGATTCCAGGTGACAAACTCGAAAATCATGAACTCTAAAAATGGGGTAATTTCTGTAGTATTTGTATATGTTTATTTTGCCGTAATTTAACGCTGTGCAAAATTTGGCGAATTTTCAGAGAGGTTAAAAGTTTCAAGATTTTTGACTTGTGACGACTCGAGGTGAAAAACTCGAAAATCATGAACTCTAAAAATAGGCTGATTTTTGTAGTATATGTTTATTTGGCGTAATTTAAAGCTGTGCAAAATTTGCGGAATTTTGGGAGAGGTGAAAATTTTCCAGATCTTTGACTTGTGACCACTCGAGGTGAAAAACTCGAACAAAATTAACTCTAAAAATATGCTGATTTTTGTAGTATATGATTATTTTAGCGTAATTTAACGCTGTGCAAAATTTGGGGAAATTTTTGAAAAAAAAGGTAAAAAACGCGAAAATAGTGAACTCTAACAATAGGCTGATTTTTGTAGTATATGATTATTTTGGCGTAATTTAACGCTGTGCAAAAAAAAAAGGTGAAAATTTTCAAGATTTTTGACTTGTGACGACTCGAGGTGAAAAACTCGAAAATCATGAACTCTAAAAATAGGCTGATTTTTGTAGTATATAATTATTTTGGCGTAATTTAACGCTGTGCAAAATTTGCGGAATTTTGGGAGAGGTGAATATTTTCAAGATTTTTGACTAGTGACTACTCGAGGTGAAAAACTCGAAAATCATGAACTCTAAAAATAGGCTGATTTTTGTAGTACTCGTATATGATTATTTTGCCGTAATTTAGCGCTGTGCAAAATTTGGGGAATTTTGGGAGAGGTGAAAATGTTCAAGATTTTTGACTTGTGACGACTCGAGATGAAAAACTCGAAAATCATGAACTCTAAAAATAGGCTGATTTTTGTAGTATATGTTTATTTGGCGTAATTTAAAGCTGTGCAAAATTTGCGGAATTTTGGGAGAGGTGAAAATTTTCCAGATCTTTGACTTGTGACCACTCGAGGTGAAAAACTCGAAAAAAATTAACTCTAAAAATATGCTGATTTTTGTAGTATATGATTATTTTAGCGTAATTTAACGCTGTGCAAAATTTGGGGAAATTTTTGAGAGGTGAAAATTTTTAAGATTTTTGACTTGTGACGGCTAGAGGTAAAAAACGCGAAAATAATGAACTCTAACAATAGGCTGATTTTTGTAGTATATGATTATTTTGGCGTAATTTAACGCTGTGCAAAATATGCGGAATTTTGGGAGAGGTGAAAATTTTCTAGATCTTTGACTTGTGACCACTCGAGGTGAAAAACTCGAAAAAAATTAATTCTAAAAATATGCTGATTTTTGTAGTATATGATTATTTTAGCGTAATTTAACGCTGTGCAAAATTTGCGGAATCTTGGGAGAGGTGAAAATTTTTAAAGATTTTTGACTTGTGACGACTCGAGGTGAAAAACTCGAAAATCATGAACTCTAAAAATAGGCTGATTTTTGTAGTATATGATTATTTTGGCGTAATTTAACGCTGTGCAAAATTTGCGGAATTTTGGGAGAGGTGAAAATTTTCAAGATTTTTGACTTGTGACGACTCGAGGTGAAAAACTCGAAAATCATGAACTCTAAAAATAGGCTGATTTTTGTAGTATATGATTATTTTGGCGTAATTTAACGCTGTGCAAAATTTGCGGAATTTTGGGAGAGGTGAAAATTTTCAAGATTTTTGACTTGTGACGACTCGAGGTGAAAAACTCGAAAATCATGAACTCTAAAAATAGGCTGATTTTTGTAGTACTCGTATATGATTATTTTGCCGTAATTTAACGCTGTGCAAAATTTGGGGAATTTTGGGAGAGGTGAAAATTTTCTAGATTTTTGACTTGTCACGACTCGAGGTGAAAAACTCGAAAATCATGAACTCTAAAAATAGGCTGATTTTTGTAGTATATGTTTATTTGGCGTAATTTAAAGCTGTGCAAAATTTGCGGAATTTTGGGAGAGGTGAAAATTTTCCAGATCTTTGACTTGTGACCACTCGAGGTGAAAAACTCGAAAAAAATTAACTCTAAAAATATGCTGATTTTTGTAGTATATGATTATTTTAGCGTAATTTAACGCTGTGCAAAATTTGGGGAAATTTTTGAGAAGTGAAAATTTTTAAGATTTTTGACTTGTGACGGCTCGAGGTAAAAAACGCGAAAATAATGAACTCTAACAATAGGCTGATTTTTGTAGTATATGATTATTTTGGCGTAATTTAACGCTGTGCAAAATATGCGGAATTTTGGGAGAGGTGAAAATTTTCTAGATCTTTGACTTGTGACCACTCGAGGTGAAAAACTCGAAAAAAATTAATTCTAAAAATATGCTGATTTTTGTAGTATATGATTATTTTAGCGTAATTTAACGCTGTGCAAAATTTGGGGAAATTTTTGAGAAGTGAAAATTTTTAAGATTTTTGACTTGTGACGGCTCGAGGTAAAAAACGCGAAAATAATGAACTCTAACAATAGGCTGATTTTTGTAGTGTATGATTATTTTGGCGTAATTTAACGCTGTGCAAAATATGCGGAATTTTGGGAGAGGTGAAAATTTTCAAGATTTTTGACTTGTGACGACTCGAGGTGAAAAACTCGAAAATCATGAACTCTAAAAATAGGCTGATTTTTGTAGTATATAATTATTTTGGCGTAATTTAACGCTGTGCAAAATTTGCGGAATCTTGGGAGAGGTGAAAATTTTTAAAGATTTTTGACTTGTGACGACTCGAGGTGAAAAACTCGAAAATCATGAACTCTAAAAATAGGCTGATTTTTGTAGTATATGATTATTTTGGCGTAATTTAACGCTGTGCAAAATTTGCGGAATTTTGGGAGAGGTGAAAATTTTCAAGATTTTTGACTTGTGTCGATTCCAGGTGAAAAACTCGAAAATCATGAACTCTAAAAATGGGGTAATTTCTGTAGTATTTGTATATGTTTATTTTGCCGTAATTTAACGCTGTGCAAAATTTGGCGAATTTTCAGAGAGGTTAAAAGTTTCAAGATTTTTGACTTGTGACGACTCGAGGTGAAAAACTCGAAAATCATGAACTCTAAAAATAGGCTGATTTTTGTAGTATATGTTTATTTGGCGTAATTTAAAGCTGTGCAAAATTTGCGGAATTTTGGGAGAGGTGAAAATTTTCCAGATCTTTGACTTGTGACCACTCGAGGTGAAAAACTCGAAAAAAATTAACTCTAAAAATATGCTGATTTTTGTAGTATATGATTATTTTAGCGTAATTTAACGCTGTGCAAAATTTGGGGAAATTTTTGAGAGGTGAAAATTTTTAAGATTTTTGACTTGTGACGGCTAGAGGTAAAAAACGCGAAAATAATGAACTCTAACAATAGGCTGATTTTTGTAGTATATGATTATTTTGGCGTAATTTAACGCTGTGCAAAATATGCGGAATTTTGGGAGAGGTGAAAATTTTCTAGATCTTTGACTTGTGACCACTCGAGGTGAAAAACTCGAAAAAAATTAATTCTAAAAATATGCTGATTTTTGTAGTATATGATTATTTTAGCGTAATTTAACGCTGTGCAAAATTTGGGGAAATTTTTGAGAAGTGAAAATTTTTAAGATTTTTGACTTGTGACTTTTGTAGTGTATGATTATTTTGGCGTAACTTAACGCTGTGCAAAATATGCGGAATTTTGGGAGAGGTGAAAATTTTCAAGATTTTTGACTTGTGACGACTCGAGGTGAAAAACTCGAAAATCATGAACTCTAAAAATAGGCTGATTTTTCTAGTATATAATTATTTTGGCGTAATTTAACGCTGTGCAAAATTTGCGGAATCTTGGAAGAGGTGAAAATTTTTAAAGATTTTTGACTTGTGACGACTCGAGGTGAAAAACTCGAAAATCATGAACTCTAAAAATAGGCTGATTTTTGTAGTATATGATTATTTTGGCGTAATTTAACGCTGTGCAAAATTTGCGGAATTTTGGGAGAGGTGAAAATTTTCAAGATTTTTGACTTGTGACGACTCGAGGTGAAAAACTCTAAAATCATGAACTCTAAAAATAGGCTGATTTTTGTAGTATATGATTATTTTGGCGTAATTTAACGCTGTGCAAAATTTGCGGAATTTTGGGAGAGGTGAAAATTTTCAAGATTTTTGACTTGTGACGACTCGAGGTGAAAAACTCGAAAATCATGAACTCTAAAAATAGGCTGATTTTTGTAGTATATGATTATTTTGCCGTAATTTAACGCTGTGCAAAATTTGGGGAATTTTGGGAGAGGTGAAAATTTTCTAGATTTTTGACTTGTCACGACTCGAGGTGAAAAACTCGAAAATCATGAACTCTAAAAATAGGCTGATTTTTGTAGTATATGTTTATTTTGCGTAATTTAAAGCTGTGCAAAATTTGCGGAATTTTGGGAGAGGTGAAAATTTTCCAGATCTTTGACTTGTGACCACTCGAGGTGAAAAACTCGAAAAAAATTAACTCTAAAAATATGCTGATTTTTGTAGTATATGATTATTTTAGCGTAATTTAACGCTGTGCAAAATTTGGGGAAATTTTTGAGAAGTGAAAATTTTTAAGATTTTTGACTTGTGACGGCTCGAGGTAAAAAACGCGAAAATAATGAACTCTAACAATAGGCTGATTTTTGTAGTATATGATTATTTTGGCGTAATTTAACGCTGTGCAAAATATGCGGAATTTTGGGAGAGGTGAAAATTTTCTAGATCTTTGACTTGTGACCACTCGAGGTGAAAAACTCGAAAAAAATTAATTCTAAAAATATGCTGATTTTTGTAGTATATGATTATTTTAGCGTAATTTAACGCTGTGCAAAATTTGGGGAAATTTTTGAAAAGTGAAAATTTTTAAGGTAAAAAACGCGAAAATAATGAACTCTAACAATAGGCTGATTTTTGTAGTGTATGATTATTTTGGCGTAATTTAACGCTGTGCAAAATATGCGGAATTTTGGGAGAGGTGAAAATTTTCAAGATTTTTGACTTGTGACGACTCGAGGTGAAAAACTCGAAAATCATGAACTCTAAAAATAGGCTGATTTTTGTAGTATATAATTATTTTGGCGTAATTTAACGCTGTGCAAAATTTGCGGAATCTTGGGAGAGGTGAAAATTTTTAAAGATTTTTGACTTGTGACGACTCGAGGTGAAAAACTCGAAAATCATGAACTCTAAAAATAGGCTGATTTTTGTAGTATATGATTATTTTGGCGTAATTTAACGCTGTGCAAAATTTGCGGAATTTTGGGAGAGGTGAAAATTTTCAAGATTTTTGACTTGTGTCGATTCCAGGTGAAAAACTCGAAAATCATGAACTCTAAAAATGGGGTAATTTCTGTAGTATTTGTATATGTTTATTTTGCCGTAATTTAACGCTGTGCAAAATTTGGCGAATTTTCAGAGAGGTTAAAAGTTTCAAGATTTTTGACTTGTGACGACTCGAGGTGAAAAACTCGAAAATCATGAACTCTAAAAATAGGCTGATTTTTGTAGTATATGTTTATTTGGCGTAATTTAAAGCTGTGCAAAATTTGCGGAATTTTGGGAAAGGTGAAAATTTTCCAGATCTTTGACTTGTGACCACTCGAGGTGAAAAACTCGAAAAAAATTAACTCTAAAAATATGCTGATTTTTGTAGTATATGATTATTTTAGCGTAATTTAACGCTGTGCAAAATTTGGGGAAATTTTTGAAAAAAAAGGTAAAAGACGCGAAAATAATGAACTCTAACAATAGGCTGATTTTTGTAGTATATGATTATTTTGGCGTAATTTAACGCTGTGCAAAAAAAAAGGTGAAAATTTTCAAGATTTTTGACTTGTGACGACTCGAGGTGAAAAACTCGAAAATCATTAACTCTAAAAATAGGCTGATTTTTGTAGTATATAATTATTTTGGCGTAATTTAACGCTGTGCAAAATTTGGGGAATTTTGGGAGAGGTGAAAATTTTCATGATTTTTGACTTGTGACCACTCGAGATGAAAAACTCGAAAAAAATTAACTCTAAAAATATGCTGATTTTTGTAGTATATGATTATTTTAGCGTAATTTAACGCTGTGCAAAATTTGGGGAAATTTTTGAGAGGTGAAAATTTTTAAGATTTTTGACTTGTGACGGTTTGAGGTAAAAAACGCGAAAATAATGAACTCTAACAATAGGCTGATTTTTGTAGTATATGATTATTTTGGCGTAATTTAACGCTGTGCAAAATATGCGGAATTTTGGGAGAGGTGAAAATTTTCTAGATCTTTGACTTGTGACCACTCGAGGTGAAAAACTCGAAAAAAATTAATTCTAAAAATATGCTGATTTTTGTAGTATATGATTATTTTAGCGTAATTTAACGCTGTGCAAAATTTGGCGAAATTTTTGAGAAGTGAAAATTTTTAAGATTTTTGACTTGTGACGGACGGCTCGAGGTAAAAAACGCGAAAATAATGAACTCTAACAATAGGCTGATTTTTGTAGTGTATGATTATTTTGGCGTAATTTAACGCTGTGCAAAATATGCGGAATTTTGGGAGAGGTGAAAATTTTCAAGATTTTTGACTTGTGACGACTCGAGGTGAAAAACTCGAAAATCATGAACTCTAAAAATAGGCTGATTTTTGTAGTATATAATTATTTTGGCGCAATTTAACGCTGTGCAAAATTTGCGGAATCTTGGGAGAGGTAACATTTTTAAAGATTTTTGACTTGTGACGACTCGAGGTGAAAAACTCGAAAATCATGAACTCTAAAAATAGGCTGATTTTTGTAGTATATAATTATTTTGGCGTAATTTAACGCTGTGCAAAATTTGCGGAATTTTGGGAGAGGTGAAAATTTTCAAGATTTTTGACTTGTGTCGATTCCAGGTGAAAAACTCGAAAATCATGAACTCTAAAAATGGGGTAATTTCTGTAGTATTTGTATATGTTTATTTTGCCGTAATTTAACGCTGTGCAAAATTTGGCGAATTTTCAGATAGGTTAAAAGTTTCAAGATTTTTGACTTGTGACGACTCGAGGTGAAAAACTCGAAAATCATGAACTCTAAAAATAGGCTGATTTTTGTAGTATATGTTTATTTGGCGTAATTTAAAGCTGTGCAAAATTTGCGGAATTTTGGGAGAGGTGAAAATTTTCCAGATCTTTGACTTGTGACCACTCGAGGTGAAAAACTCGAAAAAAATTAACTCTAAAAATATGCTGATTTTTGTAGTATATGATTATTTTAGCGTAATTTAACTCTGTGCAAAATTTGGGGAAATTTTTGAAAAAAAAGTAAAAAACGCGAAAATAATGAACTCTAACAATAGGCTGATTTTTGTAGTATATGATTATTTTGGCGTAATTTAACGCTGTGCAAAAAAAAAAGGTGAAAATTTTCAAGATTTTTGACTTGTGACGACTCGAGGTGAAAAACTCGAAAATCATGAACTCTAAAAATAGGCTGATTTTTGTAGTTTATAATTATTTTGGCGTAATTTAACGCTGTGCAAAATTTGCGGAATTTTGGGAGAGGTGAATATTTTCAAGATTTTTGACTTGTGACTACTCGAGGTGAAAAACTCGAAAATCATGAACTCTAAAAATAGGCTGATTTTTGTAGTACTCGTATATGAATATTTTGCCGTAATTTAACGCTGTGCAAAATTTGGGGAATTTTGGGAGAGGTGAAAATTTTCATGATTTTTGACTTGTGACGACTCGAGATGAAAAACTCGAAAATCATGAACTCTAAAAATAGGCTGATTTTTGTAGTATATGTTTATTTGGCGTAATTTAAAGCTGTGCAAAATTTGCGGAATTTTGGGAGAGGTGAAAATTTTCCAGATCTTTGACTTGTGACCACTCGAGGTGAAAAACTCGAAAAAAATTAACTCTAAAAATATGCTGATTTTTGTAGTATATGATTATTTTAGCGTAATTTAACGCTGTGCAAATTTTGGGGAAATTTTTGAAAAAAAGGTAAAAAACGCGAAAATAATGAACTCTAACAATAGGCTGATTTTTGTAGTATATGATTATTTTGACGTAATTTAACGCTGTGCAAAAAAAAAGGTGGAAATTTTCAAGATTTTTGACTTGTGACGACTCGAGGTGAAAAACTCGAAAATCATGAACTCTAAAAATAGGCTGATTTTTGTAGTATATAATTATTTTGGCGTAATTTAACGCTGTGCAAAATTTGCGGAATTTTGGGAGAGGTGAAAATTTTCAAGATTTTTGACTTGTGTCGATTCCAGGTGAAAAACTCGAAAATCATGAACTCTAAAAATGGGGTAATTTCTGTAGTATTTGTATATGTTTATTTTGCCGTAATTTAACGCTGTGCAAAATTTGGCGAATTTTCAGAGAGGTTAAAAGTTTCAAGATTTTTGACTTGTGATGACTCGAGGTGAAAAACTCGAAAATCATGAACTCTAAAAATAGGCTGATTTTTGTAGTATATGTTTATTTGGCGTAATTTAAAGCTGTGCAAAATTTGCGGAATTTTGGGAGAGGTGAAAATTTTCCAGATCTTTGACTTGTGACCACTCGAGGTGAAAAACTCGAAAAAAATTAACTCGAAAAATATGCTGATTTTTGTATTATATGATTATTTTAGCGTAATTTAACGCTGTGCAAAATTTGGGGAAATTTTTGAGAGGTGAAAATTTTTAAGATTTTTGACTTGTGACGGCTCGAGGTAAAAAACGCGAAAATAATGAACTCTAACAATAGGCTGATTTTTGTAGTATATGATTATTTTGGCGTAATTTAACGCTGTGCAAAATATGCGGAATTTTGGGAGAGGTGAAAATTTTCTAGATCTTTGACTTGTTACCACTCGAGGTGAAAAACTCGAAAAAAATTAATTCTAAAAATATGCTGATTTTTGTAGTATATGATTATTTTAGCGTAATTTAACGCTGTGCAAAATTTGGCGAAATTTTTGAGAAGTGAAAATTTTTAAGATTTTTGACTTGTGACGGCTCGAGGTAAAAAACGCGAAAATAATGAACCCTAACAATAGGCTGATTTTTGTAGTGTATGATTATTTTGGCGTAATTTAACGCTGTGCAAAATATGCGGAATTTTGGGAGAGGTGAAAATTTTCAAGATTTTTGACTTGTGACGACTCGAGGTGAAAAACTCGAAAATCATGAACTCTAAAAATAGGCTGATTTTTGTAGTATATAATTATTTTGGCGTAATTTAACGCTGTGCAAAATTTGCGGAATCTTGGGAGAGGTAACATTTTTAAAGATTTTTGACTTGTGACGACTCGAGGTGAAAAACTCGAAAATCATGAACTCTAAAAATAGGCTGATTTTTGTAGTATATGATTATTTTGGCGTAATTTAACGCTGTGCAAAATTTGCGGAATTTTGGGAGAGGTGAAAATTTTCAAGATTTTTGACTTGTGTCGATTCCAGGTGAAACACTCGAAAATCATGAACTCTAAAAATGGGGTAATTTCTGTAGTATTTGTATATGTTTATTTTGCCGTAATTTAACGCTGTGCAAAATTTGGCGAATTTTCAGAGAGGTTAAAAGTTTCAAGATTTTTGACTTGTGACGACTCGAGGTGAAAAACTCGAAAATCATGAACTCTAAAAATAGGCTGATTTTTGTAGTATATGTTTATTTGGCGTAATTTAAAGCTGTGCAAAATTTGCGGAATTTTGGGAGAGGTGAAAATTTTCCAGATCTTTGACTTGTGACCACTCGAGGTGAAAAACTCGAACAAAATTAACTCTAAAAATATGCTGATTTTTGTAGTATATGATTATTTTAGCGTAATTTAACGCTGTGCAAAATTTGGGGAAATTTTTGAAAAAAAAGGTAAAAAACGCGAAAATAGTGAACTCTAACAATAGGCTGATTTTTGTAGTATATGATTATTTTGGCGTAATTTAACGCTGTGCAAAAGAAAAAGGTTAAAAGTTTCAAGATTTTTGACTTGTGACTACTCGAGGTGAAAAACTCTAAAATCATGAACTCTAAAAATAGGCTGATTTTTGTAGTACTCGTATATGATTATTTTGCCGTAATTTAGCGCTGTGCAAAATTTGGGGAAATTTTTGAGAGGTGAAAATTTTTAAGATTTTTGACTTGTGACGGCTAGAGGTAAAAAACGCGAAAATCATGAACTCTAAAAATAGGCTGATTTTTGTAGTATATGATTATTTTGGCGTAATTTAACGCTGTGCAAAAAAAAAAGGTGAAAATTTTCAAGATCTTTGACTTGTGACGACTCGAGGTGAAAAACTCGAAAATCATGAACTCTAAAAATAGGCTGATTTTTGTAGTATATAATTATTTTGGCGTAATTTAACGCTGTGCAAAATTTGCGGAATTTTGGGAGAGGTGAATATTTTCAAGATTTTTGACTTGTGACTACTCGAGGTGAAAAACTCGAAAATCATGAACTCTAAAAATAGGCTGATTTTTGTAGTACTCGTATATGATTATTTTGCCGTAATTTAGCGCTGTGCAAAATGTGGGGAATTTTGGGAGAGGTGAAAATGTTCAAGATTTTTGACTTGTGACGACTCGAGATGAAAAACTCGAAAATCATGAACTCTAAAAATAGGCTGATTTTTGTAGTATATGTTTATTTGGCGTAATTTAAAGCTGTGCAAAATTTGCGGAATTTTGGGAGAGGTGAAAATTTTCCAGATCTTTGACTTGTGACCACTCGAGGTGAAAAACTCTAAAAAAATTAACTCTAAAAATATGCTGATTTTTGTAGTATATGATTATTTTAGCGTAATTTAACGCTGTGCAAAATTTGGGGAAATTTTTGAGAGGTGAAAATTTTTAAGATTTTTGACTTGTGACGGCTAGAGGTAAAAAACGCGAAAATAATGAACTCTAACAATAGGCTGATTTTTGTAGTATATGATTATTTTGGCGTAATTTAACGCTGTGCAAAATATGCGGAATTTTGGGAGAGGTGAAAATTTTCTAGATCTTTGACTTGTGACCACTCGAGGTGAAAAACTCGAAAAAAATTAATTCTAAAAATATGCTGATTTTTGTAGTATATGATTATTTTAGCGTAATTTAACGCTGTGCAAAATTTGGGGAAATTTTTGAGAAGTGAAAATTTTTAAGATTTTTGACTTGTGACTTTTGTAGTGTATGATTATTTTGGCGTAACTTAACACTGTGCAAAATATGCGGAATTTTGGGAGAGGTGAAAATTTTCAAGATTTTTGACTTGTGACGACTCGAGGTGAAAAACTCGAAAATCATGAACTCTAAAAATAGGCTGATTTTTGTAGTATATAATTATTTTGGCGTAATTTAACGCTGTGCAAAATTTGCGGAATCTTGGGAGAGGTGAAAATTTTTAAAGATTTTTGACTTGTGACGACTCGAGGTGAAAAACTCGAAAATCATGAACTCTAAAAATAGGCTGATTTTTGTAGTATATGATTATTTTGGCGTAATTTAACGCTGTGCAAAATTTGCGGAATTTTGGGAGAGGTGAAAATTTTCAAGATTTTTGACTTGTGACGACTCGAGGTGAAAAACTCGAAAATCATGAACTCTAAAAATAGGCTGATTTTTGTAGTATATGATTATTTTGGCGTAATTTAACGCTGTGCAAAATTTGCGGAATTTTGGGAGAGGTGAAAATTTTCAAGATTTTTGACTTGTGACGACTCGAGGTGAAAAACTCGAAAATCATGAACTCTAAAAATAGGCTGATTTTTGTAGTACTCGTATATGATTATTTTGCCGTAATTTAACGCTGTGCAAAATTTGGGGAATTTTGGGAGAGGTGAAAATTTTCTAGATTTTTGACTTGTCACGACTCGAGGTGAAAAACTCGAATATCATGAACTCTAAAAATAGGCTGATTTTTGTAGTATATGTTTATTTGGCGTAATTTAAAGCTGTGCAAAATTTGCGGAATTTTGGGAGAGGTGAAAATTTTCTAGATCTTTGACTTGTGACCACTCGAGGTGAAAAACTCGAAAAAAATTAATTCTAAAAATATGCTGATTTTTGTAGTATATGATTATTTTAGCGTAATTTAACGCTGTGCAAAATTTGGGGAAATTTTTGAGAAGTGAAAATTTTTAAGAGGTAAAAAACGCGAAAATAATGAACTCTAACAATAGGCTGATTTTTGTAGTGTATGATTATTTTGGCGTAATTTAACGCTGTGCAAAATATGCGGAATTTTGGGAGAGGTGAAAATTTTCAAGATTTTTGACTTGTGACGACTCGAGGTGAAAAACTCGAAAATCATGAACTCTAAAAATAGGCTGATTTTTGTAGTATATAATTATTTTGGCGTAATTTAACGCTGTGCAAAATTTGCGGAATCTTTGGAGAGGTAAAATTTTTAAAGATTTTTGACTTGTGACGACTCGAGGTGAAAAACTCGAAAATCATGAACTCTAAAAATAGGCTGATTTTTGTAGTATATGATTATTTTGGCGTAATTTAACGCTGTGCAAAATTTGCGGAATTTTGGGAGAGGTGAAAATTTTCAAGATTTTTGACTTGTGTCGATTCCAGGTGAAAAACTCGAAAATCATGAACTCTAAAAATGGGGTAATTTCTGTAGTATTTGTATATGTTTATTTTGCCGTAATTTAACGCTGTGCAAAATTTGGCGAATTTTCAGAGAGGTTAAAAGTTTCAAGATTTTTGACTTGTGACGACTCGGGGTGAAAAACTCGAAAATCATGAACTCTAAAAATTGGCTGATTTTTGTAGTATATGTTCATTTGGCGTAATTTAAAGCTGTGCAAAATTTGCGGAATTTTGGGAGAGGTGAATATTTTCAAGATTTTTGACTTGTGACTACTCGAGGTGAAAAACTCGAAAATCATGAACTCTAAAAATAGGCTGATTTTTGTAGTACTCGTATATGATTATTTTGCCGTAATTTAACGCTGTGCAAAATTTGGGGAATTTTGGGAGAGGTGAAAATTTTCATGATTTTTGACTTGTGACGACTCGAGATGAAAAACTCGAAAATCATGAACTCTAAAAATAGGCTGATTTTTGTAGTATATGTTTATTTGGCGTAATTTAAAGCTGTGCAAAATTTGCGGAATTTTGGGAGAGGTGAAAATTTTCCAGATCTTTGACTTGTGACCACTCGAGGTGAAAAACTCGAAAAAAATTAACTCTAAAAATATGCTGATTTTTGTAGTATATGATTATTTTGGCGTAATTTAACGCTGTGCAAAATATGCGGAATTTTGGGAGAGGTGAAAATTTTCTAGATCTTTGACTTGTTACCACTCGAGGTGAAAAACTCGAAAAAAATTAATTCTAAAAATATGCTGATTTTTGTAGTATATGATTATTTTAGCGTAATTTAACGCTGTGCAAAATTTGGGGAAATTTTTGAGAAGTGAAAATTTTTAAGATTTTTGACTTGTGACGGCTCGAGGTAAAAAACGCGAAAATAATGAACTCTAACAATAGGCTGATTTTTGTAGTGCATGATTATTTTGGCGTAATTTAACGCTGTGCAAAATATGCGGAATTTTGGGAGAGGTGAAAATTTTTAAGATTTTTGACTTGTGACGACTCGAGGTGAAAAACTCGAAAATCATGAACTCTAAAAATAGGCTGATTTTTGTAGTATATAATTATTTTGGCGTAATTTAATGCTGTGCAAAATTTGCGGAATCTTGGGAGAGGTGAAAATTTTTAAAGATTTTTGACTTGTGACGACTCGAGGTGAAAAACTCGAAAATCATGAACTCTAAAAATAGGCTGATTTTTGTAGTATATGATTATTTTGGCGTAATTTAACGCTGTGCAAAATTTGCGGAATTTTGGGAGAGGTGAAAATTTTCAAGATTTTTGACTTGTGACGACTCGAGGTGAAAAACTCGAAAATCATGAACTCTAAAAATAGGCTGATTTTTGTAGTACTCGTATATGATTATTTTGCCGTAATTTAACGCTGTGCAAAATTTGGGGAATTTTGGGAGAGGTGAAAATTTTCTAGATTTTTGACTTGTCACGACTCGAGGTGAAAAACTCGAAAATCATGAACTCTAAAAATAGGCTGATTTTTGTAGTATATGTTTATTTGGCGTAATTTAAAGCTGTGCAAAATTTGCGGAATTTTGGGAGAGGTGAAAATTTTCCAGATCTTCGACTTGTGACCACTCGAGGTGAAAAACTCGAAAAAAATTAACTCTAAAAATATGCTGATTTTTGTGGTATATGATTATTTTAGCGTAATTTAACTCTGTGCAAAATTTGGGGAAATTTCTGAGAGGTGAAAATTTTTAAGATTTTTGACTTGTGACGGCTCGAGGAAAAAACGCGAAAATAATGAACTCTAACAATAGGCTGATTTTTGTAGTATATGATTATTTTGGCGTAATTTAACGCTGTGCAAAATATGCGGAATTTTGGGAGAGGTGAAAATTTTCTAGATCTTTGACTTGTGACCACTCGAGGTGAAAAACTCGAAAAAAATTAACTCTAAAAATATGCTGATTTTTGTAGTATATGATTATTTTAGCGTAATTTAACGCTGTGCAAAATTTGGGGAAATTTTTGAGAGGTGAAAATTTTCAAGATTTTTGACTTGTGTCGATTCCAGGTGAAAAACTCGAAAATCATGAACTCTAAAAATGGGGTAATTTCTGTAGTATTTGTATATGTTTATTTTGCCGTAATTTAACGCTGTGCAAAATTTGGCGAATTTTCAGAGAGGTTAAAAGTTTCAAGATTTTTGACTTGTGACGACTCGAGGTGAAAAACTCGAAAATCATGAACTCTAAAAATAGGCTGATTTTTGTAGTATATGTTTATTTGGCGTAATTTAAAGCTGTGCAAAATTTGCGGAATTTTGGGAGAGGTGAAAATTTTCCAGATCTTTGACTTGTGACCACTCGAGGTGAAAAACTCGAAAAAAATTAACTCTAAAAATATGCTGATTTTTGTAGTATATGATTATTTTAGCGTAATTTAACGCTGTGCAAAATTTGGGGAAATTTTTGAAAAAAAGGTAAAAAACGCGAAAATAATGAACTCTAACAATAGGCTGATTTTTGTAGTATATGATTATTTTAGCGTAATTTAACGCTGTGCAAAAAAAAAGGTGAAAATTTTAAAGATTTTTGACTTGTGACGACTCGAGGTAAAAAACTCGAAAATCATGAACTCTAAAAATAGGCTGATTTTTGTAGTATATAATTATTTTGGCGTAATTTAACGCTGTGCAAAATTTGCGGAATTTTGAAAGAGGTGAATATTTTCAAGATTTTTGACTTGTGACTACTCGAGGTGAAAAACTCGAAAATCATGAACTCTAAAAATAGGCTGATTTTTGTAGTACTCGTCTATGATTATTTTGCCGTAATTTAACGCTGTGCAAAATTTGGGGAATTTTGGGAGAGGTGAAAATTTTCATGATTTTTGACTTGTGACGACTCGAGATGAAAAACTCGAAAATCATGAACTCTAAAAATAGGCTGATTTTTGTAGTATATGTTTATTTGGCGTAATTTAAAGCTGTGCAAAATTTGCGGAATTTTGGGAGAGGTGAAAATTTTCCAGATCTTTGACTTGTGACCACTCGAGGTGAAAAACTCGAAAAAAATTAACTCTAAAAATATGCTGATTTTTGTAGTATATGATTATTTTAGCGTAATTTAACGCTGTGCAAAATTTGGGGAAATTTTTGAGAAGTGAAAATTTTTAAGATTTTTGACTTGTGACGGCTCGAGGTAAAAAACGCGAAAATAATGAACTCTAACAATAGGCTGATTTTTGTAGTGTATGATTATTTTGGCGTAATTTAACGCTGTGCAAACTATGCGGAATTTTGGGAGAGGTGAAAATTTTCAAGATTTTTGACTTGTGACGACTCGAGGTGAAAAACTCGAAAATCATGAACTCTAAAAATAGGCTGATTTTTGTAGTATATAATTATTTTGGCGTAATTTAACGCTGTGCAAAATTTGCGGAGTCTTGGGAGAGGTAAAATTTTTAAAGATTTTTGACTTGTGACGACTCGAGGTGAAAAACTCGAAAATCATGAACTCTAAAAATAGGGTGATTTTTGTAGTATATGTTTATTTGGCGTAATTTAAAGCTGTGCAAAATTTGCGGAATTTTGGGAGAGGTGAAAATTTTCCAGATCTTTGACTTGTGACCACTCGAGGTGAAAAACTCGAAAAAAATTAACTCTAAAAATATGCTGATTTTTGTAGTATATGATTATTTTAGCGTAATTTAACGCTGTGCAAAATTTGGGGAAATTTTTGAAAAAAAAGGTAAAAAACGCGAAAATAATGAACTCTAACAATAGGCTGATTTTTGTAGTATATGATTATTTTGGCGTAATTTAACGCTGTGCAAAAAAAAAGGTGAAAATTTTCAAGATTTTTGACTTGTGACGACTCGAGGTGAAAAACTCGAAAATCATGAACTCTAAAAATAGGCTGATTTTTGTAGTATATAATTATTTTGGCGTAATTTGTGTCGATTTCCGGTGAAAAACTCGAAAATCATGAACTCTAAAAATGGGGTAGTTTCTGTAGTATTTGTATATGTTTATTTTGCCGTAATTTAACGCTGTGCAAAATTTGGCGAATTTTCAGAGATGTTAAAAGTTTCAAGATTTTTGACTTGTTACAAATCGAGGTAAAAACTCGAAAATCATGAACTCTAAAAATAGGCTGATTTTTGTAGTATATGATTATTTTGGCGTAATTTAACGTTGTACAAAATTTGAGGAATCTTGGGAGAGGTAAAATTTTTAAAGATTTTTGACTTGTGACGACTCGAGGTGAAAAACTCGAAACTCATGAACTCTAAAATTAGGCTGATTTTTGTAGTACTCGTATATGATTATTTTGCCGTAATTTAACGATGTGCAAAATTTGCGGAATTTTGGGAGAGGTGAAAATTTTCAAGATTTTTGACTTGTATCGATTCCAGGTGAAAAACTCGAAAATCATGAACTCTAAAAATGGGGTAATCTCTGTAGTATTTGTATATGTTTATTTTGCCGTAATTTAACGCTGTGCAAAATTTGGCGAATTTTCAGAGAGGTTAAAAGTTTCAAGATTTTTGACTTGTGACGACTCGAGGTGAAAAACTCGAAAATCATGAACTCTAAAAATAGGCTGATTTTTGTAGTATATGTTTATTTGGCGTAATTTAAAGCTGTGCAAAATTTGCGGAATTTTGGGAGAGGTAAAAATTTTTAAGATTTTTGACTTGTGTCGATTCCAGGTGAAAAACTCGAAAATCATGAACTCTAAAAATGGGGTAATTTCTGTAGTATTTGTATATGTTTATTTTGCCGTAATTTAACGCTGTGCAAAATTTGGCGAATTTTCAGAGAGGTTAAAAGTTTCAAGATTTTTGACTTGTGACGACTCGAGGTGAAAAACTCGAAAATCATGAACTCTAAAAATAGGCTGATTTTTCTAGTATATGTTTATTTGGCGTAATTTAAAGCTGTGCAAAATTTGCGGAATTTTGGGAGAGGTGAAAATTTTCCAGATCTTTGACTTGTGACCACTCGAGGTGAAAAACTCGAAAAAAATTAACTCTAAAAATATGCTGATTTTTGTAGTATATGATTATTTTAGCGTAATTTAACGCTGTGCAAAATTTGGGGAAATTTTTGAGAGGTGAAAATTTTTAAGATTTTTGACTTGTGACGGCTCGAGGTAAAAAACGCGAAAATAATGAACTCTAACAATAGGCTGATTTTTGTAGTATATGATTATTTTGGCGTAATTTAACGCTGTGCAAAAAAAAAAGGAGAAAATTTTCAAGATTTTTGACTTGTGACGACTCGAGGTGAAAAACTCGAAAATCATGAACTCTAAAAATAGGCTGATTTTTGTAGTATATAATTACTTTGGCGTAATTTAACGCTGTGCAAAATTTGCGGAATCTTGGGAGAGGTAAAATTTTCAAGATTTTTGATTTGTGACGACTCAAGGTGAAAAACTCGAAAATCATGAACTCTAAAAATAGGCTGATTTTTGTAGTATACGATTATTTTGGCGTAATTTAACGCTGTGCAAATTTTGCGGAATTTTGGGAGAGGTGAAAATTTTCAAGATTTTTGACTTAAGACGACTCGAGGTGAAAAACTCGAAAATCATGAACTCTAAAAATAGGCTGATTTTTGTAGTACTCGTATATGATTATTTTGCCGTAATTTAACGCTGTGCAAAATTTGGGGAATTTTGGGAGAGGTGAAAATTTTCAAGATTTTTGACTTGTGACCACTCGAGTTGAAAAACTCGAAAAAAATTAACTCTAAAAATATGCTGATTTTTGTAGTATATGATTATTTTGGCGTAATTTAACGCTGTGCAAAATATGCGGAATTTTGGGAGAGGTTAAAATTTTCAAGATTTTTGACTTAAGACGACTCGAGGTGAAAAACTCGAAAATCATGAACTCTAAAAATAGGCTGATTTTTGTAGTACTCGTATATGATTATTTTGCCGTAATTTAACGCTGTGCAAAATTTGGGGAATTTTGGGAGAGGTGAAAATTTTCAAGATTTTTGACTTGTGACGACTCGAGGTGAAAAACTCGAAAATCATGAACTCTAAAAATAGGCTGATTTTTGTTGTACTCGTATATAATTATTTTGGCGTAATTTAACGCTGTGCAAAATTTGCGGAATCTTGGGAGAGGTAAAATTTTTCAAGATTTTTGACTTGTGACGACTCGAGGTGAAAAACTCGAAAATCATGAACTCTAAAAATTGGCTGATTTTTGTAGTATATGATTATTTTGGCGTAATTTAACGCTGTGCAAAATATGCGGAATTTTGGGAGAGGTGAAAATTTTCAAGATTTTTGACTTGTGACGACTCGAGGTGAAAAACTCGAAAATCATGAACTCTAAAAATAGGCTGATTTTTGTAGTATTCGTATATGATTATTTTGCCGTAATTTAACGCTGTGCAAAATTTGGGGAATTTTGGGAGAGGTGAAAATTTTCAAGATTTTTGACTTGTGACCACTCGAGGTGAAAAACTCGAAAAAAATTAACTCTAAAAATATGCTGATTTTTGTAGTATATGATTATTTTAGCGTAATTTAACGCTGTGCAAAATTTGGGGAAATTTTTGAGAGGTGAAAATTTTCAAGATTTTTGACTTGTGTCGATTCCAGGTGAAAAACTCGAAACTCATGAACTCTAAAAATGGGGTAATTTCTCTAGTATTTGTAAATGTTTATTTTGCCGTAATTTAAAGCTGTGCAAAATTTGGCGAATTTTCAGAGAGGTTAAAAGTTTCAAGATTTTTGATTTGTGACGACTCGAGGTGAAAAACTCGAAAATCATGAACTCTAAAAATAGGGTGATTTTTGTAGTATATGTTTATTTGGCGTAATTTAAAGCTGTGCAAAATTTGCGGAATTTTGGGAGAGGTGAAAATTTTCCAGATCTTTGACTTGTGACCACTCGAGGTGAAAAACTCGAAAAAAATTAACTCTAAAAATATGCTGATTTTTGTAGTATATGATTATTTTAGCGTAATTTAACGCTGTGCAAAATTTGGGGAAATTTTTGAAAAAAAAGGTAAAAAACGCGAAAATAATGAACTCTAACAATAGGCTGATTTTTGTAGTATATGATTATTTTGGCGTAATTTAACGCTGTGCAAAAAAAAGGTGAAAATTTTCAAGATTTTTGACTTGTGACGACTCGAGGTGAAAAACTCGAAAATCATGAACTCTAAAAATAGGCTGATTTTTGTAGTATATAATTATTTTGGCGTAATTTGTGTCGATTTCAGGTGAAAAACTCGAAAATCATGAACTCTAAAAATGGGGTAGTTTCTGTAGTATTTGTATATGTTTATTTTGCCGTAATTTAACGCTGTGCAAAATTTGGCGAATTTTCAGAGATGTTAAAAGTTTCAAGATTTTTGACTTGTTACAAATCGAGGTAAAAACTCGAAAATCATGAACTCTAAAAATAGGCTGATTTTTGTAGTATATGATTATTTTGGCGTAATTTAACGTTGTACAAAATTTGCGGAATCTTGGGAGAGGTAAAATTTTTAAAGATTTTTGACTTGTGACGACTCGAGGTGAAAAACTCGAAACTCATGAACTCTAAAATTAGGCTGATTTTTGTAGTACTCGTATATGATTATTTTGCCGTAATTTAACGATGTGCAAAATTTGCGGAATTTTGGGAGAGGTGAAAATTTTCAAGATTTTTGACTTGTATCGATTCCAGGTGAAAAACTCGAAAATCATGAACTCTAAAAATGGGGGTAATCTCTGTAGTATTTGTATATGTTTATTTTGCCGTAATTTAACGCTGTGCAAAATTTGGCGAATTTTCAGAGAGGTTAAAAGTTTCAAGATTTTTGACTTGTGACGACTCGAGGTGAAAAACTCGAAAATCATGAACTCTAAAAATAGGCTGATTTTTGTAGTATATGTTTATTTGGCGTAATTTAAAGCTGTGCAAAATTTGCGGAATTTTGGGAGAGGTAAAAATTTTTAAGATTTTTGACTTGTGTCGATTCCAGGTGAAAAACTCGAAAATCATGAACTCTAAAAATGGGGTAATTTCTGTAGTATTTGTATATGTTTATTTTGCCGTAATTTAACGCTGTGCAAAATTTGGCGAATTTTCAGAGAGGTTAAAAGTTTCAAGATTTTTGACTTGTGACGACTCGAGGTGAAAAACTCGAAAATCATGAACTCTAAAAATAGGCTGATTTTTCTAGTATATGTTTATTTGGCGTAATTTAAAGCTGTGCAAAATTTGCGGAATTTTGGGAGAGGTGAAAATTTTCCAGATCTTTGACTTGTGACCACTCGAGGTGAAAAACTCGAAAAAAATTAACTCTAAAAATATGCTGATTTTTGTAGTATATGATTATTTTAGCGTAATTTAACGCTGTGCAAAATTTGGGGAAATTTTTGAGAGGTGAAAATTTTTAAGATTTTTGACTTGTGACGGCTCGAGGTAAAAAACGCGAAAATAATGAACTCTAACAATAGGCTGATTTTTGTAGTATATGATTATTTTGGCGTAATTTAACGCTGTGCAAAAAAAAAAGGAGAAAATTTTCAAGATTTTTGACTTGTGACGACTCGAGGTGAAAAACTCGAAAATCATGAACTCTAAAAATAGGCTGATTTTTGTAGTATATAATTACTTTGGCGTAATTTAACGCTGTGCAAAATTTGCGGAATCTTGGGAGCGGTAAAATTTTCAAGATTTTTGATTTGTGACGACTCAAGGTGAAAAACTCGAAAATCATGAACTCTAAAAATAGGCTGATTTTTGTAGTATACGATTATTTTGGCGTAATTTAACGCTGTGCAAATTTTGCGGAATTTTGGGAGAGGTGAAAATTTTCAAGATTTTTGACTTAAGACGACTCGAGGTGAAAAACTCGAAAATCATGAACTCTAAAAATAGGCTGATTTTTGTAGTACTCGTATATGATTATTTTGCCGTAATTTAACGCTGTGCAAAATTTGGGGAATTTTGGGAGAGGTGAAAATTTTCAAGATTTTTGACTTGTGACCACTCGAGTTGAAAAACTCGAAAAAAATTAACTCTAAAAATATGCTGATTTTTGTAGTATATGATTATTTTGGCGTAATTTAACGCTGTGCAAAATATGCGGAATTTTGGGAGAGGTTAAAATTTTCAAGATTTTTGACTTAAGACGACTCGAGGTGAAAAACTCGAAAATCATGAACTCTAAAAATAGGCTGATTTTTGTAGTACTCGTATATGATTATTTTGCCGTAATTTAACGCTGTGCAAAATTTGGGGAATTTTGGGAGAGGTGAAAATTTTCAAGATTTTTGACTTGTGACGACTCGAGGTGAAAAACTCGAAAATCATGAACTCTAAAAATAGGCTGATTTTTGTTGTACTCGTATATAATTATTTTGGCGTAATTTAACGCTGTGCAAAATTTGCGGAATCTTGGGAGAGGTAAAATTTTTCAAGATTTTTGACTTGTGACGACTCGAGGTGAAAAACTCGAAAATCATGAACTCTAAAAATTGGCTGATTTTTGTAGTATATGATTATTTTGGCGTAATTTAACGCTGTGCAAAATATGCGGAATTTTGGGAGAGGTGAAAATTTTCAAGATTTTTGACTTGTGACGACTCGAGGTGAAAAACTCGAAAATCATGAACTCTAAAAATAGGCTGATTTTTGTAGTATTCGTATATGATTATTTTGCCGTAATTTAACGCTGTGCAAAATTTGGGGAATTTTGGGAGAGGTGAAAATTTTCAAGATTTTTGACTTGTGACCACTCGAGGTGAAAAACTCGAAAAAAATTAACTCTAAAAATATGCTGATTTTTGTAGTATATGATTATTTTAGCGTAATTTAACGCTGTGCAAAATTTGGGGAAATTTTTGAGAGGTGAAAATTTTTTAAGATTTTTGACTTGTGACGGCTCGAGGTAAAAACCGCGAAAATAATGAACTCTAACAATAGGCTGATTTTTGTAATATATGATTATTTTGGCGTAATTTAACGCTGTGCAAAATATGCGGAATTTTGGGAGAGGTGAAAATTTTCTAGATCTTTGACTTGTGACCATTCGAGGTGAAAAACTCGAAAAAAATTAATTCTAAAAATATGCTGATTTTTGTAGTATATGATTATTTTAGCGTAATTTAACGCTGTGCAAAATTTGGGGAAATTTTTGAGAAGTGAAAATTTTTAAGATTTTTGACTTGTGACGGCTCGAGGTAAAAAACGCAAAAATAATGAACTCTAACAATAGGCTGATTTTTGTAGTGTATGATTATTTTGGCGTAATTTAACGCTGTGCAAACTATGCGGAATTTTGGGAGAGGTGAAAATTTTCAAGATTTTTGACTTGTGACGACTCGAGGTGAAAAACTCGAAAATCATGAACTCTAAAAATAGGCTGATTTTTGTAGTATATAATTATTTTGGCGTAATTTAACGCTGTGCAAAATTTGCGGAGTCTTGGGAGAGGTAAAATTTTTAAAGATTTTTGACTTGTGACGACTCGAGGTGAAAAACTCGAAAATTATGAACTCTAAAAATAAGCTGATTTTTGTAGTATATGATTATTTTGGCGTAATTTAACGCTGTGCAAAATTTGCGGAATTTTGGGAGAGGTGAAAATTTTCAAGATTTTTGACTTGTGTCGATTCCAGGTGAAAAACTCGAAAATCATGAACTCTAAAAATGGGGTAATTTCTCTAGTATTTGTAAATGTTTATTTTGCCGTAATTTAACGCTGTGCAAAATTTGGCGAATTTTCAGAGAGGTTAAAAGTTTCAAGATTTTTGACTTGTGACGACTCGAGGTGAAAAACTCGAAAATCATGAACTCTAAAAATAGGCTGATTTTTGTAGTATATGTTTATTTGGCGTAATTTAAAGCTGTGCAAAATTTGCGGAATTTTGGGAGAGGTGAAAATTTTCCAGATCTTTGACGTGTGACCACTCGAGGTGAAAAACTCGAAAAAAATTAACTCTAAAAATATGCTGATTTTTGTAGTATATGATTATTTTAGCGTAATTTAACGCTGTGCAAAATTTGGGGAAATTTTTGAAAAAAAAGGTAAAAAACGCGAAAATAATGAACTCTAACAATAGGCTGATTTTTGTAGTATATGATTATTTTGGCGTAATTTAACGCTGTGCAAAAAAAAAGGTGAAAATTTTCAAGATTTTTGACTTGTGACGACTCGAGGTGAAAAACTCGAAAATCATGAACTCTAAAAATAGGCTGATTTTTGTAGTATATAATTATTTTGGCGTAATTTGTGTCGATTTCAGGTGAAAAACTCGAAAATCATGAACTCTAAAAATGGGGTAGTTTCTGTAGTATTTGTATATGTTTATTTTGCCGTAATTTAACGCTGTGCAAAATTTGGCGAATTTTCAGAGATATTAAAAGTTTCAAGATTTTTGACTTGTTACAAATCGAGGTAAAAACTCGAAAATCATGAACTCTAAAAATAGGCTGATTTTTGTAGTATATGATTATTTTGGCGTAATTTAACGTTGTACAAAATTTGAGGAATCTTGGGAGAGGTAAAATTTTTAAAGATTTTTGACTTGTGACGACTCGAGGTGAAAAACTCGAAACTCATGAACTCTAAAATTAGGCTGATTTTTGTAGTACTCGTATATGATTATTTTGCCGTAATTTAACGATGTGCAAAATTTGCGGAATTTTGGGAGAGGTGAAAATTTTCAAGATTTTTGACTTGTATCGATTCCAGGTGAAAAACTCGAAAATCATGAACTCTAAAAATGAAGTAATCTCTGTAGTATTTGTATATGTTTATTTTGCCGTAATTTAACGCTGTGCAAAATTTGGCGAATTTTCAGAGAGGTTAAAAGTTTCAAGATTTTTGACTTGTGACGACTCGAGGTGAAAAACTCGAAAATCATGAACTCTAAAAATAGGCTGATTTTTCTAGTATATGTTTATTTGGCGTAATTTAAAGCTGTGCAAAATTTGCGGAATTTTGGGAGAGGTGAAAATTTTCCAGATCTTTGACTTGTGACCACTCGAGGTGAAAAACTCGAAAAAAATTAACTCTTAAAATATGCTGATTTTTGTAGTATATGATTATTTTAGCGTAATTTAACGCTGTGCAAAATTTGGGGAAATTTTTGAGAGGTGAAAATTTTTAAGATTTTTGACTTGTGACGGCTCGAGGTAAAAAACGCGAAAATAATGAACTCTAACAATAGGCTGATTTTTGTAGTATATGATTATTTTGGCGTAATTTAACGCTGTGCAAAAAAAAAAGGAGAAAATTTTCAAGATTTTTGACTTGTGACGACTCGAGGTGAAAAACTCGAAAATCATGAACTCTAAAAATAGGCTGATTTTTGTAGTATATAATTACTTTGGCGTAATTTAACGCTGTGCAAAATTTGCGGAATCTTGGGAGAGGTAAAATTTTTCAAGATTTTTGATTTGTGACGACTCAAGGTGAAAAACTCGAAAATCATGAACTCTAAAAATAGGCTGATTTTTGTAGTATACGATTATTTTGGCGTAATTTAACGCTGTGCAAATTTTGCGGAATTTTGGGAGAGGTAAAAATTTTCAAGATTTTTGACTTAAGACGACTCGAGGTGAAAAACTCGAAAATCATGAACTCTAAAAATAGGCTGATTTTTGTAGTACTCGTATATGATTATTTTGCCGTAATTTAACGCTGTGCAAAATTTGGGGAATTTTGGGAGAGGTGAAAATTTTCAAGATTTTTGTCTTGTGACCACTCGAGGTGAAAAACTCGAAAAAAATTAACTCTAAAAATATGCTGATTTTTGTAGTATATGATTATTTTGGCGTAATTTAACGCTGTGCAAAATATGCGGAATTTTGGGAGAGGTTAAAATTTTCAAGATTTTTGACTTGTGACGACTCGAGGTGAAAAACTCGAAAATCATGAACTCTAAAAATAGGCTGATTTTTGTAGTACTCGTATATAATTATTTTGGCGTAATTTAACGCTGTGCAAAATTTGCGGAATCTTGGGAGAGGTAAAATTTTTCAAGATTTTTGACTTGTGACGACTCGAGGTGAAAAACTCGAAAATCATGAACTCTAAAAATAGGCAGATTTTTGTAGTATATAATTATTTTGGCGTAATTTAACGCTGTGCAAAATATGCGGAATTTTGGGAGAGGTGAAAATTTTCAAGATTTTTGACTTGTGACGACTCGAGGTGAAAAACTCGAAAATCATGAACTCTAAAAATAGGCTGATTTTTGTAGTACTCGTATATGATTATTTTGCCGTAATTTAACGCTGTGCAAAATTTGGCGAATTTTCAGAGAGGTTAAAAGTTTCAAGATTTTTGACTTGTGACGACTCGAGGTGAAAAACTCGAAAATCATGAACTCTAAAAATGGGGTAATTTCTCTAGTATTTGTAAATGTTTATTTTGCCGTAATTTAACGCTGTGCAAAATTTGGCGAATTTTCAGAGAGGTTAAAAGTTTCAAGATTTTTGACTTGTGACGACTCGAGGTGAAAAACTCGAAAATCATGAACTCTAAAAATAGGCTGATTTTTGTAGTATATGTTTATTTGGCGTAATTTAAAGCTGTGCAAAATTTGCGGAATTTTGGGAGAGGTGAAAATTTTCCAGATCTTTGACTTGTGACCACTCGAGGTGAAAAACTCGAAAAAAATTAACTCTAAAAATATGCTGATTTTTGTAGTATATGATTATTTTAGCGTAATTTAACGCTGTGCAAAATTTGGGGAAATTTTTGAAAAAAAAGGTAAAAAACGCGAAAATAATGAACTCTAACAATAGGCTGATTTTTGTAGTATATGATTATTTTGGCGTAATTTAACGCTGTGCAAAAAAAAAGGTGAAAATTTTCAAGATTTTTGACTTGTGACGACTCGAGGTGAAAAACTCGAAAATCATGAACTCTAAAAATAGGCTGATTTTTGTAGTATATAATTATTTTGGCGTAATTTGTGTCGATTTCAGGTGAAAAACTCGAAAATCATGAACTCTAAAAATGGGGTAGTTTCTGTAGTATTTGTATATGTTTATTTTGCCGTAATTTAACGCTGTGCAAAATTTGGCGAATTTTCAGAGATGTTAAAAGTTTCAAGATTTTTGACTTGTTACAAATCGAGGTAAAAACTCGAAAATCATGAACTCTAAAAATAGGCTGATTTTTGTAGTATATGATTATTTTGGCGTAATTTAACGTTGTACAAAATTTGCGGAATCTTGGGAGAGGTAAAATTTTTAAAGATTTTTGACTTGTGACGGCTCGAGGTGAAAAACTCGAAACTCATGAACTCTAAAATTAGGCTGATTTTTGTAGTACTCGTATATGATTATTTTGCCGTAATTTAACGATGTGCAAAATTTGCGGAATTTTGGGAGAGGTGAAAATTTTCAAGATTTTTGACTTGTATCGATTCCAGGTGAAAAACTCGAAAATCATGAACTCTAAAAATGGGGTAATCTCTGTAGTATTTGTATATGTTTATTTTGCCGTAATTTAACGCTGTGCAAAATTTGGCGAATTTTCAGAGAGGTTAAAAGTTTCAAGATTTTTGACTTGTGACGACTCGAGGTGAAAAACTCGAAAATCATGAACTCTAAAAATAGGCTGATTTTTGTAGTATATGTTTATTTGGCGTAATTTAAAGCTGTGCAAAATTTGCGGAATTTTGGGAGAGGTAAAAATTTTCAAGATTTTTGACTTGTGTCGATTCCAGGTGAAAAACTCGAAAATCATGAACTCTAAAAATGGGGTAATTTCTGTAGTATTTGTATATGTTTATTTTGCCGTAATTTAACGCTGTGCAAAATTTGGCGAATTTTCAGAGAGGTTAAAAGTTTCAAGATTTTTGACTTGTGACGACTCGAGGTGAAAAACTCGAAAATCATGAAATCTAAAAATAGGCTGATTTTTCTAGTATATGTTTATTTGGCGTAATTTAAAGCTGTGCAAAATTTGCGGAATTTTGGGAGAGGTGAAAATTTTCCAGATCTTTGACTTGTGACCACTCGAGGTGAAAAACTCGAAAAAAATTAACTCTAAAAATATTCTGATTTTTGTAGTATATGATTATTTTAGCGTAATTTAACGCTGTGCAAAATTTGGGGAAATTTTTGAGAGGTGAAAATTTTTAAGATTTTTGACTTGTGACGGCTCGAGGTAAAAAACGCGAAAATAATGAACTCTAACAATAGGCTGTTTTTTGTAGTATATGATTATTTTGGCGTAGTTTAACGCTGTGCAAAAAAAAAAGGAGAAAATTTTCAAGATTTTTGACTTGTGACGACTCGAGGTGAAAAACTCGAAAATCATGAACTCTAAAAATAGGATGATTTTTGTAGTATATAATTACTTTGGCGTAATTTAACGCTGTGCAAAATTTGCGGAATCTTGGGAGAGGTAAAATTTTTCAAGATTTTTGATTTGTGACGACTCAAGGTGAAAAACTCGAAAATCATGAACTCTAAAAATAGGCTGATTTTTGTAGTATACGATTATTTTGGCGTAATTTAACGCTGTGCAAATTTTGCGGAATTTTGGGAGAGGTGAAAATTTTCAAGATTTTTGACTTAAGACGACTCGAGGTGAAAAACTCGAAAATCATGAACTCTAAAAATAGGCTGATTTTTGTAGTACTCGTATATGATTATTTTGCCGTAATTTAACGCTGTGCAAAATTTGGGGAATTTTGGGAGAGGTGAAAATTTTCAAGATTTTTGACTTGTGACCACTCGAGGTGAAAAACTCGAAAAAAATTAACTCTAAAAATATGCTGATTTTTGTAGTATATGATTATTTTGGCGTAATTTAACGCTGTGCAAAATATGCGGAATTTTGGGAGAGGTTAAAATTTTCAAGATTTTTGACTTGTGACGACTCGAGGTGAAAAACTCGAAAATCATGAACTCTAAAAATAGGCTGATTTTTGTAGTACTCGTATATAATTATTTTGGCGTAATTTAACGCTGTGCAAAATTTGCGGAATCTTGGGAGAGGTAAAATTTTTCAAGATTTTTGACTTGTGACGACTCGAGGTGAAAAACTCGAAAATCATGAACTCTAAAAATAGGCTGATTTTTGTAGTATATGATTATTTTGGCGTAACTTAACGCTGTGCAAAATATGCGGAATTTTGGGAGAGGTGAAAATTTTCAAGATTTTTGACTTGTGACGACTCGAGGTGAAAAATTCGAAAATCATGAACTCTAAAAATAGGCTGATTTTTGTAGTACTCATATATGATTATTTTGCCGTAATTTAACGCTGTGCAAAATTTGGGGAATTTTGGGAGAGGTGAAAATTTTCAAGATTTTTGACTTGTGACGACTCGGGGTGAAAAAGTCGAAAATCATGAACTCTAAAAATAAGCTGATTTTTGTAGTATATGTTTATTTGGCGTAATTTAAAGCTGTGCAAAATTTGCGGAATTTTGGGAGAGGTGAAAATTTTCCAGATCTTTGACTTGTGACCACTCGAGGTGAAAAACTCGAAAAAAATTAACTCTAAAAATATGCTGATTTTTGTAATATATGATTATTTTAGCGTAATTTAACGCTGTGCAAAATTTGGGGAAATTTTTGAGAGGTGAAAATTTTTAAGATTTTTGACTTGTGACGGCTCGAGGTAAAAAACGCGAAAATAATGAACTCTAACAATAGGCTGATTTTTGTAGTATATGATTATTTTGGCGTAATTTAACGCTGTGCAAAATATGCGGAATTTTGGGTGAGGTGAAAATTTTCAAGATTTTTGACTTGTGACGACTCGAGGTGAAAAACTCGAAATTCATGAACTCTAAAAATAGGCTGATTTTTGTAGTATATAATTATTTTGCCGTAATTTAACGCTGTGCAAAATTTGCGGAATCTTGGGAGAGGTAAAATTTTTTAAGATTTTTGACTTGTGACGACTCGAGGTGAAAAACTCGAAAATCATGAACTCTAAAAATAGGCTGATTTTTGTAGTATATGATTATTTTGGCGTAATTTAACGCTGTGCAAAATTTGCGGAATTTTGGGAGAGGTGAAAATTTTCAAGATTTTTGACTTGTGACGACTCGAGTTGAAAAACTCGAAAATCATGAACTCTAAAAATAGGCTGATTTTTGTAGTACTCGTATATGATTATTTTGCCGTAATTTAAAGCTGTGCAAAATTTGGGGAATTTTGGGAGAGGTGAAAATTTTTCAGATCTTTGACTTGTGACGACTCGAGGTGAAAAACTCGAAAATCATGAACTCTAAAAATAGGTTGATTTTTGTAGTACTCGTATATGATTATTTTGCCGTAATTTAAAGCTGTGCAAAATTTGGGGAATTTTGGGAGAGGTGAAAATTTTCTAGATTTTTGACTTGTGACGACTCGAGGTGAAAAACTCGAAAATCATGAACTCTAAAAATAGGCTGATTTTTGTAGTATGTGTTTATTTGGCGTAATTTAAAGCTGTGCAAAATTTGCGGAATTTTGGGAGAGGTGAAAATTTTTCAGATCTTTGACTTGTGACCACTCGAGGTGAAAAACTCGAAAAAAATTAACTCTAAAAATATGCTGATTTTTGTAGTATATGATTATTTTAGCGTAATTTAACGCTGTGCAAAATTTGGGGAAATTTTTGAGAGGTGAAAATTTTTAAGATTTTTGACTTGTGACGGCTCGAGGTAAAAAACGCGAAAATAAGGAACTCTAACAATAGGCTGATTTTTGTAGTATATGATTATTTTGGCGTAATTTAACGCTGTGCAAAATATGCGGAATTTTGGGAGAGGTGAAAATTTTCAAGATTTTTGGCTTGTGACGACTCGAGGTGAAAAACTCGAAAATCATGAACTCTAAAAATAGGCTGATTTTTGTAGTATATAATTATTTTGACGTAATTTAACGCTGTGCAAAATTTGCGGAATCTTGGGAGAGGTAAAATTTTTCAAGATTTTTTACTTGTGACGACTCGAGGTGAAAAACTCGAAAAAAATTAACTCTAAAAATATGCTGATTTTTGTAGTATATGATTATTTTAGCGTAATTTACCGCTATGCAAAATTTGGGGAAATTTTTGAGAGGTGAACATTTTTAAGATTTTTGACTTGTGGACGGCTAAAGGTAAAAAACGCGAAAATAATGAACTCTAACAATAGGCTGATTTTTGTAGTATATGATTATTTTGGCGTAATTTAACGTTGTTTAAAATTTGCGGAATCTTGGGAGAGGTAAAATTTTTAAAGATTTTTGAGTTGTGACGACTCGAGGTGAAAAACTCGAAAATCATGAACTCTAAAAATAGGCTGATTTTTGTAGTATATGATTATTTTGGCGTAATTTAACGCTGTGCAAAATTTGGGGAATTTTGGGAGAGGTGAAAATTTTCAAGATTTTTGACTTGTGACGACTCGAGGTGAAAAACTCGAAAATCATGAACTCTAAAAATAGGCTGATTTTTGTAGTACTCGTATATGATTATTTTGCCGTAATTTAACGCTGTGCAAAATTTGGGGAATTTTGGGAGAGGTGAAAATTTTCAAGATTTTTGACTTGTGACGACTCGAGGTGAAAAACTCGAAAATCATGAACTCTAAAAATAGGCTGATTTTTGTAGTATATGTTTATTTAGCGTAATTTAAAGCTGTGCAAAATTTGCGGAATTTTGGGAGAGGTGAAAATTTTCCAGATCTTTGACTTGTGACCACTCGAGGTGAAAAACTCGAACAAAAATTAACTCTAAAAATATGCTGATTTTTGTAGTATATGATTATTTTAGCGTAATTTAACGCTGTGAAAAATTTGGGGAAATTTTTGAGAGGTGAAAATTTTTAAGATTTTTGACTTGTGACGACGGCTTAAGGTAAAAAACGCGAAAATAATGACCTCTAACAATAGGCTGATTTTTGTAGTATATGATTATTTTGGCGTAATTTAACGCTGTGCAAAATATGCGGAATTTTGGGAGAGGTGAAAATTTTCAAGATTTTTGACTGTGACGACTCGAGGTGAAAAACTCGAAAATCATGAACTCTAAAAATAGGCTGATTTTTGTAGTATATAATTATTTTGGCGTAATTTAACGCCGTGCAAAATATGCGGAATTTTGGGAGAGGTGAAAATTTTCAAGATTTTTGACTTGTGACCACTCGAGGTGAAAAACTTGAAAAAAGTTAACTCTAAAAATATGCCGATTTTTGTAGTATATGATTATTTTAGCGTAATTTACCGCTATGCAAAATTTGGGGAAATTTTTGAGAGGTGAACATTTTTAAGATTTTTGACTTGTGACGGCTCGAGGTAAAAAACGCGACAATAATGAACTCTAACAATAGGCTGATTTTTGTAGTATATGATTATTTTGGCGTAATTTAACGTTGTGTAAAATTTGCGGAATCTTGGGAGAGGTAAAATTTTTAAAGATTTTTGAGTTGTGACGACTCGAGGTGAAAAACTCGAAAATCATGAACTCTAAAATAGGCTGATTTTTGTAGTATATGATTATTTTGGCGTAATTTAACGGTGTGCAAAATTTGGGGAATTTTGGGAGAGGTGAAAATTTTCAAGATTTTTGACTTGTGACGACTCGAGGTGAAAAACTCGAAAATCATGAACTCTAAAAATAGGCTGATTTTTGTAGCACTCGTATATGATTATTTTGCCGTAATTTAACGCTGTGCAAAATTTGGGGAATTTTGGGAGAGGTGAAAATTTTCAAGATTTTTGACTTGTGACGACTCGAGGTGAAAAACTCGAAAATCATGAACTCTAAAAATAGGCTGATTTTTGTAGTACTCGTATATGATTATTTTGCCGTAATTTAACGCTGTGCAAAATTTGGGGAATTTTGGGAGAGGTGAAAATGTTCAAGATTTTTGACTTGTGACGACTCGAGGTGAAAAACTCGAAAATCATGAACTCTAAAAATAGGCTGATTTTTGTAGTATATAATTATTTTGGCGTAATTTAACGCCGTGCAAAATATGCGGAATTTTGGGAGAGGTGAAAATTTTCAAGATTTTTGACTTGTGACCACTCGAGGTGAAAAACTCGAAAAAAGTTAACTCTAAAAATATGCCGATTTTTGTAGTATATGATTATTTTAGCGTAATTTACCGCTATGCAAAATTTGGGGAAATTTTTGAGAGGTGAACATTTTTAAGATTTTTGACTTGTGACGGCTCGAGGTAAAAAACGCGACAATAATGAACTCTAACAATAGGCTGATTTTTGTAGTATATGATAATTTTGGCGTAATTTAACGCTGTGCAAAATATGCGGAATTTTGGGAGAGGTGAACATTTTCAAGATTTTTGACTGTGACGACTCGAGGTGAAAAACTCAAAAATCATGAACTCTAAAAATAGGCTGATTTTAGTAGTATATAATTATTTTGGCGTAATTTAACGCCGTGCAAAATTTGCGGAATTTTGGGAGAGGTGAAAATTTTCAAGATTTTTGACTTGTGACGACTCGAGGTGAAAAACTCGAAAATCATGAACTCTAAAAATAGGCTGATTTTTGTAGTACTCGTATATGATTATTTTGCCGTAATTTAACGCTGTGCAAAATTTGGGGAATTTTGGGAGAGGTGAAAATGTTCAAGATTTTTGACTTGTGACGACTCGAGGTGAAAAACTCGAAAATCATGAACTCTAAAAATAGGCTGATTTTTGTAGTACTCGTATATGATTATTTTGCCGTAATTTAACGCTGTGCAAAATTTGGGGAATTTTGGGAGAGGTGAAAATTTTCAAGATTTTTGACTTGTGACGACTCGAAGTGAAAAACTCGAAAATCATGAACTCTAAAAATAGGCTGATTTTTGTAGTATATGTTTATTTGGCGTAATTTAAAGCTGTGCAAAATTTGCGGAATTTTGGGAGAGGTGAAAATTTTCCAGATCTTTGACTTGTGACCACTCGAGGTGAAAAACTCGAAAAAAATTAACTCTAAAAATATGCTGATTTTTGTAGTATATGATTATTTTAGCGTAATTTAACGCTGTGCAAAATTTGGGGAAATTTTTGAGAGGTGAAAATTTTTAAGATTTTTGACTTATGACGGCTCGAGGTAAAAAACGCGAAAATAATGAACTCTAACAATAGGCTGATTTTTATAGTATATAATTATTTTGGCGTAATTTAACGTTGTTTAAAATTTGCGGAATCTTGGGAGAGGTGAAAATTTTCAAGATTTTTGACTTGTGACCACTCGAGGTGAAAAACTCGAAAAAAGCTAACTCTAAAAATATGCCGATTTTTGTAGTATATGATTATTTTAGCGTAATTTACCGCTATGCAAAATTTGGGGAAATTTTTGAGAGGTGAACATTTTTAAGATTTTTGACTTGTGACGGCTCGAGGTAAAAAACGCGACAATAATGAACTCTAACAATAGGCTGATTTTTTATAGTATATGATTATTTTGGCGTAATTTAACGTTGTGTAAAATTTGCGGAATCTTGGGAGAGGTAAAATTTTTAAAGATTTTTGAGTTGTGACGACTCGAGGTGAAAAACTCGAAAATCATGAACTCCAAAATAGGCTGATTTTTGTAGTATATGATTATTTTGGCGTAATTTAACGGTGTGCAAAATTTGGGGAATTTTGGGAGAGGTGAAAATTTTCAAGATTTTTGACTTGTGACGACTCGAGGTGAAAAACTCGAAAATCATGAACTCTAAAAATAGGCTGATTTTTGTAGTACTCGTATATGATTATTTTGCCGTAATTTAACGCTGTGCAAAATTTGGGGAATTTTGGGAGAGGTGAAAATTTTCAAGATTTTTGACTTGTGACGACTCGAGGTGAAAAACTCGAAAATCATGAACTCTAAAAATAGGCTTATTTTTGTAGTATATGTTTATTTAGCGTAATTTAAAGCTGTGCAAAATTTGCGGAATTTTGGGAGAGGTGAAAATTTTCCAGATCTTTGACTTGTGACCACTCGAGGTGAAAAACTCGAAAAAAAATTAACTCTAAAAATATGCTGATTTTTGTAGTATATGATTATTTTGGCGTAATTTAACGCTGTGCAAAATTTGCGGAATTTTGGGAGAGATGAAAATTTTTAAGAGGTGAAAAATTCGAAAATCATGAACTCTAAAAATAGGCTGATTTTTGTAGTATATAATTATTTTGGCGTAATTTAACGCCGTGCAAAATATGCGGAATTTTGGGAGAGGTGAAAATTTTCCAGATCTTTGACTTGTGACCACTCGAGGTGAAAAACTCGAAAAAAGTTAACTCTAAAAATATGCTGATTTTTGTAGTATATGATTATTTTAGCGTAATTTAACGCTGTGAAAAATTTGGGGAAATTTTTGAGAGGTGAAAATTTTTAAGATTTTTGACTTGTGACGGCTCGAGGTAAAAAACGCGAAAATAATGAACTCTAACAATAGGCTGATTTTTATAGTATATAATTATTTTGGCGTAATTTAACGCCGTGCAAAATATGCGGAATTTTGGGAGAGGTGAAAATTTTCAAGATTTTTGACTTGTGACCACTCGAGGTGAAAAACTCGAAAAAAGTTAACTCTAAAAATATGCTGATTTTTGTAGTATATGATTATTTTAGCGTAATTTAACGCTGTGAAAAATTTGGGGAAATTTTTGAGAGGTGAAAATTTTTAAGATTTTTGACTTGTGACGACGGCTTAAGGTAAAAAACGCGAAAATAATGAACTCTAACAATAGGCTGATTTTTGTAGTATATGACAATTTTGGCGTAATTTAACGCTGTGCAAAATATGCGGAATTTTGGGAGAGGTGAACATTTTCAAGATTTTTGACTGTGACGACTCGAGGTGAAAAACTCGAAAATCATGAACTCTAAAAATAGGCTGATTTTTGTAGTATATAATTATTTTGGCGTAATTTAACGCCGTGCAAAATATGCGGAATTTTGGGAGAGGTGAAAATTTTCAAGATTTTTGACTTGTGACCACTCGAGATGAAAAACTCGAAAAAAGTTAACTCTAAAAATATGCCGATTTTTGTAGTATATGATTATTTTAGCGTAATTTACCGCTATGCAAAATTTGGGGAAATTTTTGAGAGGTGAACATTTTTAAGATTTTTGACTTGTGACGGCTCGAGGTAAAAAACGCGACAATAATGAACTCTAACAATAGGCTGATTTTTGTAGTATATGATTATTTTGGCGTAACTTAACGTTGTGTAAAATTTGCGTAATCTTGGGAGAGGTAAAATTTTTAAAGATTTTTGAGTTGTGACGACTCGAGGTGAAAAACTCGAAAATCATGAACTCTAAAATAGGCTGATTTTTGTAGTATATGATTATTTTGGCGTAATTTAACGGTGTGCAAAATTTGGGGAATTTTGGGAGAGGTGAAAATTTTCAAGATTTTTGACTTGTGACGACTCGAGGTGAAAAACTCGAAAATCATGAACTCTAAAAATAGGCTGATTTTTGTAGTACTCGTATATGATTATTTTGCCGTAATTTAACGCTGTGCAAAATTTGGGGAATTTTGGGAGAGGTGAAAATTTTCAAGATTTTTGACTTGTGACGACTCGAGGTGAAAAACTCGAAAATCATGAACTCTAAAAATAGGCTTATTTTTGTAGTATATGTTTATTTAGCGTAATTTAAAGCTGTGCAAAATTTGCGGAATTTTGGGAGAGGTGAAAATTTTCCAGATCTTTGACTTGTGACCACTCGAGGTGAAAAACTCGAACAAAAATTAACTCTAAAAATATGCTGATTTTTGTAGTATATGATTATTTTAGCGTAATTTAACGCTGTGAAAAATTTGGGGAAATTTTTGAGAGGTGAAAATTTTTAAGATTTTTGACTTGTGACGACGGCTTAAGGTAAAAAACGCGAAAATAATGAACTCTAACAATAGGCTGTTTTTTGTAGTATATGATTATTTTGGCGTAATTTAACGCTGTGCTAAATATGCGGAATTTTGGGAGAGGTGAAAATTTTCAAGATTTTTGACTGTGACGACTCGAGGTGAAAAACTCGAAAATCATGAACTCTAAAAATAGGCTGGTTTTTGTAGTATATAATTATTTTGGCGTAATTTAACGCCGTGCAAAATATGCGGAATTTTGGGAGAGGTGAAAATTTTCAAGATTTTTGACTTGTGACCACTCGAGGTGAAAAACTCGAAAAAAGTTAACTCTAAAAATATGCCGATTTTTGTAGTATATGATTATTTTAGCGTAATTTACCGCTATGCAAAATTTGGGGAAATTTTTGAGAGGTGAACATTTTTAAGATTTTTGACTTGTGACGGCTCGAGGTAAAAAACGCGACAATAATGAACTCTAACAATAGGCTGATTTTTGTAGTATATGATTATTTTGGCGTAACTTAACGTTGTGTAAAATTTGCGGAATCTTGGGAGAGGTAAAATTTTTAAAGATTTTTGAGTTGTGACGACTCGAGGTGAAAAACTCGAAAATCATGAACTCTAAAATAGGCTGATTTTTGTAGTATATGATTATTTTGGCGTAATTTAACGGTGTGCAAAATTTGGGGAATTTTGGGAGAGGTGAAAATTTTCCAGATCTTTGACTTGTGACCACTCGAGGTGAAAAACTCGAACAAAAATTAACTCTAAAAATATGCTGATTTTTGTAGTATATGATTATTTTAGAGTAATTTAACGCTGTGAAAAATTTGGGGACATTTTTGAGAGGTGAAAATTTTTAAGATTTTTGACTTGTGACGACGGCTTAAGGTAAAAAACGCGAAAATAATGAAATCTAACAATAGGCTGATTTTTGTAGTATATGATTATTTTGGCGTAATTTAACGCTGTGCAAAATATGCGTAATTTTGGGAGAGGAGAAAATTTTCAAGATTTTTGACTGTGACGACTCGTGGTGAAAAACTCGAAAATCATGAACTCTAAAAATAGGCTGATTTTTGTAGTATATAATTATTTTGGCGTAATTTAACGCCGTGCAAAATTTGCGGAATTTTGGGAGAGGTGAAAATTTTCAAGATTTTTGACTTGTGACGACTCGAGGTGAAAAACTCGAAAATCATGAACTCTAAAAATAGGCTGATTTTTGTAGTACTCGTATATGATTATTTTGCCGTAATTTAACGCTGTGCAAAATTTTGGGAATTTTGGGAGAGGTGAAAATTTTCAAGATTTTTGACTTGTGACGACTCGAGGTGAAAAACTCGAAAATCATGAACTCTAAAAATAGGCTGATTTTTGTAGTACTCGTATATGATTATTTTGCCGTAATTTAACGCTGTGCAAAATTTGGGGAATTTTGGGAGAGGTGAAAATTTTCAAGATTTTTGACTTGTGACGACTCGAAGTGAAAAACTCGAAAATCATGAACTCTAAAAATAGGCTGATTTTTGTAGTATATGTTTATTTGGCGTAATTTAAAGCTGTGCAAAATTTGCGGAATTTTGGGAGAGGTGAAAATTTTCCAGATCTTTGACTTGTGACCACTCGAGGTGAAAAACTCGAAAAAAATTAACTCTAAAAATATGCTGATTTTTGTAGTATATGATTATTTTAGCGTAATTTAACGCTGTGCAAAATTTGGGGAAATTTTTGAGAGGTGAAAATTTTTAAGATTTTTGACTTGTGACGGCTCGAGGTAAAAAACGCGAAAATAATGAACTCTAACAATAGGCTGATTTTTGTAGTATATAATTATTTTGACGTAATTTAACGCTGTGCAAAATTTGCGGAATCTTGGGAGAGGTAAAATTTTTCAAGATTTTTGACTTGTGACCACTACCGCTATGCAAAATTTGGGGAAATTTTTGAGAGGTGAACATTTTTAAGATTTTTGACTTGTGGACGGCTCGAGGTAAAAAACGCGAAAATAATAAACTCTAACAATAGGCTGATTTTTGTAGTATATGATTATGTTGGCGTAATTTAACGTTGTTTAAAATTTGCGGAATCTTGGGAGAGGTAAAATTTTTAAAGATTTTTGAGTTGTGACGACTCGAGGTGAAAAACTCGAAAATCATGAACTCTAAAAATAGGCTGATTTTTGTAGTATATGATTATTTTGGCGTAATTTAACGCTGTGCAAAATTTGGGGAATTTTGGGAGAGGTGAAAATTTTCAAGATTTTTGACTTGTGACGACTCGAGGTGAAAAACTCGAAAATCATGAACTCTAAAAATAGGCTGATTTTTGTAGTACTCGTATATGATTATTTTGCCGTAATTTAACGCTGTGCAAAATTTGGAGAATTTTGGGAGAGGTGAAAATTTTCAAGATTTTTGACTTGTGACGACTCGAGGTGAAAAACTCGAAAATCGTAAACTCTAAAAATAGGCTGATTTTTGTAGTATATGTTTATTTGGCGTAATTTAAAGCTGTGCAAAATTTGCGGAATTTTGGGAGAGGTGAAAATTTTCCAGATCTTTGACTTGTGACAACTCGAGGTGAAAAACTCGAAAAAAATTAACTCTAAAAATATGCTGATTTTTGTAGTATATGATTATTTTAGCGTAATTTAACGCTGTGCAAAATTTGGGGAAATTTTTGAGAGGTGAAAATTTTTAAGATTTTTGACTTGTGACGGCTCGAGGTAAAGAACGCGAAAATAATGAACTCTAACAATAGGCTGATTTTTGTAGTATATGATTATTTTGGCGTTATTTAACGTTGTGCAAAATATGCGGAATTTTGAGAGAGGTGAAAGTTTTCAAGATTTTTGACTTGTGACGACTCGACGTGAAAAACTCGAAAATCATTAACTCTAAAAATGGATTGATTTTTTTAGTATATGATAATTTGGCGTAATTTAACGCTGTGCAAAATTTAGGGAATTTTGGGAGAGGTGAAAATTTTCGAGATTTTTGAGATGTGACAACTCGAGGGGAAAATCTCGAAAATCATGAACTCTAAAAATGGACTGATTTTTTTGTATATGATTATTTTGGCGTAATTTAACGCTGTGCAAAATTTGGGGAATTTTGGGAGGTGAAAATTTTCAATATTTTTGACTTGTGACTACTCGACGTGAAAAACTCGAAAATCATAAACTCTAAAAATGGATTGATTTTTTTAGTATATGATAATTTGGCGTAATTTAACGCTGTGCAAAATTTGGGGATTTTTGGGAGGTGAAAATTTTCAATATTTTTGACTTGTGACGACTCGAGGTGAAAAACTCGAAAATCATAAACTCTAAATATGGATTAAATTTTTTAGTATATGATAATTTGGCGTAATTTAACGCTGTGCAAAATTTGGGGAATTTTGGGAGAGGTGAAAATTTTCGAGATTTTTCACTTGTGACAACTCGAGGTAAAAAACTCGAAAACATGAACTTTAAAAATGGGCTAATTTTTGTAGTATATGATTATTTTAACTTAATTTAACGCTGTGCAAAATTTGGGGAATTTTGGGAGAGGTGAAAATTTTCAAGATTTTTGACTTGTGACGACTCGAGGTAAAAAAATCGAAAATCATGAACTCTAAAAATGAATTAATTTTTTTAGTAAATGATTATTTTGGCGTAATCTAACGCTGGGAGTTCTCGCTGAACCTTCATAGTGAACAGACGTCTTAGCGGAGTTTTTTTTTTTCATATACATATTAAACAATCAAAAAATCATACAAAAAATATTCGTAATACATAATAACAGTAATACATATTAACTTTGATAAATAAGCAAAGCAAATATTGCTGATATTTTATTTTTGTACATAGCAAGAAACAAAAAAACAAAAACAAACAAAAACCGCAAACAAAGTGCCCTTGAGGAATACTCTACATGAGTACCTCAAAAACAAAAAATTGTGAAGTGAGTTCAAACGGCAGAAATGCATATTTTACTGTGAGTTCTGAAGCTCTTAATGTTAACAATAAAAATAAAAAATCTGATGATAGTCTTTTTCTAACGGCAAAGCCATTTTTTCGTCAGCGATCAACTTCGCTTTGTCCAATGCCAACTAGTGATTCGTTAACATTACAATTGCCTAGTACTTCTTCATACAAGTCAGCGATATCATCCCCTTCGGGCTCGTATACATCACTTAACAAGGTTATCACTACAGATAACAGTAGCACTAAAGCCAAGGTCCAAGTCGGAATGGATAGGTATATAACTGTGGTAAAGCGTGGGCGAAGCCCAAATTCTTCAAAAATTTCATCTGCTCCAAAGATGTCTAGGGATAACAGCGCATCATCTACTAATCGTCAAAATCGGTTTTCACTATTGCAAGACAATAACGACAAGCCCGCTGCATTATCGCTAAAGTCTTTTAAGCCACCACCTATCTATCTGAGAGAAAAAAACTCTAACGCGCTTTTAAAAAAACTATTGTCGGCCATTGGTGAAAATACTTTTCACATCATTCCAATTAAACGAGGTAATATTGATGAAACTAAGATCCAAATATATGATGAAAAAGATTTCCGGAAAATTATTAGTGAATTTGAAAAAAACAAAACAAATTTTTACACCTATCAACTTAAAAGTGCTAAAGGCCTACAAATAGTATTAAAGGGCATAGATTCATATGTTGACCCCGAAGAAGTAAAATGTGCTCTTATCGACAAAGGATTTAAGATTAAAAATGTTACTAATATAATTAACAGAGAAAAGGTCCCCCAACCCCTATTTCGGGTCGAACTGGAGCCGAATGACACACAATTGAAAAAAAATGAAACCCATCCAATTTATAGCGTAAAGTTTCTCTTGCACCGAAAAATCACAGTTGAAGAGCCACGTAAGCGTGCAGGTCCCGTACAGTGCCACAATTGCCAAGAATATGGCCATACTAAAACTTACTGCAAATTACCTACAGTTTGTGTTATCTGCGGTGAATTGCACGGTTCTGCTAGCTGTACGAAGGCAAAAAATCAAGCTGAAAAAAAATGTAGTAATTGTGGAGGTAATCACACTGCTAACTACAGAGGATGTCCTGTATATTCTTTCGTTAAAAAGACCATGGGACAAAAACCTAAATTAACTCCAGTTCAATCAGCAAATGCTTTCTCCGCCAATTTTCCTCCAATGAGCCAACCAAGTACTTCACGTGTATCATATGCCGATGCTGTTAAGACAAATTCTTTTCCCACGCAGAAAGTGTCTCCACCAAGTAATTCAACAAATGCTAACACAAGCTTTAATTTCAGTCGCCTTGAAGCCACTATTGATAATCTGGTGCAAACTATAAACAACTTTACTACAAATATGACTAGCATGATGCAAGAAATGCTGCGAATGCAGAATACTCTGCTTCAAGCATTAGTTAACAAACCATGAACACGTTAAAAATATGTTTCTGGAACGCAAACGGCATTCGCCAACATAAAAATGAACTTGAGCACTTTCTCACGGAAAAAAATATTGATATAATGTTGGTCTCAGAGACTCATTTGACTTCGAGAAGTCTTTTTAAAATTTCTGGCTACACCTTATATGATTCAAAGGACCCAAGAGAAAGAGCATGCGGTGGATCAGCAATTCTAATAAGGTCAAGACTCAAGCATTATATTATTGACAACATTTCTGAAGAACATCTACAAGCAACGAATATTTGTATTGAAAATTTTTGCACTAATTTTGTAATATCATCAATTTACTCCCCTCCCAGATTCGCAATTACAGAAGATCAATACGAGGATTTCTTCAAATCTCTTGGCCCTTGTTTCGTAGCAGCTGGGGACTATAATGCCAAACATACGTTCTGGGGTTCGCGTCTTATCTCACCCAGAGGTCGAGCGTTGTTCAACACAATTTCAAAAATGGGCTTGGACGTCATTTCGAGTGGGGAGCCCACTTACTGGCCTACAGATATACAAAAAATTCCGGATGTTATAGATTTTGGCGTCATGAAAAATATCTCTAGGGATTTAATTCAAGTTGAAGCTTCTCTAGATCTCTCGTCCGACCACTCTCCCACGATCGTTTCAATTTGTAGCCCATTAAGAAGTGACTTACCACATCCTTATGTGAAGATGATAAATCGTGTTAATTGGCTGCGATTCAAAAAATATCTTAGTAGTCATTGCACAGAAAATATTAGGCTAAGAACACCCGATGATATTGAAGCTAACATTACCAACCTTAATGAAAATATTAAACAGGCTGCTGAACATGCCACTACCTCCCATCCGCAGACTGGGTTTAATAGAATTTATTCTACTGATATTGAACGTCTCGTGTGTGAAAAAGGAAGAGCTAGAAGGGAATGGCAACAGCACAGATCACCTCAACATAAAACTAGGTTTAAAGAGTGCACTAAACGACTCCAAGAGTTGCTTGCATTTGAAAAAACTGCATCTCTTAAAAATTATCTGGAAGGTCTTGATGTCACACCAGCATCTAATTACTCTTTGTGGCGCGCTGCTAGAAAGCTTAAAACACCCGTCGAGTTTAAACCACCTCTGCGCACATCTACCGGAGGTTGGGCAAGAAGCGACTCTGAAAAAGGTAAATTATTTGCTGAGCATTTAAAATCCGTATTTACCCCAAACTCATGTTCTGGTGCTGTTGATTTGCCGAGTGTAGTTGCGCTACCCCCTCGACCCATAAAATTTAAGACGCGTGATGTACAAAAACTAATTGCTGAACTCAACCCGAAAAAAGCTCCGGGTATTGATGAAATTAGTAACCAGATGCTGATGAAGTTGCCTCGTATTGCAATTAGAATCCTGTTATTCATTTTTAATGCCATTTTACGTCTGGAGTATTATCCAAACAGCTGGAAGCTTGCCAAGGTTAAAATGATACCAAAGCCGGGCAAAGATCTTACCAAGGCTGAGTCATACAGGCCAATAAGTTTACTGTCAACAATGTCAAAGCTCTTTGAAAAGTTACTCATGATAAAATTGTCCCCAATTCTAACTGATAATGAGTGCATACCGGACCATCAATTTGGTTTTAGAAGTCAGCATAGCACCATTGAACAAACTCATAGATTGGTTCAATTTATACGAAAAACTTTTGAAGAAAAGAAATATTGTTCTGCCCTCTTCATTGATGTTTCTCAGGCATTTGATAAAGTATGGCATGAAGGCCTTATTTTAAAATTGAAATCATATCTACCAATAAATTTTCTGAAGCTATTGGAAAGTTATATTACTACCCGGCAGTTCACGGTTGTTGAAGGAGACTTCATGAGTGTGCCCGAATCTATATCATCCGGTGTGCCACAGGGGAGCATATTGGGGCCAGTGTTGTATTTGATTTATACTTGTGATATGCCTTTGAGCAGCAATATCCATACATCTACATTTGCCGATGATACAGCCTGCCTTAGTATGCACGAAAACCCTCACGAGGCTTCCCGATATCTACAAGAACATATTACACAGCTGGAACTATGGTTAAACTTATGGAGAATTAAAGTTAACGAACAAAAGTGTGTTCAGCTAACATTTACCCTGCGAAGAGATACTTGTTCCCCAATTCGAATCAACAATCAAGTTGTTCCTCAACATTCACATGTAAAATACCTTGGTATACACCTTGATCGACGGCTTACATGGAAACACCATATTGACTCAAAGCTAACACAAATGAAACTTAAATTAAATCAGATACATTGGCTGATTGGTAGAAATTCAACACTCAGTCTAGATTGTAAACTTTTAATATACAAGTCGCTTTTGAAACCTATATGGTGCTACGGAATACAGCTGTGGGGCACTGCTTCAGCTTCCAATATAGAGAGAATCCAACGAAGGCAAAATAAGATTTTAAGACTAATAACATCGGCTCCATGGTACATCAAAAATTCAAATTTACATCGTGATTTAAATATGCCACTAGTGACTGAAGAAATTAAAAAATACGCAGGCAAATACTTAACAAAACTCGAATCTCATCCTAATCCACTTGCTCGTAACATCTTGAATTTTACTGGACACATCCGCTTAAAAAAGAGGGACACTATGGCTCTAATACTCAACACTCCAGATGAAACAGCTTGAAAATATTTTTGTGCTTAATACGATATTTATGTATTATTGATTACTATCACTAAGTTTATGCCTGACACTGGTTGGGCCTAATTATTATATCTAGATTTAAGATTTGAAAACTTATTGTTAGTTCATTTTTTGAAGATACAATAAATAAATATACGCATGAAAAAAAAAAAAAAAAAAAAAAAAAAATCTAACGCTGTGCAAAATTTGGGGAATTTTGGAAGAGGTGAAAATTTTCAAGATTTTTTACCTTGACGACTCGAGGTGAAAAACTCAAAAATCATGAATTCTAAAAATGGGCTGATTTTTTAGTACATGATTATTTTGGCGTAATTTAACGCTGTGCAAAATCTGGGGAATTGTAGGAGAGGTGAAAATTTTCAAGATTTTTTACTTTGACGACTCGAGGTGAAAAACTCGAAAATCATAAACTCTAAAAATAGGCTGATTTTTGGAGTATATGATTATTTTGGCGTTATTTAACGCTGTGCAAAATATGTGGAATTTTGAGAGAGGTGAAAATTTTCGAGATTTTTGAGATGTGACAACTCGAGGTGAAAATCTCGAAAATCATGAACTCTAAAAATGGACTGATTTTTTTGTATATGATTATTTAATTTAACGCTGTGCAAAATTTGGGGAATTTTGGGAGGTGAAAATTTTCAATATTTTTGACTTGTGACTACTCGACGTGAAAAACTCGAAAATCATAAACTCTAAAAATGGATTGATTTTTTTAGTATATGATAATTTGGCGTAATTTAACGCTGTGCAAAATTTGGGGATTTTTGGGAGGTGAAAATTTTCAATATTTTTGACTTGTGACGACTCGAGGTGAAAAACTCGAAAATCATGAACTCTAAAAATAGGCTGATTTTTGTAGTACTCGTATATGATTATTTTGCCGTAATTTAACGCTGTGCAAAATTTGGGGAATTTTGGGAGAGGTGAAAATTTTCGAGATTTTTCACATGTGACAACTCGAGGTAAAAAACTCGAAAACATGAACTTTAAAAATGGGCTAATTTTTGTAGTATATGATTATTTTATCTTAATTTAACGCTGTGCAAAATTTGGGGAATTTTGGGAGAGGTGAAAATTTTCAAGATTTTTGACTTGTGACGACTCGAGGTGAAAAACTCAAAAATCATGAATTCTAAAAATGGGCTGATTTTTTAGTACATGATTATTTTGGCGTAATTTAACGCTGTGCAAAATTTGGGGAATTTTGGGAGGTGAAAATTTTCAATATTTTTGACTTGTGACTACTCGACGTGAAAAACTCGAAAATCATAAACTCTAAAAATGGATTGATTTTTTTAGTATATGATAATTTGGCGTAATTTAACGCTGTGCAAAATTTGGGGATTTTTGGGAGGTGAAAATTTTCAATATTTTTGACTTGTGACGACTCGAGGTGAAAAACTCGAAAATCATGAACTCTAAAAATAGGCTGATTTTTGTAGTACTCGTATATGATTATTTTGCCGTAATTTAACGCTGTGCAAAATTTGGGGAATTTTGGGAGAGGTGAAAATTTTCAAGATTTTTGACTTGTGACGACTCGAAGTGAAAAACTCGAAAATCATGAACTCTAAAAATAGGCTGATTTTTGTAGTATATGTTTATTTGGCGTAATTTAAAGCTGTGCAAAATTTGCGGAATTTTGGGAGAGGTGAAAATTTTCCAGATCTTTGACTTGTGACCACTCGAGGTGAAAAACTCGAAAAAAATTAACTCTAAAAATATGCTGATTTTTGTAGTATATGATTATTTTAGCGTAATTTAACGCTGTGCAAAATTTGGGGAAATTTTTGAGAGGTGAAAATTTTTAAGATTTTTGACTTGTGACGGCTCGAGGTAAAAAACGCGAAAATAATGAACTCTAACAATAGGCTGATTTTTGTAGTATATAATTATTTTGACGTAATTTAACGCTGTGCAAAATTTGCGGAATCTTGGGAGAGGTAAAATTTTTCAAGATTTTTGACTTGTGACCACTACCGCTATGCAAAATTTGGGGAAATTTTTGAGAGGTGAACATTTTTAAGATTTTTGACTTGTGGACGGCTCGAGGTAAAAAACGCGAAAATAATGAACTCTAACAATAGGCTGATTTTTGTAGTATATGATTATTTTGGCGTAATTTAACGTTGTTTAAAATTTGCGGAATCTTGGGAGAGGTAAAATTTTTAAAGATTTGTGAGTTGTGACGACTCAAGGTGAAAAACTCGAAAATCATGAACTCTAAAAATAGGCTGATTTTTGTGGTATATGATTATTTTGGCGTAATTTAACGCTGTGCAAAATTTGGGGAATTTTGGGAGAGGTGAAAATTTTCAAGATTTTTGACTTGTGACGACTCGAGGTGAAAAACTCGAAAATCATGAACTCTAAAAATAGGCTGATTTTTGTAGTACTCGTATATGATTATTTTGCCGTAATTTAACGCTGTGCAAAATTTGGAGAATTTTGGGAGAGGTGAAAATTTTCAAGATTTTTGACTTGTGACGACTCGAGGTGAAAAACTCGAAAATCGTAAACTCTAAAAATAGGCTGATTTTTGTAGTATATGTTTATTTGGCGTAATTTAAAGCTGTGCAAAATTTGCGGAATTTTGGGAGGGGTGAAAATTTTCCAGATCTTTGACTTGTGACCACTCGAGGTGAAAAACTCGAAAAAAATTAACTCTAAAAATATGCTGATTTTTGTAGTATATGATTATTTTAGCGTAATTTAACGCTGTGCAAAATTTGGGGAAATTTTTGAGAGGTGAAAATTTTTAAGATTTTTGACTTGTGACGGCTCGAGGTAAAGAACGCGAAAATAATGAACTCTAACAATAGGCTGATTTTTGTAGTATATGATTATTTTGGCGTTATTTAACGTTGTGCAAAATATGCGGAATTTTGAGAGAGGTGAAAGTTTTCAAGATTTTTGACTTGTGACGACTCGACGTGAAAAACTCGAAAATCATTAACTCTAAAAATTTTTTTAGTATATGATAATTTGGCGTAATTTAACGCTGTGCAAAATTTAGGGAATTTTGGGAGAGGTGAAAATTTTCGAGATTTTTGAGATGTGACAACTCGAGGTGAAAATCTCGGAAATCATGAACTCTAAAAATGGACTGATTTTTTTGTATATGATTATTTTGGCGTAATTTAACGCTGTGCAAAATTTGGGGAATTTTGGGAGGTGAAAATTTTCAATATTTTTGACTTGTGACTACTCGACGTGAAAAACTCGAAAATCATAAACTCTAAAAATGGATTGATTTTTTTAGTATATGATAATTTGGCGTAATTTAACGCTGTGCAAAATTTGGGGATTTTTGGGAGGTGAAAATTTTCAATATATTTGACTTGTGACGACTCGAGGTGAAAAACTCGAAAATCATAAACTCTAAATATGGATTAATTTTTTTAGTATATGATAATTTGGCGTAATTTAACGCTGTGCAAAATTTGGGGAATTTTGGGAGAGGTGAAAATTTTCGAGATTTTTCACTTGTGACAACTCGTGGTAAAAAACTCGAAAACATGAACTTTAAAAATGGGCTAATTTTTTAGTATATGATTATTTTAACTTAATTTAACGCTGTGCAAAATTTGGGGAATTTTGGGAGAGGTGAAAATTTTCAAGATTTTTGACTTGTGACGACGCGAGGTGAAAAAATCGAAAATCATGAACTCTAAAAATGAATTAATTTTTTTAGTAAATGATTATTTTGGCGTAATCTAACTCTGTGCAAAATTTGGGGAATTTTGGAAGAGGTGAAAATTTTCAAGATTTTTTACCTTGACGACTCGAGGTGAAAAACTCAAAAATCATGAATTCTAAAAATGGGCTGATTTTTTAGTACATGATTATTTTGGCGTAATTTAACGCTGTGCAAAATGTGGGGAATTGTAGGAGAGGTGAAAATTTTCAAGATTTTTTACTTTGACGACTCGAGGTGAAAAACTCGAAAATCATAAACTCTAAAAATAGGCTGATTTTTGGAGTATATGATTATTTTGGGGTTATTTAACGCTGTGCAAAATATGTGGAATTTTGAGAGAGGTGAAAGTTTTCAAGATTTTTGACTTGTGACGACTCGACGTGAAAAACTCGAAAATCATAAACTCTAAAAATGGATTGATTTTTTTAGTATATGATAATTTGGCGTAACTTAACGCTGTGCAAAATTTAGGGAATTTTGGGAGAGGTGAAAATTTTCGAGATTTTTGACTTGTGACAACTCGAGGTGAAAATCTCGAAAATCATGAACTCTAAAAATGGACTGATTTTTTTGTATATGATTATTTTGGCGTAATTTAACGCTGTGCAAAATTTGGGGAATTTTGGGAGGTGAAAATTTTCAATATTTTTGACTTGTGACTACTCGACATGAAAAACTCGAAAATCATAAACTCTAAAAATGGATTGATTTTTTTAGTATATGATAATTTGGCGTAATTTAACGCTGTGCAAAATTTGGGGATTTTTGGGAGGTGAAAATTTTCAATATTTTTGACTTGTGACGACTCGAGGTGAAAAACTCGAAAATCATAAACTCTAAATATGGATTAATTTTTTTAGTATATGATAATTTGGCGTAATTTAACGCTGTGCAAAATTTGGGGAATTTTGGGAGAGGTGAAAATTTTCGAGATTTTTCACTTGTGACAACTCGAGGTAAAAAACTCGAAAACATGAACTTTAAAAATGGGATAATTTTTGTAGTATATGATTATTTTAACTTAATTTAACGCTGTGCAAAATTTGGGGAATTTTGGGAGAGGTGAAAATTTTCAGGATTTTTGACTTGTGACGACACGAGGTGAAAAACTCGAAAATCATAAACTCTAAAAATAGCCTGATTTTTGTAGTATATGATTATTTTGGCGTAATTTAACGATGTGCAAAATTTGGGGAATTTTGGGTGATGTGAAAATTTTCGAGATTTTTGACTTGTGACTACGCGAGGTGAAAATCTCGAAAATCATGAACTCTAAAAACGGCCTGATTTTTTTAGTATATAATTATTTTGGCGTAATTTAACGCTGTGCAAAATTTAGGGAACTTTGGGAGAGATGAAAATTTTCAAGATTTTTGACTTGTGACGACACGAGGTGAAAAACTCGAAAATCACAAACTCTAAAAATAGCCTGATTTTTGTAGTATATGATTATTTTGGCGTAATTTAACGATGTGCAAAATTTGGGGAATTTTGGGAGAGGTGAAAATTTTCGAGATTTTTGACTTGTGACTACTCGAGGTGAAAATCTCAAAAATCATGAACTCTAAAAACGGGCTGATTTTTTATTATATGATTATTTTGGCGTAATTTAAAGCTATACAAAATTTGGGGAATTTTGGGAGAGGTGAAAATTTTCAAGATTTTTGACTTTGACGACTCAGGGTGAAAAACTCGAAAATCATGAACTCTAAAAATGGGCTGATTTTTGTAGTATATGATTATTTTGGCGTAATTGAACGCTGTGCAAAATTGGGGAATTTTGGGAGAGGTTAAAATTTTCAAGATTTTAGATTTGTAAGCCGACTCGAAGTGAAAAAGTCGAAAATAATAAACTCTACAAATAGGCTGATTTTTGTAGTATATGATTATTTTTGCGTAATCTAACGCTGAGCCATATTTGGGAATTTTTAGGAGAGGTGAAAATTTTCAAGATTTTTGACTTGTGACGACACGAGGAGATAAACTCGAAAATCATAAACTCTAAAAATAGCCTGATTTTTGTAGTATATGTTTATTAGGCGTAATTTAAAGCTGTGCAAAATTTGCGGAATTTTGGGAGAGGTGAAAATTTTTCAGATCTTTGACTTGTGACCACTCGAGGTGAAAAACTCGAAAAAAATTAACTCTAAAAATATGCTGATTTTTGTAGTATATGATTATTTTAGCGTAAATTAACGCTGTGCAAAATTTGGGGAAATTTTTGAGAGGTGAAAATTTTTAAGATTTTTGATTTGTGACGGCTCGAGGTAAAAAACGCGAAAATAATGAACTCTAACAATAGGCTGATTTTTATAGTATATGATTATTTTGGCGTAATTTAACGCTGTGCAAAATATGCGGAATTTTGGGAGAGGTGAAAATTTTCAAGATTTTTGACTTGTGACCACTCGAGGTGAAAAACTCGAAAAAAGTTAACTCTAAAAATATGCCTATTTTTGTAGTATATGATTATTTTAGCGTAATTTACCGCTATGCAAAATTTGGGGAAATTTTTTGAGAGGTGAACATTTTTAAGATTTTTGACTTGTGACGGCTCGAGGTAAAAAACGCGACAATAATGAACTCTAACAATAGGCTGATTTTTGTAGTATATGATTATTTTGGCGTAATTTAACGTTGTGTAAAATTTGCGGAATCTTGGGAGAGGTAAAATTTTTAAAGATTTTTGAGTTGTGACGACTCGAGGTGAAAAACTCGAAAATCATGAACTCTAAAATAGGCTGATTTTTGTAGTATATGATTATTTTGGCGTAATTTAACGGTGTGCAAAATTTGGGGAATTTTGGGAGAGGTGAAAATTTTCAAGATTTTTGACTTGTGACGACTCGAGGTGAAAAACTCGAAAATCATGAACTCTAAAAATAGGCTGATTTTTGTAGTACTCGTATATGATTATTTTGCCGTAATTTAACGCTGTGCAAAATTTGGGGGCATTTGGGAGAGGTGAAAATTTTCAAGATTTTTGACTTGTGACGACTCGAGGTGAAAAACTCGAAAATCATGAACTCTAAAAATAGGCTGATTTTTGTAGTATATGTTTATTTAGCGTAATTTAAAGCTGTGTAAAATTTGCGGAATTTTGGGAGAGGTGAAAATTTTCCAGATCTTTGACTTGTGACCATTCGAGGTGAAAAACTCGAACAAAAATTAACTCTAAAAATATGCTGATTTGTGTAGTATATGATTATTTTAGCGTAATTGAACGCTATGCAAAATTTGGGGAAATTTTTGAGAGGTAAAATTTTTTAAGATTTTTGACTTGTGACGACTCGAGGTGAAAAACTCGAAAATCATGAACTCTAACAATAGGCTGATTTTTGTAGTATATGATTATTTTGGCGTAATTTAACGTTGTGTAAAATTTGCGGAATCTTGGGAGAGGTAAAATTTTTAAAGATTTTTGAGTTGTGACGACTCGAGGTGAAAAACTCGAAAATCATGAACTCTAAAATAGGCTGATTTTTGTAGTATATGATTATTTTGGCGTAATTTAACGGTGTGCAAAATTTGGGGAATTTTGGGAGAGGTGAAAATTTTCAAGATTTTTGACTTGTGACGACTCGAGGTGAAAAACTCGAAAATCATGAACTCTAAAAATAGGCTGATTTTTGTAGTACTCGTATATGATTATTTTGCCGTAATTTAACGCTGTGCAAAATTTGGGGAATTTTGGGAGAGGTGAAAATTTTCAAGATTTTTGACTTGTGACGACTCGAGGTGAAAAACTCGAAAATCATGAACTCTAAAAATAGGCTGATTTTTGTAGTATATGTTTATTTAGCGTAATTTAAAGCTGTGCAAAATTTGCGGAATTTTGGGAGAGGTGAAAATTTTCCAGATCTTTGACTTGTGACCACTCGAGGTGAAAAACTCGAACAAAAATTAACTCTAAAAATATGCTGATTTTTGTAGTATATGATTATTTTAGCGTAATTTAACGCTGTGAAAAATTTGGGGAAATTTTTGAGAGGTGAAAATTTTTAAGATTTTTGACTTGTGACGACGGCTTAAGGTAAAAAACGCGAAAATAATGAACTCTAACAATAGGCTGATTTTTGTAGTATATGATTATTTTGGCGTAATTTAACGCTGTGCAAAATATGCGGAATTTTGGGAGAGGTGAAAATTTTCAAGATTTTTGACTGTGACGACTCGAGGTGAAAAACTCGAAAATCATGAACTCTAAAAATAGGCTGATTTTTGTAGTATATAATTATTTTGGCGTAATTTAACGCCGTGCAAAATTTGCGGAATTTTGGGAGAGGTGAAAATTTTCAAGATTTTTGACTTGTGACGACTCGAGGTGAAAAACTCGAAAATCATGAACTCTAAAAATAGGCTGATTTTTGTAGTACTCGTATATGATTATTTTGCCGTAATTTAACGCTGTGCAAAATTTGGGGAATTTTGGGAGAGGTGAAAATTTTCAAGATTTTTGACTTGTGACGACTCGAGGTGAAAAACTCGAAAATCATGAACTCTAAAAATAGGCTGATTTTTGTAGTACTCGTATATGATTATTTTGCCGTAATTTAACGCTGTGCAAAATTTGGGGAATTTTGGGAGAGGTTAAAATTTTCAAGATTTTTGACTTGTGACGACTCGAGGTGAAAAACTCGAAAATCATGAACTCTAAAAATAGGCTGATTTTTGTAGTATATGTTTATTTGGCGTAATTTAAAGCTGTGCAAAATTTGCGGAATTTTGGGAGAGGTGAAAATTTTCCAGATCTTTGACTTGTGACCACTCGAGGTGAAAAACTCGAAAAAAATTAACTCTAAAAATATGCTGATTTTTGTAGTATATGATTATTTTAGCGTAATTTAACGCTGTGCAAAATTTGGGGAAATTTTTGAGAGGTGAAAATTTTTAAGATTTTTGACTTGTGACGGCTCGAGGTAAAAAACGCGAAAATAATGAACTCTAACAATAGGCTGATTTTTGTAGTATATAATTATTTTGACGTAATTTAACGCTGTGCAAAATTTGCGGAATCTTGGGAGAGGTAAAATTTTTCAAGATTTTTGACTTGTGACCACTCGAGGTGAAAAACTCGAAAAAAGTTAACTCTAAAAATATGCTGATTTTTGTAGTATATGATTATTTTAACGTAATTTACCGCTATGCAAAATTTGGGGAAATTTTTGAGAGGTGAACATTTTTAAGATTTTTGACTTGTGACGGCTCGAGGTAAAAAACGCGAAAATAATGAACTCTAACAATAGGCTGATTTTTATAGTATATGATTATTTTGGCGTAATTTAACGTTGTATAAAATTTGCGGAATCTTGGGAGAGGTAAAATTTTTAAAGATTTTTGAGTTGTGACGACTCGAGGTGAAAAACTCGAAAATCATGAACTCTAAAATAGGCTGATTTTTGTAGTATATGATTATTTTGGCGTAATTTAACGCTGTGCAAAATTTGGGGAATTTTGGGAGAGGTGAAAATTTTCAAGATTTTTGACTTGTGACGACTCGAGGTGAAAAACTCGAAAATCATGAACTCTAAAAATAGACTGATTTTTGTAGTACTCGTATATGATTATTTTGCCGTAATTTAATGCTGTGCAAAATTTGGGGAATTTTGTGAGAGGTGAAAATTTTCAAGATTTTTGACTTGTAACGACTCGAGGTGAAAAACTCGAAAATCATGAACTCTAAAAATAGGCTGACTTTTGTAGTATATGTTTATTTAGCGTAATTTAAAGCTGTGCAAAATTTGCGGAATTTTGGGAGAGGTGAAAATTTTCCAGATCTTTGACTTGTGACGACTCGAGGTGAAAAACTCGAAAATCATGAACTCTAAAAATAGGCTGATTTTTGTAGTATATAATTATTTTGGCGTAATTTAACTCTGTGCAAAATTTGCGGAATCTTGGGAGAGGTAAAATTTTTCAAGATTTTTGACTCGAGGTGAAAAACTCGAAAATCATGAACTCTAAAAATAGGCTGATTTTTGTAGTATATGATTATTTTGGCGTAATTTAACGCTGTGCAAAATTTGCGGAATTTTGGGAGAGATGAAAATTTTCAAGAGGTGAAAAATTCGAAAATCATGAACTCTAAAAATAGGCTGATTTTTGTAGTACTCGTATATGATTATTTTGCAGTAATTTAAAGCTGTGCAAAATTTGCGGAATTTTGGGAGAGGTGAAAATTTTCCAGATCTTTGACTTGTGACCACTCGAGGTGAAAAACTCGAAAAAAATTAACTCTAAAAATATGCTGATTTTTGTAGTATATGATTATTTTAGCGTAATTTAACGCTGTGCAAAATTTGGGGAAATTTTTGAGAGGTGAAAATTTTTAAGATTTTTGACTTGTGACGGTTCGAGGTAAAGAACGCGAAAATAATGAACTCTAACAATAGGCTGATTTTTGTAGTATATGATTATTTTGGCGTTATTTAACGCTGTGCAAAATATGCGGAATTTTGGGAGAGGTGAAAATTTTCAAGATTTTTGACTTGTGACGACTCGAGGTGAAAAACTCGAAAATCATGAACTCTAAAAATAGGCTAATTTTTGTAGTATATGTTTATTTGGCGTAATTTAAAGCTGTGCAAAATTTGCGGAATTTTGGGAGAGGTGAAAATTTTCCAGATCTTTGACTTGTGACCACTCGAGGTGAAAAACTCGAAAAAAATTACCTCTTAAAAATATGCTGATTTTTGTAGTATATGATTATTTTAGCGTAATTTAACGCTGTGCAAAATTTGGGGAAATTTTTGAGAGGTGAAAATTTTTAAGATTTTTGACTTGTGACGGCTCGAGGTAAAAAACGCGAAAATAATGAACTCTAACAATAGGCTGATTTTTGTAGTATATAATTATTTTGACGTAATTTAACGCTGTGCAAAATTTGCGAAATCTTGGGAGAGGTAAAATTTTTCAAGATTTTTGACTTGTGACCACTCGAGGTGAAAAACTCGAAAAAAGTTAACTCTTAAAATATGCTGATTTTTGTAGTATATGATTATTTTAGCGTAATTTACCGCTATGCAAAATTTGGGGAAATTTTTGAGAGGTGAACATTTTTAAGATTTTTGACTTGTGACGGCTCGAGGTAAAAACCGCGAAAATAATGAACTCTAACAATAGGCTGATTTTTGTAGTATATGATTATTTTGGCGTAATTTAACGCTTTGCAAAATTTGGGGAATTTTGGGAGAGGTGAAAATTTTCAAGATTTTTGACTTGTGACGACTCGAGGTGAAAAACTCGAAAATCATGAACTCTAAAAATAGACTGATTTTTGTAGTACTCGTATATGATTATTTTGCCGTAATTTAACGCTGTGCAAAATTTGGGGAATTTTGGGAGAGGTGAAAATTTTCAAGATTTTTGACTTGTAACGACTCGAGGTGAAAAACTCGAAAATCATGAACTCTAAAAATAGGCTGACTTTTGTAGTATATGTTTATTTAGCGTAATTTAAAGCTGTGCAAAATTTGCGGAATTTTGGGAGAGGTGAAAATTTTCCAGATCTTTGACTTGTGACCACTCGAGGTGAAAAACTCGAAAAAAAATTAACTCTAAAAATATGCTGATTTTTGTAGTATATGATTATGTTAGCGTAATTTAACGCTGTGCAAAATTTGGGAAAATTTTTGAGAGGTGAAAATTTTTAAGATTTTTGACTTGTGACGGCTCGAGGTAAAAAACGCGAAAATAATGAACTCTAACAATAGGCTGATTTTTGTAGTATATGATTATTTTGGCGTAATTTAACGCTGTGCAAAATATGCGGAATTTTGGGAGAGGTGAAAATTTTCAAGATTTTTGACTTGTGACGACTCGAAGTGAAAAACTCGAAAATCATGAACTCTAAAAATAGGCTGATGTTTGTAGTATATAATTATTTTGGCGTAATTTAACGCTGTGCAAAATTTGCGGAATCTTGGGAGAGGTAAAATTTTTCAAGATTTTTGACTTGTGACGACTCGAGGTGAAAAACTCGAAAATCATGAACTCTAAAAATAGGCTGATTTTTGTAGTATATGATTATTTTGGCGTAATTTAACGCTGTGCAAAATTTGCGGAATTTTGGGAGAGATGAAAATTTTCAAGAGGTGAAAAATTCGAAAATCATGAACCCTTAAAATAGGCTGATTTTTGTAGTACTCGTATATGATTATTTTGCAGTAATTTAACGCTGTGCAAAATTTGGAGAATTTTGGGAGAGCTGAAAATTTTCAAGATTTTTGACTTGTGACGACTCGAGGTGAAAAACTCGAAAATCGTGAACTCTAAAAATAGGCTGATTTTTGTAGTATATGTTTATTTGGCGTAATTTAAAGCTGTGCAAAATTTGCGGAATTTTGGGAGAGGTGAAAATTTTCCAGATCTTTGACTTGTGACCACTCGAGGTGAAAAACTCGAAAAAAATTAACTCTAAAAATATGCTGATTTTTGTAGTATATGATTATTTTAGCGTAATTTAACGCTGTGCAAAATTTGGGGAAATTTTTGAGAGGTGAAAATTTTTAAGATTTTTGACTTGTGACGGCTCGAGGTAAAGAACGCGAAAATAATGAACTCTAACAATAGGCTGATTTTTGTAGTATATGATTATTTTGGCGTTATTTAACGCTGTGCAAAATATGCGGAATTTCGGGAGAGGTGAAAATTTTCAAGATTTTTGACTTGTGACGACTCGAGGTGAAAAACTCGAAAATCATGAAGTCTAAAAATAGGCTGATTTTTGTAGTATATGTTTATTTGGCGTAATTTAAAGCTGTGCAAAATTTGCGGAATTTTGGGAGAGGTGAAAATTTTCCAGATCTTTGACTTGTGACGACTCGAGGTGAAAAACTCGAAAATCATGAACTCTAAAAATAGGCTGATTTTTGTAGTATATGATTATTTTGCCGTAATTTAACGCTGTGCAAAATTTGGGGAATTTTGGGAGAGGTGAAAATTTTCAAGATTTTTGACTTGTGACGACTCGAGGTGAAAAACTCGAAAATCATGAACTCTAAAAATAGGCTGACTTTTGTAGTATATGTTTATTTAGCGTAATTTAAAGCTGTGCAAAATTTGCGGAATTTTGGGAGAGGTGAAAATTTTCCAGATCTTTGACTTGTGACCACTCGAGGTGAAAAACTCGAAAAAAAATTAACTCTAAAAATATGCTGATTTTTGTAGTATATGATTATTTTGGCGTAATTTAACGCTGTGCAAAATTTGCGGAATTTTGGGAGAGATGAAAATTTTTAAGAGGTGAAAAATTCGAAAATCATGAACTCTAAAAATAGGCTGATTTTTGTAGTACTCGTATATGATTATTTTGCCGTAATTTAACGCTATGCAAAATTTGGAGAATTTTGGGAGAGCTGAAAATTTTCAAGATTTTTGACTTGTGACGACTCGAGGTGAAAAACTCGAAAATCGTGAACTCTAAAAATAGGCTGATTTTTGTAGTATATGTTTATTTGGCATAATTTAAAGCTGTGCAAAATTTGCGGAATTTTAGGAGAGGTGAAAATTTTCCAGATCTTTGACTTGTGACCACTCGAGGTGAAAAACTCGAAAAAAATTAACTCTAAAAATATGCTGATTTTTGTAGTATATGATTATTTTAGCGTAATTTAACGCTGTGCAAAATTTGGGGAAATTTTTGAGAGGTGAAAATTTTTAAGATTTTTGACTTGTGACGGCTCGAAGTAAAGAACGCGAAAATAATGAACTCTAACAATAGGCTGATTTTTGTAGTATATGATTATTTTGGCGTTATTTAACGCTGTGCAAAATATGCGGAATTTCGGGAGAGGTGAAAATTTTCAAGATTTTTGACTTGTGACGACTCGAGGTGAAAAACTCGAAAATCATGAACTCTAAAAACTGGCTGATTTTTTTAGTATATAATTATTTTGGCGTAATTTAACGCAGTGCAAAATTTAGGGAATTTTGGGAGATGTGAAAATTTTCGAGATTTTTGACTTGTGACAACTCGAGGTGAAAATCTCGAAAATCATGAACTCTAAAAATGGACTGATTTTTTTGTACATGATTATTTTGGCGTAATTTAACGCTGTGCAAAATTTGGGGAATTTTGGGAGGTGAAAATTTTCAATATTTTTGACTTGTGACGACTCGACGTGAAAAACTCGAAAATCATAAACTCTAAAAATGGATTGATTTTTTTAGTATATGATAATTTGGCGTAATTTAACGCTGTGCAAAATTTGGGGATTTTTGGGAGGTGAAACTTTTCAATATTTTTGACTTGTGACGACTCGAGGTGAAAAACTCGAAAATCATAAACTCTAAATATGGATTAATTTTTTTAGTATATGATAATTTGGCGTAATTTAACGCTGTGCAAAATTTGGGGAATTTTGGGAGAGGTGAAAATTTTCGAGATTTTTCACTTGTGACAACTCGAGGTAAAAAACTCGAAAACATGAACTTTAAAAATGGGCTAATTTTTGCAGTATATGATTATTTTAACTTAATTTAACGCTGTGCAAAATTTGGGGAATTTTGGGAGAGATGAAAATTTTCAAGATTTTTGACTTGTGACTACTCGAGGTATATGATTATTTTGGCGTAATTTAACGATGTGCGAGGTTAAAGTTTTCAAGATTTTTGACTTGTGACGACTCAAGGTGAAACACTCGAAAATAATTAACTCTAAAAATGGGCTGATTTTTGTAGTATATGATTATTTTGGCGTAATCTAAAGCTGTGCAAAATTTTGGGAGAAGTTAAACATTTTCAAGATTTTTGACTTGTGACGACTGGAGGTGAAAAACTCAAAAATCATGATCTCTAAAAATGAGCTGATTTTTGTAGTGTATGATTTTTTTAGTGTAATCTAACACTGTGCAAAATTTGGGGAATTTTGGGAGAGGTTAAAATTTTCAAGATTTTCGACTTGTTACGAATCGAGGTGAAAAAGTCGAAAATCATGAATTCTAAAAATAGACTGATTTTTTTAGTATATGATTATTTTGGCGTAATTTAACACTGTGCAAAATTTGCGGAATCTTGGGAGAGGTGAAAATTTTCAAGATTTTTTGACTTGTGACGACTCGAGGTGAAAAACTCGAAAATCATGAACTCTAAAAATAGGCTGATTTTTGTAGTATATGATTACTTTAGCGTAATTTAATGCTTTGCAAAATTTGAGGAATTTTTGGAGAGGCTAAAATGTTCAAGATTTTTGACTTTTTACGACTCGAGGTGAAAAACTCGAAAATCATGAACTCTAAAAATAGGCTGATTTTAGTTGTGTATGATTTTTTTGGTGTAATCTAACGCTGTGCAAAATTTGGGGAATTTTGGGAGAGGTTAAAATTTTCAAGATTTTCGACTTGTTACGAATCGAGGTAAAAAAGTCGAAAATCATGAACTCTAAAAATAGGCTGATTTTTGTAGTATATGATTATTTTGGCGTAATTTGAAGCTGTGCAAAATTTGCAGAATCTTGTGAGAGGTGAAAATTTTCAAGATTTTTGACTTGTGATGACTCGAGGTGAAAAACTCAAAAATCATGATCTCTAAAAATGAGCTGATTTTTGTAGTGTATGATTTTTTTAGTGTAATCTAACACTGTGCAAAATTTTGGGAGAAGTTAAACATTTTCAAGATTTTTGACTTGTGACGACTCGAGGTGAAAAACTCAAAAATCATGATCTCTAAAAATGAGCTGATTTTTGTAGTGTATGATTTTTTTAGTGTAATCTAACACTGTGCAAAATTTGGGGAATTTTGGGAGAGGTTAAAATTTTCAAGATTTTTGACTTGTGACGACTCGATGTGAAACACTCGAAAATAATGAACTCTAAAAATTGGCTGATTTTTGGCGTAATCTAAAGCTGTGCAAAATTTTTAAAATTTTGGGAGAAGTTAAACATTTTCAAGATTTTTGACTTGTGACGATTCGAGGTGAAAAACTCGAAAATCATGAACTCTAAAAATGGGCTGATTTTTGTAGTATATGATTATTTTAGTGTAATCTAACGCTGTGCAAAATTTGGGGAATCTTGGGAGAGGTGAAAATTTTCAAGATTTTCGACTTGTTACGAATCGAGGTGAAAAAGTCGAAAATCATGAACTCTAAAAATAGACTGATTTTTGTAGTATATGATTATTTTTGCGTAATTTAACGATGTGCGAGGTTAAAATTTTCAAGATTTTCGACTTGTTACGAATCGAGGTGAAAAAGTCGAAAATCATGAACTCTAAAAATAGGCTGATTTTTGTAGTATATGATTATGTTGGCGTAATTTAACGCTGTGCAAAATTTGCGGAATCTTGTGAGAGGTGAAAATTTTCAAGATTTTTGACTTCTGACGACTCGAGGTGAAAAACTCGAAAATCATGAACTCTAAAAATAGGCTGATTTTTGTAGTATATGATTATTTTGGCGTAATATAACGCAGTGCAAAATTTGCGGAATCTTGGGAGAGGTGAAAATTTTCAAGATTTTTGACTTGTGACCACTCGAGGTGAAAAACTCGAAAATAATGAACTCTAAAAATAGGCTGATTTTTGTAGTATATGATAACTTTAGCGTAATTTAACGCTGTGCAAAATTTGAGGAATTTTGGAGAGGTTAAAATGTTCAAGATTTTTGACTTGTTACGAATCGAGGTAAAAAACTCGTAAATCATGAACTCTAACAATAGGCTGAATTTTGTAGTATATGAATATTTTTGCGTAATGTAACGATGTGCGAGGTTAAATTTTCAAGATTTTTGACTTGTTACGATAGAGGTAAAAAACACCAAAATCATGAACTCTAAAAATAGGCTGATTTTTGTAGTATATGAGTATTTTGGCGTAATTTAATGCTGTGCAAAATTTGCGGAATCTTGTGAGAGGTGAAAATTTTCAAGATTTTTGACTTGTGACGACTCGAGGTGAAAAAACTCGAAAATCATGAACTCTAAAAATAGGCTGATTTTTGTAGTATATAATTATTTTGGCGTAATTTAACGCTGTGCAAAATTTGCGGAATCTTGGGAGAGGTAAAAATTTTTCAAATTTTTTGACTTGTGACGACGCGAGGTGAAAAACTCGAAAATCATGAACTCTAAAAATAGGCTGATTTTTTAGTATATGATTATTTTGGCGTAATTTAACGCTGTGCAAAATTTGCGGAATTTTGGGAGAAGTTAAACATTTTCAAGATTTTTGACTTGTGACGACTCGAGGTGAAAAACTCGAAAATCATGAACTCTAAAAATGGCTGATTTTGTAGTGTATGATATTTTGGTGTAATCTAACGCTGTGCAAAATTTGGGGAGTTTTGGGAGAGGTTAAAATTTTCAAGATTTTCGACTTGTTACGAATCGAGGTGAAAAGTCGAAAATCATGAACTCTAAAAATAGGCTGATTTTTGTAGTATATGATTATTTTGGCGTAATTTAACGCTGTGCAAAATTTGCGGAATCTTGTGAGAGGTGAAAATTTTCAAGATTTTTGACTTGTGACGACTCGATGTGAAACACTCGAAAATAATGAACTCTAAAAATGGGCTGATTTTTGGCGTAATCTAAAGCTGTGCAACATTTTTGGAATTTTGGGAGAAGTTAAACATTTTCAAGATTTTTGACTTGTGACGACTCGATGTGAAAAGTCGAAAATCATGAACTCTAAAAATAGGCTGATTTTTGTAGTATATGATTATTTTGCGTAATTTAACGCTGTGCAAAATTTGCGGAATCTTGTGAGAGGTGAAAATTTTCAAGATTTTTGACTTGTGACGACTCGATGTGAAAAACTCGAAAATCATGAACTCTAAAAATGGGCTGATTTTTGTAGTGTATGATTATTTTGGTGTAATCTAACGCTGTGCAAAATTGGGGAATTTTGGGAGAGGTTAAAATTTACTAGATTTTCGACTTGTTACGAATCGAGGTGAAAAAGTCGAAAATCATGTACTCTAAAAATAGGCTGATTTTTGTAGTATATGATTGTTTTGGCGTAATTTAACGCTGTGCAAAATTTGCGGAATCTTGTGAGAGGTGAAAATTTTCAAGATTTTTGACTTGTGACGACTCGAGGTGAAAAACTCGAAAATCATGAACTCTAAAAATAGGCTGATTTTTGTAGTATATGATTACTTTAGCGTAATTTAACGCTGTGCAAAATTTGAGGAATTTTTGGAGAGGTTAAAATGTTCAAGATTTTTGACTTGTTACGAATCGAGGTAAAAAACTCGTAAATCATGAACTCTAACATAGGCTGAATTTTGTAGCATATGAATATTTTTGCGTAATGTAAAGATGTGCGAGGTTAAAATTTTCAAGATTTTTGACTTGTTACGAATAGAGGTAAAAACACCAAAATCATGAACTCTAAAAATAGGCTGATTTTTGTAGTATATGAGTATTTGGCGTAATTTAATGCTGTGCAAAATTTGCGGAATCTTGTGAGAGGTGAAAATTTTCAAGATTTTTGACTTGTGACGACTCGAGGTGAAAAACTCGAAAATCATGAACTCTAAAAATAGGCTGATTTTTGTAGTATATAATTATTTTGACGTAATTTAACGCTGTGCAAAATTTGCGGAATCTTGGGAGAGGTAAAATTTTTCAAATTTTTTGACTTGTGACGACGCGAGGTGAAAAACTCGAAAATCATGAACTCTAAAAATAGGCTGATTTTTTAGTATATGATAATTTTGGCGTAATTTAACGCTGTGCAAAATTTGCGGAATTTTGGGAGAAGTTAAACATTTTCAAGATTTTTGACTTGTGACGACTCGAGGTGAAAAACTCGAAAATCATGAACTCTAAAAATGGGGTGATTTTTGTAGTGTATGATTATTTTGGTGTAATCTAACGCTGTGCAAAATTTGGGGAGTTTTGGGAGAGGTTAAAATTTTCAAGATTTTCGACTTGTTACGAATCGAGGTGAAAAAGTCGAAAATCATGAACTCTAAAAATAGGCTGATTTTTGTAGTATATGATTATTTTGGCGTAATTTAACGCTGTGCAAAATTTGCGGAATCTTGTGAGAGGTGAAAATTTTCAAGATTTTTGACTTGTGACGACTCGATGTGAAACACTCGAAAATAATGAACTCTAAAAATGGGCTGATTTTTGGCGTAATCTAAAGCTGTGCAACATTTTTGGAATTTTGGGAGAAGTTAAACATTTTCAAGATTTTTGACTTGTGACGACTCGATGTGAAAAGTCGAAAATCATGAACTCTAAAAATAGGCTGATTTTTGTAGTATATGATTATTTTGGCGTAATTTAACGCTGTGCAAAATTTGCGGAATCTTGTGAGAGGTGAAAATTTTCAAGATTTTTGACTTGTGACGACTCGATGTGAAAAACTCGAAAATCATGAACTCTAAAAATGGGCTGATTTTTGTAGTGTATGATTATTTTGGTGTAATCTAACGCTGTGCAAAATTTGGGGAATTTTGGGAGAGGTTAAAATTTACTAGATTTTCGACTTGTTACGAATCGAGGTGAAAAAGTCGAAAATCATGTACTCTAAAAATAGGCTGATTTTTGTAGTATATGATTGTTTTGGCGTAATTTAACGCTGTGCAAAATTTGCGGAATCTTGTGAGAGGTGAAAATTTTCAAGATTTTTGACTTGTGACGACTCGAGGTGAAAAACTCGAAAATCATGAACTCTAAAAATAGGCTGATTTTTGTAGTATATGATTATTATGGCGTAATATAACGCTGTGCAAAATTTGGGGAATTTTGGGAGAGGTGAAAATTTTCAAGATTTTTGACTTGTGACCACTCGAGGTGTAAAACTCGAAAATAATGAACTCTAAAAATAGGCTGATTTTTGTAGTATATGATTACTTTAGCGTAATTTAACGCTGTGCAAAATTTGAGGAATTTTTGGAGAGGTTAAAATGTTCAAGATTTTTGACTTTTTACGAATCGAAGTGAAAAACTCGAAAATAATGAACTCTAAAAATAGGCTGGTTTTTGTAGTATATGATTACTTTAGCGTAATTTAACGCTGTGCAAAATTTGAGGAATTTTTGGAGAGGTTAAAATGTTCAAGATTTTTGACTTGTTACGACTCGAGGTGAAAAACTCGAAAATCATGAACTCTAAAAATAGGCTGATTTTTGTAGTATATGATTATTTTGGTGTAATCTAACGCTGTGCAAATTTTTGGGAATTTTGGGAGAGGTTAAAATTTTCAAGATTTTCGACTTGTTACGAATCGAGGTGAAAAAGTCGAAAATCATGAACTCTAAGAATAGGCTGATTTTTGTAGTATATGATTATTTTGGCGTAATCTAAAGCTGTGCAAAATTTGCAGAATTTTGGGAGAGCTGAAAATTTTTAAGATTTTTGACTTGTGACGACTCGATGTGAAACACTCGAAAATCATGAACTCTAAAAATAGGCTGATTTTTGTAGTATATGAGTATTTTTGCGTAATTTAACGCTAAGTCAAATATGCGGAATTTTGGGAGAGGTTAAAATTTTCAAGATTTTCGACTTGTTCCGAATCGAGGTGAAAAAGTCGAAAATCATGAACTCTAAAAATAGGCTGATTTTTGTAGTATATGATTATTTTGGCGTAATCTAAAGCTGTGCAAAATTTGCAGAATTTTGGGAGAGGTGAAAATTTTTAAGATTTTTGACTTGTGACGACTCGAGGTGAAAAACTCGAAGATCATGAACTCTCAAAATAGGCTGATTTTTGTAGTATATGATTATTATGGCGTAATATAACACTGTGCAAAATTTGGGGAATTTTGGGAGAGGTGAAAATTTTCAAGATTTTTGACTTGTGACCACTCGAGATGTAAAACTCGAAAATAATGATCTCTAAAAATAGGCTGATTTTTGTAGTATATGATTACTTTAGCGTAATTTAAAGCTGTGCTAAATTTGAGGAATTTTTGGAGAGGTTAAAATGTTCAAGATTTTTGACTTGTTACGAATGGAGGTGAAAAACTCGAAAATCATGAACTCTAACAATAAGCTGAATTTTGTAGTATATGAATATTTTTGCGTAATGTAACGATGTGCGAGGTTAAAATTTTCAAGATTTTTGACTTGTTACGAATAGAGGTAAAAAACTCCAAAATCATGAACTCTAAAAATAGGCTGATTTTTGTAGTATATGAGTATTTTTGCGTAATTTAACGCTGTGTCAAATATGCGGAATTTTGGGAGAGGTGAAAATTTTCAAAATTTTTGACTTGTGACGACTCGAGGTGAAAAACTCGAAAATCATGAACTCTAAAAATAGGCTGATTTTTGTAGTATATAATTATTTTGGCCTAATTTAACGCTGTCAAAATATGCGGAATCTTGGGCGAGGTAAAATTTTTCAAGATTTTTGACTTGTGACGACTCGAGGTGAAAAACTCGAAAATCATGAACTCTAAAAATAGGCTGATTTTTGTAGTATATGATTATTTTGGTGTAATCTAACGCTGTGCAAAATTTTGGGAATTTTGGGAGAGGTTAAAATTTTCAAGATTTTCGACTTGTTACGAATCGAGGTGAAAAACTCGAAAATCATGAACTCTAAAAATAGGCTGATTTTTGTAGTATATGATTATTTTGGTGTAATTTAACGCTGTGCAAAATTTGCAGAATTTTGCGAGAGGTGAAAATTTTTAAGATTTTTGACTTGTGTCGACTCGACGTGAAACACTCGAAAATAATGAACTTTAAAAATGGGCTGATTTTTGTAGTATATGATTATTTTGGCGTAATCTAACGCTGTGCAAAATTTGGGGAATTTTGGGAGAGGTTAAAATTTTCAAGATTTTCGACTTGTTACGAATCGAGGTGAAAAAGTCGAAAACCATGAACTCTAAAAATAGGCTGATTTTTGTAGTATATGATTACTTGCGTAATTTAACGCTGTGAAAATTTGAGGAATTTTTGGAGAGGTTAAAATGTTCAAGATTTTTGACTTGTGACGACTCGAGGTGAAACACTCGAAAATAATTAACTCTAAAAATGGGCTGATTTTTGTAGTATATGATTATTTTGGCGTAATCTAAAGCTGTGCAAAATTTGGGGAATTCTGGGAGAAGTTAAACATTTTCAAGATTTTTGACTTGTGACGACTCGAGGTGAAAAACTCGAAAATCATGAACTCTAAAAATGGGCTGATTTTTGTAGTGTATAATTATTTTGGTGTAATCTAACGCTGTGCAAAATTTGGGGAATTTTGGGAGAGGTTAAAATTTTCAAGATTTTCGACTTGTTACGAATCGAGGTGAAAAAGTCGAAAACCATGAACTCTAAAAATAGGCTGATTTTTGTAGTATATGATTACTTGCGTAATTTAACGCTGTGCAAAATTTGAGGAATTTTTGGAGAGGTTAAAATGTTCAAGATTTTTGACTTGTGACGACTCGAGGTGAAACACTCGAAAATAATTAACTCTAAAAATGGGCTGATTTTTGTAGTATATGATTATTTTGGCGTAATCTAAAGCTGTGCAAAATTTGGGGAATTTTGGGAGAGGTTAAAATTTTCAAGATTTTCGACTTGTTACGAATCGAGGTGAAAAACTCGAAAATCATGAACTCTAAAAATAGACTGATTTTTGTAGTATATGATTATTTTGGCGTAATTTAACGCTGTGCAAAATTTGCGGAATCCTGGGAGAGGTGAAAATTTTCAAGATTTTTGACTTGTGACGACTCGAGGTGAAAAACTCGAAAATCATGAAGTCTAAAAATAGGCTGATTTTTGTAGTATATGATTACTTTAGCGTAATTTAACGCTGTGCAAAATTTGAGGCAATTTTCAAGATTTTTGACTTGTTACGAATCGAGGTGAAAAACTCGAAAATCATGAACTCTAACAATAGGCTGAATTTTGTAGTATATGAATATTTTTGCGTAATGTAACGATGTGCGAGGTTAAAATTTTCAAGATTTTTGACTTGTTACGAATAGAGGTGAAAAACTCCAAAATCATGAACTCTAAAAATAGGCTGATTTTTGTAGTATATGAGTATTTTGGCGTAATTTAACGCTGTGCAAAATATGCGGAATTTTGGGAGTGGTGTAAATTTTCAAGATTTTTGACTTGTGACGACTCGAGGTGAAAAACTCGAAAATCATGAACTCTAAAAATAGGCTGATTTTTGTAGTATATAATTATTTTGGCGTAATTTAACGCTGTGCAAGATTTGCGGAATCTTGGGAGAGGTAAAATTTTTCAAAATTTTTGACTTGTGACGACGCGAGGTGAAAAACTCGAAAATCATGAACTCTAAAAATAGGCTGATTTTTGTAGTATATGATTATTTTGGCGTAATTTAACGACGTGCGAGGTTAAAGTTTTCAAGATTTTTGACTTGTGACGACTCGAGGTGAAACACTCCAAAATAATTAACTCTTAAAATGGGCTGATTTTTGTAGTATATGATTATTTTGGCGTAATTTAACGCTGTGCAAAATTTGCGGAATCTTGTGAGAGGTGAAAATTTTCAAGATTTTTGACTTGTGACGACTCGAGGTGAAAAACTCTAAAATCATGAACTCTAAAAATAGGCTGATTTTTGTAGTATATAATTATTTTGGCGTAATTTAACGCTGTGCAAAATTTGCGGAATCTTGGGAGAGGTAAAATTTTTCAAGATTTTTGACTTGTGACGACGCGAGGTGAAACACTCGAAAATAATTAACTCTAAAAATGGGCTGATTTTTGTAGTATATGATTATTTTGGCGTAATCTAAAGCTGTGCAACATTTGGGGAATTTTGGAAGAAGTTAAACATTTTCAAAATTTTTGACTTGTGACGACTCGAGGTGAAAAACTCGAAAATCATGAACTCTAAAAATGGGCTGATTTTTGTAGTGTATGATTATTTTGGTGTAATCTAACGCTGTGCAAAATTTGGGGAATTTTGGGAGAGGTTAAAATTTTCAAGATTTTCGACTTGTTACGAATCGAGGTGAAAAAGTCGAAAATCAAAAAAAGAAATTTAACGCTGTGTAAAATTTGCGGAATCTTGTGAGAGGTGAAAATTTTCAAGATTTTTGACTTGTGACGACTCGAGGTGAAAAACTCGAAAATCATGAACTCTAAAAATAGGCTGATTTTTGTAGTATATGAGTATTTTGGCGTAATATAACGCTGTGCAAAATTTGGGGAATTTTGGGAGAACTTAAACATTTTCAAGACGACTCAAGGTGAAAAACTCGAAAATCATGAACTCTAAAAATGGGCTGATTTTTGTAGTGTATGATTTTTTTGGTGTAATCTAACGCTGTGCAAAATTTGGGGAATTTTGGGAGAGGTTAAAATTTTCAAGATTTTCGACTTGTTACGAATCGAGGTGAAAAACTCGAAAATCATGAACTCTAACAATAGGCTGAATTTTGTAGTATATGAATATTTTTGCGTAATGTAAGGATGTGCGAGGTTAAAATTTTCAAGATTTTTGACTTGTGACGACTCGAGGTGAAAAACTCGAAGATCATGAACTCTAAAAATAGGCTGATTTTTGTAGTATATGATTATTATGGCGTAATATAAGACTGTGCAAAATTTGGGGAATTTTGGGAGAGGTGAAAATTTTCAAGATTTTTGACTTGTGACCACTCGAGATGTAAAACTCGAAAATAATGAACTCTAAAAATAGGCTGATTTTTGTAGTATATGATTACTTTAGCGTAATTTAAAGCTGTGCAAAATTTGAGGAATTTTTGGAGAGGTTAAAATGTTCAAGATTTTTGATTTGTTACGAATCGAGGTGAAAAACTCGAAAATCATGAACTCTAACAATAGGCTGAATTTTGTAGTATATGAATATTTTTGCGTAATGTAATGATGTGCGAGGTTAAAATTTTCAAGATTTTTGACTTGTTACGAATAGAGGTAAAAAACTCCAAAATCATGAACTCTAAAAATAGGCTGATTTTTGTAGTATATGAGTATTTTAGCGTAATTTAACGCTGTGTCAAATATGCGGAATCTTGGGCGAGGTAAAATTTTTCAAGATTTTTGACTTGTGACGACTCGAGGTGAAAAACTCGAAAATCATGAACTCTAAAAATAGGCTGATTTTTGTAGTATATGATTATTTTGGTGTAATCTAACGCTGTGCAAAATTTTGGGAATTTTGGGAGAGGTTAAAATTTTCAAGATTTTCGACTTGTTACGAATCGAGGTGAAAAAGTCGAAAATCATGAACTCTAAGAATAGGCTGATTTTTGTAGTATATGATTATTTTGGCGTAATTTAACGCTGTGCAAAATTTGCGGAATCTTGTGAGAGGTGAAAATTTTCAAGATTTTTGACTTGTGACGACTCGAGGTGAAAAACTCGAAAAGCATGAACTCTAAAATAGGCTGATTTTTGTAATATATGATTATTTTGGCGTAATTTAACGCTGTGCAAAATTTGCAGAATTTTGGGAGAGGTGAAAATTTTTAAGATTTTTGACTTGTGACGACTCGACGTGAAACACTCGAAAATAATGAACTTTAAAAATGGGCTGATTTTTGTAGTATATGATTATTTTGGCGTAATCTAAAGCTGTGCAAAATTTGGGGAATTCTGGGAGAAGTTAAACATTTTCAAGATTTTTGACTTGTGACGACTCGAGGTGAAAAACTCGAAAATCATGAACTCTAAAAATGGGCTGATTTTTGTAGTGTATGATTATTTTGGTGTAATCTAACGCTGTGCAAAATTTGGGGAATTTTGGGAGAGGTTAAAATTTTCAAGATTTTCGACTGTGTAAAATTTGCGGAATCTTAAGAGAGGTGAAAATTTTCAAGATTTTTGACTTGTGACGACTCGAGGTGAAAAACTCGAAAATCATGAACTCTAAAAATAGGCTGATTTTTGTAGTATATGATTATTTTGGCGTAATATAACGCTGTGCAAAATTTGGGGAATTTTGGGAGAACTTAAACATTTTCAAGACGACTCAAGGTGAAAAACTCGAAAATCATGAACTCTAAAAATGGGCTGATTTTTGTAGTGTATGATTTTTTTTGGTTTAATCTAACGCTGTGCAAAATTTGGGGAATTTTGGGAGAGGTTAAAATTTTCAAGATTTTCGACTTGTTACGAATCGATGTGAAAAACTCGAAAATCATGAACTCTAACAATAGGCTGAATTTTGTAGTATATGAATATTTTTGCGTAATGTAAGGATGTGCGAGGTTAAAATTTTCAAGATTTTTGACTTGTGACGACTCGAGGTGAAAAACTCGAAGATCATGAACTCTAAAAATAGGCTGATTTTTGTAGTATATGATTATTATGGCGTAATATAAGACTGTGCAAAATTTGGGGAATTTTGGGAGAGGTGAAAATTTTCAAGATTTTTGACTTGTGACCACTCGAGATGTAAAACTCGAAAATAATGAACTCTAAAAATAGGCTGATTTTTGTAGTATATGAGTATTTTGGCGTAATTTAACGCTGTGCAAAATATGCGGAATTTTGGGAGAGGTGAAAATTTTCAAGATTTTTGACTTGTGACGAATCGAGGTGAAAAACTCGAAAATCATGAACTCTAAAAATAGGCTGATTTTTGTAGTATATAATTATTTTGGCGTAATTTAACGCTGTGCAAGATTTGCGGAATCTTGGGAGAGGTAAAATTTTTCAAAATTTTTGACTTGTGACGACGCGAGGTGAAAAACTCGAAAATCATGAACTCTAAAAATAGGCTGATTTTTGTAGTATATGATTATTTTGGCGTAATTTAACGATGTGCGAAGTTAAAGTTTTCAAGATTTTTGACTTGTGACGACTCGAGGTGAAACACTCGAAAATAATTAACTCTTAAAATGGGCTGATTTTTGTAGTATATGATTATTTTGGCGTAATTTAACGCTGTGCAAAATTTGCGGAATCTTGTGAGAGGTGAAAATTTTCAAGATTTTTGACTTGTGACGACTCGAGGTGAAAAACTCTAAAATCATGAACTCTAAAAATAGGCTGATTTTTGTAGTATATAATTATTTTGGCGTAATTTAACGCTGTGCAAAATTTGCGGAATCTTGGGAGAGGTAAAATTTTTCAAGATTTTTGACTTGTGACGACGCGAGGTGAAACACTCGAAAATAATTAACTCTAAAAATGGGCTGATTTTTGTAGTATATGATTATTTTGGCGTAATCTAAAGCTGTGCAACATTTGGGGAATTTTGGGAGAAGTTAAACATTTTCAAGATTTTTGACTTGTGACGACTCGAGGTGAAAAACTCGAAAATCATGAACTCTAAAAATGGGCTGATTTTTGTAGTGTATGATTATTTTGGTGTAATCTAACGCTGTGCAAAATTTGGGGAATTTTGGGAGAGGTTAAAATTTTCAAGATTTTCGACTGTGTAAAATTTGCGGAATCTTGTGAGAGGTGAAAATTTTCAAGATTTTTGACTTGTGACGACTCGAGGTGAAAAACTCGAAAATCATGAACTCTAAAAATAGGCTGATTTTTGTAGTATATGATTATTTTGGCGTAATATAACGCTGTGCAAAATTTGGGGAATTTTGGGAGAACTTAAACATTTTCAAGACGACTCAAGGTGAAAAACTCGAAAATCATGAACTCTAAAAATGGGCTGATTTTTGTAGTGTATGATTTTTTTTGGTTTAATCTAACGCTGTGCAAAATTTGGGGAATTTTGGGAGAGGTTAAAATTTTCAAGATTTTCGACTTGTAACGAATCGAGGTGAAAAACTCGAAAATCATGAACTCTAACAATAGGCTGAATTTTGTAGTATATGAATATTTTTGCGTAATGTAAGGATGTGCGAGGTTAAAATTTTCAAGATTTTTGACTTGTGACGACTCGAGGTGAAAAACTCGAAGATCATGAACTCTAAAAATAGGCTGATTTTTGTAGTATATGATTATTATGGCGTAATATAAGACTGTGCAAAATTTGGGGAATTTTGGGAGAGGTGAAAATTTTCAAGATTTTTGACTTGTGACCACTCGAGATGTAAAACTCGAAAATAATGAACTCTAAAAATATGCTGATTTTTGTAGTATATGAGTATTTTGGCGTAATTTAACGCTGTGCAAAATATGCGGAATTTTGGGAGAGGTGAAAATTTTCAAGATTTTTGACTTGTGACGAATCGAGGTGAAAAACTCGAAAAGCATGAACTCTAAAAATATGCTGATTTTTGTAGTATATAATTATTTTGGCGTAATTTAACGCTGTGCAAGATTTGCGGAATCTTGGGAGAGGTAAAATTTTTCAAAATTTTTGACTTGTGACGACGCGAGGTGAAAAACTCGAAAATCATGAACTCTAAAAATAGGCTGATTTTTGTAGTATATGATTATTTTGGCGTAATTTAACGATGTGCGAGGTTAAAGTTTTCAAGATTTTTGACTTGTGACGACTCGAGGTGAAACACTCGAAAATAATTAACTCTTAAAATGGGCTGATTTTTGTAGTATATGATTATTTTGGCGTAATTTAACGCTGTGCAAAATTTGCGGAATCTTGTGAGAGGTGAAAATTTTCAAGATTTTTGACTTGTGACGACTCGAGGTGAAAAACTCTAAAATCATGAACTCTAAAAATAGGCTGATTTTTGTAGTATATAAATATTTTGGCGTAATTTAACGCTGTGCAAAATTTGCGGAATCTTGGGAGAGGTAAAATTTTTCAAGATTTTTGACTTGTGACGACGCGAGGTGAAACACTCGAAAATAATTAACTCTAAAAATGGGCTGATTTTTGTAGTATATGATTATTTTGGCGTAATCTAAAGCTGTACAACATTTGGGGAATTTTGGGAGAAGTTAAACATTTTCAAGATTTTTGACTTGTGACGACTCGAGGTGAAAAACTCGAAAATCATGAACTCTAAAAATGGGCTGATTTTTGTAGTGTATGATTATTTTGGTGTAATCTAACGCTGTGCAAAATTTGGGGAATTTTGGGAGAGGTTAAAATTTTCAAGATTTTCGACTTGTTACGAATCGAGGTGAAAAAGTCGAAAATCAAAAAAAGAAATTTAACGCTGTGTAAAATTTGCGGAATCTTGTGAGAGGTGAAAATTTTCAAGATTTTTGACTTGTGACGACTCGAGGTGAAAAACTCGAAAATCATGAACTCTAAAAATAGGCTGATTTTTGTAGTATATGATTATTTTGGCGTAATATAACGCTGTGCAAAATTTGGGGAATTTTGGGAGAACTTAAACATTTTCAAGACGACTCAAGGTGAAAAACTCGAAAATCATGAACTCTAAAAATGGGCTGATTTTTGTAGTGTATGATTTTTTTGGTGTAATCTAACGCTGTGCAAAATTTGGGGAATTTTGGGAGAGGTTAAAATTTTCAAGATTTTCGACTTGTTACGAATCGAGGTGAAAAACTCGAAAATCATGAACTCTAACAATAGGCTGAATTTTGTAGTATATGAATATTTTTGCGTAATGTAATGATGTGCGAGGTTAAAATTTTCAAGATTTTTGACTTGTTACGAATAGAGGTAAAAAACTCCAAAATCATGAACTCTAAAAATAGGCTGATTTTTGTAGTATATGAGTATTTTTGCGTAATTTAACGCTGTGTCAAATATGCGGAATCTTGGGCGAGGTAAAATTTTTCAAGATTTTTGACTTGTGACGACTCGAGGTGAAAAACTCGAAAATCATGAACTCTAAAAATAGGCTGACTTTTGTAGTATATGATTATTTTGGTGTAATCTAACGCTGTGCAAAATTTTGGGAATTTTGGGAGAGGTTAAAATTTTCAAGATTTTCGACTTGTTACGAATCGAGGTGAAAAAGTCGAAAATCATGAACTCTAAGAATAGGCTGATTTTTGTAGTATATGATTATTTTGGCGTAATTTAACGCTGTGCAAAATTTGCGGAATCTTGTGAGAGGTGAAAATTTTCAAGATTTTTGACTTGTGACGACTCGAGGTGAAAAACTCGAAAAGCATGAACTCTAAAATAGGCTGATTTTTGTAGTATATGATTATTTTGGCGTAATTTAACGCTGTGCAAAATTTGCAGAATTTTGGGAGAGGTGAAAATTTTTAAGATTTTTGACTTGTGACGACTCGACGTGAAACACTCGAAAATAATGAACTTTAAAAATGGGCTGATTTTTGTAGTATATGATTATTTTGGCGTAATCTAAAGCTGTGCAAAATTTGGGGAATTCTGGGAGAAGTTAAACATTTTCAAGATTTTTGACTTGTGACGACTCGAGGTGAAAAACTCGAAAATCATGAACTCTAAAAATGGGCTGATTTTTGTAGTGTATAATTATTTTGGTGTAATCTAACGCTGTGCAAAATTTGGGGAATTTTGGGAGAGGTTAAAATTTTCAAGATTTTCGACTTGTTACGATTCGCGGTGAAAAAGTCGAAAACCATGAACTCTAAAAATAGGCTGATTTTTGTAGTATATGATTACTTTAGCGTAATTTAACGCTGTGCAAAATTTGAGGAATTTTTGGAGAGGTTAAAATGTTCAAGATTTTTGACTTGTGACGACTCGAGGTGAAACACTCGAAAATAATTAACTCTAAAAATGGGCTGATTTTTGTAGTATATGATTATTTTGGCGTAATCTAAAGCTGTGCAAAATTTGGGGAATTTTGGGAGAGGTTAAAATTTTCAAGATTTTCGACTTGTTACGAATCGAGGTGAAAAACTCGAAAATCATGAACTCTAAAAATAGACTGATTTTTGTAGTATATGATTATTTTGGCGTAATTTAACGCTGTGCAAAATTTGCGGAATCCTGGGAGAGGTGAAAATTTTCAAGATTTTTGACTTGTGACGACTCGAGGTGAAAAACTCGAAAATCATGAAGTCTAAAAATAGGCTGATTTTTGTAGTATATGATTACTTTAGCGTAATTTAACGCTGTGCAAAATTTGAGGAATTTTTGGAGAGGTTAAAATTTTCAAGATTTTTGACTTGTTACGAATCGAGGTGAAAAACTCGAAAATCATGAACTCTAACAATAGGCTGAATTTTGCAGTATATGAATATTTTTGCGTGATGTAACGATGTGCGAGGTTAAAATTTTCAAGATTTTTGACTTGTTACGAATCGAGGTGAAAAACTCGAAAATCATGAACTCTAAAAATAGGCTGATTTTTGTAGTATTTAATTATTTTGGCGTAATTTAACGCTGTGCAAGATTTGCGGAATCTTGGGAGAGGTAAACTTTTTCAAAATTTTTGACTTGTGACGACGCGAGGTGAAAAACTCGAAAATCATGAACTCTAAAAATAGGCTGATTTTTGTAGTATATGATTATTTTGGCGTAATTTAACGATGTGCGAGGTTAAAGTTTTCAAGATTTTTGACTTGTGACGACTCGAGGTGAAACACTCGAAAATAATTAACTCTTAAAATGGGCTGATTTTTGTAGTATATGATTATTTTGGCGTAATTTAACGCTGTGCAAAATTTGCGGAATCTTGTGAGAGGTGAAAATTTTCAAGATTTTTGACTTGTGACGACTCGAGGTGAAAAACTCTAAAATCATGAACTCTAAAAATAGGCTGATTTTTGTAGTATATAATTATTTTGGCGTAATTTAACGCTGTGCAAAATTTGCGGAATCTTGGGAGAGGTAAAATTTTTCAAGATTTTTGACTTGTGACGACGCGAGGTGAAACACTCGAAAATAATTAACTCTAAAAATGGGCTGATTTTTGTAGTATATGATTATTTTGGCGTAATCTAAAGCTGTGCAACATTTGGGGAATTTTGGGAGAAGTTAAACATTTTCAAGATTTTTGACTTGTGACGACTCGAGGTGAAAAACTCGAAAATCATGAACTCTAAAAATGGGCTGATTTTTGTAGTGTATGATTATTTTGGTGTAATCTAACGCTGTGCAAAATTTGGGGAATTTTGGGAGAGGTTAAAATTTTCAAGATTTTCGACTGTGTAAAATTTGCGGAATCTTGTGAGAGGTGAAAATTTTCAAGATTTTTGACTTGTGACGACTCGAGGTGAAAAACTCGAAAATCATGAACTCTAAAAATAGGCTGATTTTTGTAGTATATGATTATTTTGGCGTAATTTAACGCTGTGCAAAATTTGGGGAATTTTGGGAGAACTTAAACATTTTCAAGACGACTCAAGGTGAAAAACTCGAAAATCATGAACTCTAAAAATGGGCTGATTTTTGTAATGTATGATTTTTTTGGTGTAATCTAACGCTGTGCAAAATTTGGGGAATTTTGGGAGAGGTTAAAATTTTCAAGATTTTCGACTTGTTACGAATCGAGGTGAAAAACTCGAAAATCATGAACTCTAACAATAGGCTGATTTTTGTAGTATATGATTATTTTGGCGTAATTTAACGCTGTGCAAAATTTGCGGAATCTTGTGAGAGGTGAAAATTTTCAAGATTTTTGACTTGTGACGACTCGAGGTGAAAAACTCGAAAATCATGAACTCTAACAATAGGCTGAATTTTGCAGTATATGAATATTTTTTCGTAATGTAAGGATGTGCGAGGTTAAAATTTTCAAGATTTTTGACTTGTTACGAATAGAGGTAAAAAACTGGAAAATCATGAACTCTAAAAATAGGCTGATTTTTGTAGTATATGATTATTTTGGCGTAATTTAACGCTGTGCAAAATTTGGGGAATTTTGGGAGAAGTTAAACATTTTCAAGTTTTTTGACTTGTGACGACTCGAGGTGAAAAACTCGAAAATCATGAACTCTAAAAATGGGCTGATTTTTGTTGTATATGATTATTTTAGTGTAATCTAACGCTGTGCAAAATTTGGGGAATTTTGGGAGAGGTGAAAATTTTCAAGATTTTTGACTTGTGACGACTCGAGGTGAAAAACTCGAAAATCATGAACTCTAAAAATAGGCTGATTTTTGTAGTATATGATTACTTTAGCGTAATTTAACGCTGTGCAAAATTTGAGGAATTTTTGGAGAGGTTAAAATGTTCAAGATTTTTGACTTGTTACGAATCGAGGTGAAAAACTCGAAAGTCATGAACTCTATAAATAGGCTGATTTTTGTGGTATATGATTATTTTGGCGTAATTTAACGCTGTGCAAAATTTGCGGAATTTTGGGAGAGGTGAAAATTTTCAAGATTTTTGACTTGTGACGACTCGAGGTGAAAAACTCGAAAAACATGAACTCTAAAAATAGGCTGATTTTTGTAGTATATGATTATTTTGGCGTAATTTAACGATGTGCGAGGTTAAAATTATCAAGATTTTTGACTTGTGACGACTCGAGGTGAAACACTCGAAAATAATTAACTCTAAAAATGGGCTGATTTTTGTAGTATATGATTATTTTGGCATAATCTAACGCTGCGCAAAATTTGGGGATTTTTGGGAGAGGTTAAAATTTTCAAGATTTTCGACTTGTTACGAATCGATGTGAAAAAGTCGAAAATCATGAACTCTAAAAATAGGCTGATTTTTGTAGTATATGATTATTTTGGCGTAATTTAACGCTGTGCAAAATTTGCGGAATCTTGTGAGAGGTGAAAATTTTCAAGATTTTTGACTTGTGACGACTCGAGGTGAAAAACTCGAAAATGATGAACTCTAAAAATAGGCTGATTGTTGTAGTATATGATTATCTTGGCGTAATATAACGCTGTGCAAAATTTGGGGAATTTTGGGAGAGGTGAAAATTTTCAAGATCTTTGACTTGTGACCACTCGAGGTGTGAAACTCGAAAATAATGAACTCTAAAAATAGGCTGATTTTTGTAGTATATGATCACTTTAGCGTAATTTAACGCTGTGCAAAATTTGAGGAATTTTTGGAGAGGTTAAAATGTTCAAGATTTTTGAATTGTTACGAATCGAGGTGAAAAACTCGAAAATCATGAACTCTAACAATAGGCTGAATTTTGTAGTATATGAATATGTTTGCGTAATGTAACGATGTGCGAGGTTAAAATTTTCAAAATTTTTGACTTGTTACGAATAGAGGTAAAAAACTCGAAAATCATGAACTCTAAAAATAGGCTGATTTTTTGTAGTATATGATTATTTTGGCGTAATTTAACGCTGTGCAAAATATGCTGAATTTTGGGAGAGGTGAAAATTTTCAAGATTTTTGACTTGTGACGACTCAAGGTGAAAAACTCGAAAATCATGAACTCGAGGTGAAAAAGTCGAAAATCATGAACTCTAAAAATAGGCTGATTTTTGTAGTATATGATTATTTTGGAGTAATTTAACGCTGTGCAAAATTTGCGGAATCTTGTGAGAGGTGAAAATTTTCAAGATTTTCGACTTGTGACGGCTCGAGGTAATAAAACGCGAAAATAATGAACTCTAACAATAGGCTGATTTTTGTAGTATATGAATATTTTGGCGTAAATAAACGCTGTGCAAAATTTGCGGAATTTTGGGAGAGTTGAAAATTTTCAAGTATTTTGACTTGTGACGACTCGAGGTGAAACACTCAAAAATAATGAACTTTAAAAATGGGCTGATTTTTGTAGTATATGATTATTTTGGCGTAATCTAAAGCTGTGCAAAATTTTTGGAATTTTGGGAGAAGTTAAACATTTTCAAGATATTTGACTTGTGACGACTCGAGGTGAAAAACTCGAAAATCATGAACTCTAAAAATGGGCTGATTTTTGTAGTATATGATTATTTTAGTGTAATCTAACGCTGTGCAAAATTTGGAGAATTTTGAGAGAGGTTAAAATTTTCAAGATTTTCGACTTGTTAGGAATCGAGGTGAAAAAGTCCAAAATCATGAACTCTAAAAATAGACTGATTTTTGTAGTATATGATTATTTTGGCGTAATTTAACGCTGTGCAAAATTTGCGGAATCTTGGGAGAGGTGAAAATTTTCAAGATTTTTGAATTGTGACGACTCGAGGTGAAAAACTCGAAAATCATGAACTCTAAAAATAGGCTGATTTTTGTAGTATATGATTACTTTAGCGTAATTTAACGCTGTGCAAAATTTGAGGAATTTTTGGAGAGGTTAAAATGTTCAAGATTTTTGACTTGTTACGAATCGAGGTGAAAAGTAGTAGGGAACTGCCAGTACGGCGTCAATTAAAATTGTTAAATTGTGGCTGAAATTGTTAAATTGTGGGCTGAAATTGTTAAATTGTGGCTGAAATTTTAAAATTCTTGGAAATTTGATACCTACCTATGTGTATGTGTGTGTGTGTGTGTGTTTTCGGCGGCGCTTTGATGTTTTTGTTTACATAAGGAGTTTTTTGTTTACATTAACCCTTGTGTGAACGGGTGATTTTTTTTGTGGTGACATTAATTGTGTGAACGGGTGATTTTTTTGTGGGGGAGGATTAAGGAGTTTCATAAGATTAAGATTTTATAAGTATATACATATAGATATGCCGACGGGAAAATCATGAAAATGATTTTTCCTAAAACCAACGGGAAAATCATGAGATGATTTTTCCTAATACCAATGGAGGGAGTTGTGAAACTTAATTTTTCCTAGTGCCGACGGCAATACATGATTATTTTTCCTAATGCCGACGGTAATACATGATTATTTTTTCTAATGCCTACGGCAATGTATGATTATTTTTTCTAATGCCTACGGCAATGTATGATAATTTTTCCTAATGCCTACGGCAAAACATGATTATTTTTTTCAAATGCGGACGGCAATGCATGATTATTTTTTTCAAATGCCGACGGCAAAACATGATTATTTTTTTCAAATGCGGACGGCAATGCATGATTATTTTTTTCAAATGCCGACGGCAAAACATGATTATTTTTTTCAAATGCCGACGGCAAAACATGATTATTTTTTTCAAATGCCGACGGCAATGCATGATTACTATATTTCTTAATGCCGACGGGAAAATGATTTTTCCAAAGGGAAAATTGCCAGTGTTGCCAGACTGTATAAATTTGTTATCGTAATACTATATCAGTAATATCAGAGAAAATAGATTTGATGAATACTAGGCGATTCTCATATGAATCGTGGGAACGTGTATGTGTGATTTCCTCACGCTAATAAATTGTTTATAAATAAAATAATTAAATAAATTAATTTAATTTATTTAATTATTTTATTTATTAATTTAATTTATTTAATTATTTTATTTATTTATTTATAAAATGTTCTCATGTATGTGAACACCCTAAAATGTTCTCATGTATGTGAACACCCTAATGCTTGTGTGTGGGTGGTCCAGCTTGATTGTCGCTGGTAATTGTATATTTTGTTTATTTGTTTAAGAAATATTTATTTCACAACATTGTGAAATTCATGAATGTGTATGTATGTATGTATGTATGTATGTATGTATGAATGTATAAATGTATGTATGCATGTATGAATGTATAAATGAATGTATGAATGTATAAATGTGCGATCGTGGGAACTTGTGCGTGGAATATTTTGTGCTTGTGTAGAATACATTTATATTTTGCAACGTAGTCATTTTCTTTGTCTACAATTCTTTTAAAGCAGAGGATTTTAAACTAAGTACAGTCATCAGCAGAGAAACAAAAAGTCAAAATTATGAATGTCGCAAGGCTACTGCTACTAATTTTCGTATAAATACGCCAACTTTTATAACCAACACATCAGTACTTTATTGTATTTACAAGTAGTAGTATCATCAGCAATTGTGTTAAATTCAAATATAAATTCTATAAGCTAATTAAAAATGAGTTCTTCTGGATATATGTGTAATAGATGTCATAAGGTATATAAATACCAAAAGTCCTTTTTGGACCATGTTAAAAATCATAGTGTGCAGGATCAAGAGATCGTAAGCCGGGACAGAAATCAAGAGCAACCGCAGACATCTCTTCAAAATCATCAACAGCAGCTAAATACATTTCATCATCAGCAACAACCCTCTTTACAGTACCCCCAATATCAACTACCAATGAATCATCAACAATACGGTATACCTAACTGTTACCCTACATCAATGTCATGGAATAATCAGTTTTTGGGATCAGGAGTACCAATGCAATATGAGTATCCAAGTTACAATTATAATCACGTCACAACAGATAATCAAATGCAGCAGTATTCCAATTTCATGCAATGGCAACCACATACTTATCATCAACAAGAGCAGCAGCAGCAGCAGCAGCAGCAGCAACAACAACAACAACAAGCTCAACAACAAGGTGTGGATATCCTTGGAGGGGCCTTATACAACGATGCTATGGACATAACTTTACCGGAAAGTGGTGGAGAAGTAGATGTAGAAGAAATAGGAGAAGAAACTCTGCCAACTCCAATGAGTACTCCCCATGTCAGGACAGAAGAAAATAATGTGAGATATTATAAAATATCGAAAGCCTTCAAAAATCATATCGCCACATATGCAATTCTAAATAAAAAAGACCAACTTCTCTTGGAAGAGTTTATTAAGGAAAACAAAAATATTTTTATGGAGAGAATTCAAATGAATTTAACTAAACATACAATAATTAAATTTCATGTGAGTATTGTGGCGGAGTATATAAAAATTGTGGGAGAGGAATTGGAGTTGTGCATAATATCACATGTAGCCAAAATGAGTTTACTGACGAAGGCAGACAATATAGAAGAAATACTACGTAAACAGGTTGAGGAGATTTCAACCAAAATGTCCGAATTCGAAGAGCGAGATTCTGGTTGGACCTTGTCACGCATAGTCCGAGCAGAAATCAACATCAACAAATCGTCGCTCGTCAAAGGCTCGAATTGGATATCCACTCCTGAAAAACTTGTAAGAAGATTTGCCTGCATCAACATACAAAACGATGATGAATATTGCTTCAAGTGGTGTCTGATTGCTGCAATGGATACAACCAAATACGATAACCCAAAACGTTGCAGTTCGTATTATATTCAGGACATTGCTGCAGAGACGATTGTTACGCGAAATGGTGTAGCGTTAAATTTCAAAAATTTAAGCTACCCATTACCACTAAACAAAATCAAAGAGTTTGAGGCAAACAATCCGACTTTAAGTGTGAACGTATTTGGGTATGATGAGGGAGCAGATCAGATCATTGGTCCTTATTATGTGACCAAGGACGAGAAAGTGAACCACGTCAACTTACTACTTTTAGATAATGCTGCAGGTCATCACTACATATTGATAAAGAATATATCAAGGTAAGTTAAAAAAATATACAACTTTTTTTATTTTAAGGATACAAATACTTGTTTATATACTTTATACTATGTACATTTAACTTATAAACTTTTATTTATTTTTTATCATTCACAGGCTTTTACAAAAACAGATAACAAAGAACGGACACGAACTACATTTCTGCAACAGCTGTCTCCAGTACACCCACATCGAAAATGGTATGACAAATCATAAGGCGGAGTGTGGTAAAATTGTTACAACTATGCCATCAGGTCCGGATGCAATTCTGAGCTTCAAGGGACATCAAAGAAAAATGGATGTTCCCTTCGTGGTATATGCGGACTTCGAATGCATCTTGGAAGAAGTTAGTAATAGTGTAAGTAATAAAACTAGTCTAGTCAAAAAGCACACTCCTTGTGCATTTAGCTATTATATTAAGTGTCTCCATAGCAATAAGTTAGATAAATTAAGGATATACACAGGAAAAGATGCCTCAAAAAAATTTGTATCATATTTAATTAAAGACTGTGAGGATATATACAATAGTCACTTAGTAAATAATAGACAAATGGATACTTTATCCCCTTCTGATATTTATAATTTTTATAGTGCGGTGAATTGTCATATTTGTCAAAAATTTCTAGGTAAAGATCGCGTTAGAGATCATTGTCACATTAGTGGTAAATATAGAGGTGCAGCCCACAATAACTGTAATTTAAATTACCAAATCCCCAAGTTTATACCAGTTTACTTTCACAACTACTCAAATTATGACTCACATCTTTTTATTAAAGATCTAGGTGAAATTTCAATGCAACTGAAAGTACTCCCTCTCAATAAGGAACTTTATATATCCCTCTCCCAATTTACAGAAATGAGTGATGGCCATAAGCTTGAAATAAGATTTCTTGATACAATACGCTTTATGGCTGAGAGTTTGGAATCATTAGCCTGCAATTTGTCGGATAATGATTTCAGAACTATAAGGTCCTTATTTCAGTCAGAAAAAGAATTTCAGCTTATTAAGAAAAAAGGTATTTTCCCGTATGAGTACCTAAATTCATTCCAAAAATTAGATGAGTGTCAGCTGCCTTCACGCAGTGATTTCTTTAATAAGTTGAACAATAAAGAGTGTTCTTTAGAGGAATACTCACATGCTGAAGAGGTATGGAATACTTTTGGTTGCAAAACTATGAAAGATTACATGGAACTTTACTTAAAAACAGATGTCCTCTTACTGACAGATATTTTCGAGAACTTTAGAAAAGTTTGTAAAGGTATTTATGAGCTCGATCCATGCCAATATTATACAGCACCTGGCCTTTCCTGGGATGCAATGCTCAAATACACAAAAATTGAACTAGAATTATTGACAGACATAGACATGTACAATTTTATGAAAAAAGGTATACGTGGAGGGATCGTACAGTGTAGTCAAAGATATTCAAAAGCGAATAACAAATATTTGGAAGATTTCGATAAAGAGAAGCCCTCAGAATTTCTCGTCTATTTAGACGCTAACAATTTGTATGGTTGGGCGATGTCGGAATATCTTCCTCATGGTGGGTTCAGATGGTTATCGCAAGACGAGCTGAATCTGGACCCAAACAGCATAGCTGACAATGGAACAGACGGTTATGTATATGAGGTCACGTTGGATTATCCCTCTCATTTACACGACTTGCATAATGACCTTCCTTTTTGCGCTGAAAATAAAAAAGTTATGCAAGCGAAGTATAGCAAGTTGATAACCGATTTCTCTACAAAGCAATCATACGTGATACACTTTAGAGTTCTGAAACAGTGCTTAGAATATGGCTTAGTTTTAAAGAAAACTCATCGTATTCTAGCATTTAAACAATCTCCATGGTTAAAAGGCTATATTGACCTAAATACCAGACATAGGGCCACTGCTAAAAATGCTTTTGAAAAAAATTTTTTCAAACTACTTAATAATGCAGTGTATGGTAAAACCATGGAAAATGTGGATAAGAGGAGAGATGTTAAAATTGTTAATAGTTGGGAGAGAACGAATTGTAATCGTTTGGGGGCCCAAGATTGGATATCAAAACCAAATTTTCATAGTTTATCTATATTTTCCGAAGATCTAGTAGCAATCGAAATGACTAGAGTCAAAACCTGCTACAATAAACCAATTTACTTAGGATTTTGTGTACTCGAGCTGTCCAAATGGAAAATGTATAATTTCCATTACGGGTACATGCAACCTAAGTTTAAGACAAAACTCTCATTGAACTATATGGACACGGACTCTTTTATATATTCAATAAAAACGGACGACTTTTACGCTGACATCAAAAATGACATACAAGAACAATTTGATACATCGGACTATCCTACAGACAATATTTATAATTTTCCACTAGTAAATAAAAAAGTCATTGGTATGATGAAGGATGAAAATTGCGGTAAAATAATGACAGAATTTGTTGGGCTGCGATCAAAAATGTACTCATTCAGTGTACAAAATCAAAATGACGTTAAAAAATCGAAGGGGGTAAAGAGAGCCATATTAGATAAATATAGTTTAGCTACTTATAAAAATTGTTTATTTAATAAGACTAATGTGTATGATAATATGTTAACATTTAAATCTAAGCTACATCAGATATATACTAGTCAACTAAATAAGGTAGTCTTAAGTTATGGAGACGATAAGAGAAAAATTAGATCAAATAACATTAATACATATGCATGGTATCATTTTCGTATTAAGGAAACTAACCCTGAATACGAACTTGATATGTTGCTAGATGAGATTGCTAGAATGCAAGAAAATTGTTAAAATTAATTAATTTTTAGTTAATTTTTAAATTGTAAATAAAATCATATTCATTAAGAAAAATTGTTGTATATAAAATCCTATTCATTAAGAAAAATTGTTGTATATAAAATCATATTTATTAAATAAGAAAAATTATTGTAAATAAAATCCTATTTATTTTTTAAGAAAAATTATTGTACATATCTATATGAATTTTTAAGAAAAAATTTGAAATAAAATATTGAAAAAAGAATGAAATGGTGTTTATTTCTTTATTGGCTTTACTTCGTTGGATCAAACAGTTTTTGTTTTTGCTTATATGTAAATTCTTGTTTTCATATTGCTTAAACATGCACAGTCTTGTCTTCACATAAATTAAACATGCACAATCATATTGTCTAAGTAGAGAAGGTGAAGAAAACCTAATCGTTGCGAATAAGCTGAGTGAATTTCTAATTCAAAATTCCCAATATCCTGTCTGGCAATAAATTATATTAATTACGTTTATTAAATTATGAATAAAAAGACATTAAAGAGTTTTGTAAAATATAAATGTTTGTGTTTTTATTTAATATTTTCAGTTATTTCATAAAGAAATTTAAGACATAAATGTCCACAGGTAAATGTATTAAAATTCTGATGTTGATTATAGTTGTATTTTATATTTGTACCAAGATATTTGACTACTTCTGAAGGAGGTTGTAAGTTTCCAAAGCTGTCGAAATATTCTTTTTCATTGATGTTTTTATAATATGCTACCCAATGTGTACCAGGTCCTGTTGATACATCTAAATTGATTATTCCACATTCAATTTTCTTTGTTCGTTTTGGTAGAGTATTCAACATGAAAACACCTCTAAAATATGGAATATTTATAGAGAAACGTCTTAGGTCCACATCAGAAAGTGGTCTGTTGGCAGCATCTCTAAGAGTTTTTTGATTCCTCTTTATGAACTAAACCATAACCCTTTTTATATGGTTTTAAGTAAAGTCCTTTTCCAACTGCTATAGATTCCATCGCTCTATTATGTCTAGTTGCTTCATCAAGTTGATTTTTAGCATTCTTTGTTGCATTTACAGCTTTAGCTATGGCAGCACCTCCAGTTGTTAGACTACCAATTGCACCCAGAGCAGTTAAAATCGGTATTAGAGGTAAAAAACCACCAATTTTTGGGACACGTATCACACGTGGTACTATAATTTGAGACTTTCTTCCTTTTAATGACTTGTTAATAGTTTTTCGTGCAATTTTAATAGCTGTGTTAATATCTAATGGTTTTTCTTTGTTCTAAATAGTGTTTTAACATTTAGTTTGTTCTTTTTTTCATTTTTCTTTTTCTCCACACCCATACCAAATTTTGTTTTGGCTTTCATTGCGTTAGTAACCATATATGCAAATGATTTTTCAGCAAGACTACTATCTTTTGATAAAACTCGATCCCAAGCGGAGTTTTCAAGTATTTTATCAGCTTTATGTCTGGTACTTAAATCCTTATTTTTGGAATAAGCAATATCGTGATTTTTACACGCAGAGTCCAATAAATTAATTCCTTTATCACCTCGATTTAAACGTTTTTGTAGTTTTGTTCCAGGTCCACAGTACTGATATCCAGGTAGATGCAGTTCAACAGGTAGAGAGTTTATTATTTTGTCTACTAGACCTCCTCCAACGACGGTGTTTTTATGACTAAAAGTTTTCTGATATCGTATAACCATATTATCTAATTTTTCCTATATAAGAGGTAATATATATGAAATGCATTTAGTTACAAAAATGCAGTTAGTAAAACAACATAAAAATATTTTAGTTTGTAATATTGATGATTCAGCGAACATCAGTTCAAAAATAAAGCATAGTCCTCTCTTACCAAATTCTATTCGTGCTCTAATAGTGGGACCATCAAATTGTGGAAAGACTAATGTTATGATTGGCTTGCTAGAAAGTCCTAATGGACTCAAGTTTGAAAACATCTATTTATACTCAAAATCTCTCTATCAACCTAAATATGAATACCTGAAGAAACTAATTTCACCAATTAAAGGTATGGGGTATTATACATTCACCGATAATGAATCAGTTATTCCACCTGACGAAGCTAAAACTAATTCAATTATGATATTTGATGATGTTGCATGTGAAAAGCAGAATAATATACGTACATATTTTTGTATGGGGCGACATAGGGATGTTGATTCATTCTACCTGTGTCAAACATATACCAGAATTCCCAAGCATTTAATAAGAGACAATGCAAATGTTATTTTAATGTTTAAGCAAGATGAGACAAATATGAAGCATGTTTATAAGGATCATGTTGCCAGCGATATGAGCTATGAAAAGTTTCAAGAAATTTGTCGAGAATGTTGGAAGGATAAATATGGATTTTTGATGATAAGCAAAGATAACGAATTAAACGATGGTCGCTACAGAAAGCAATTTGACTATTTCATAACTATATAAGCAACTACTCATAAAAATTACCTCTAGTTATTAATCTAACTTTAAACTTGATACATCTATTTGATATAACCTCATCTGATACCTGATAAGCTGATCTGAAAACCAGACCAGGTCCTGATAAGCTGATCTGAAAACCAGACCAGGTCCTAATAAGCTGATCTGAAAACCAGATCAGGTCCTGATAAGCTGATCTGAAAACCAGACCAGGTCCTGATAAGCTGATCTGAAAACCAGATCAGGTCCTGATAAGCTGATCTGAAAACCAGACCAGGTCCTAATAAGCTGATCTGAAAACCAGACCAGGTCCTGATAAGCTGATCTGAAAACCAGACCAGGTCCTAATAAGCTGATCTGAAAACCAGACCAGGTCCTGATAAGCTGATCTGAAAACCAGACCAGGTCCTGATAAGCTGATACCTGATCTAATAGCTGATACCTCTTATTTGCTAAACATGGATGAGAAAATTTTAAAACAGTTGGTGTTGACAAGAAATGTCTTGAAGAAAAAGCTTCGTAGTATAAAAACTGGTGAAATAGATACACGTGAACAACTAAGAGATACATTTAAACCTATAACAGAACCACTCAAAGAATTCATAAATAGTTCTAAAAATATTAAAAGAATTCCCATAAAAGAAGAAAGTAAAATGAAGACAGAAGTTGAAAATAATACAAGTTTTAAACCTGAAAAAACATCAGTCAAGATAGAGACAAGTACACCAAAGAAACTAGCAGAAGGAACAATATTCGATAATACCATCTTATTTAATGATGCTAATACTGTGAATGATGACGATGATGAAGATGATTTTTACTCACAGACTTCCAATACAGAAGATACTTATACTGACTTATCAGCCTTGGAAGGAAGAAATGAATTAGATACAAACTATGGTCCACATAAAGATTTCAATAATGAATGGAAATTTGGTGATAGTAACCTCAAACTTAATGAAGATAAAATACAAGTTGGTGGTCAAATATGGGCTCTAACACCAGGACTATTTTCTCTAATGTTTCATAAAATACCAAAAAATTATGATAAATTTGAACTCGAAATCTATAAAAAGATTTTAATTACTACTAATGCATATAGAAGGGACTATAAACCTGATGGTCAAATTAAGGGTACTAGAGGATATAAATACAAACATATTATTAAGAAATTTATTGACGAGAAAAACCAGAAGAATTTAAACGAATCAACAGGATCTAAGTCAAAAGGTAGTTATTTAGGTGATGGAATGATGGAATTTAACGTTCATAAGCCAAACTATATATACTGGGACGATCCAAATGAGTTAGTAGATCGTCTTCGACTACTGCTTGCATCACAAGGTGCAGGTCATACTAATCACAATAACGAGATTGTATCAATTATTGAAGAACTACGTGAAGCAAATATAATACATTAACTTTAATAAAGTATATAAAGCATGTCTGTTGATAAATTTGGACACTATTTAAACGATACTAGCAGCGTAATTTCTTTGAAAAATGCACCTAAACTGCTGGGGTTCTTTATGGATACGAACAACAACATTGATGTCCAAAACAAAAGAATCAAAAATGTTGCAAAAGCTCTGGAGGAAAACGATGTTATCAATAAATTGTTTCTGCAAACTCAAATCGAAAAATTAGAAGAGAAATTATTAACATACTTTAAGGAAGATAATACTATAATTCGAGAAGATATTCAAATGCAAATTGAGGAGCTACAACGCGATATAAAATTAGATATAGAAGAAAATTATAAAATTCAAAAAGACATTCTACAAATTAAAACATCCTTTGAAGAACAAATTGAACAGCTTAATGAGAAAATTTATAGATTGGAAAATTACATGTTTGTATCAATAGCTGAAAGTGCGTCAAGTAGATCACAACACTCTCCAAAAAATCTGTAAAACAACTTAATGTCTTCAAAAAGAAATTTAGTAAACGAACTGCATAAGCAAGCTCGAAAAGTTTTTATGCGTCGGAGAGTTGTAATGAAAGGAATAGATGATCTTTGGCAAGCTGATTTAGTTGAAATGGGGATCTATTCTAGAGAAAACAGAAATTATCGATTTTTGTTAACTGTAATTGACACATTTTCAAAATTTGCATGGGTAGTACCACTAAAAACTAAAACTGCACTCGAAACAACCAAGGCGATGGAAAATATTTTTGAATTAGGACGAGTACCAAAAAACTTACAAACAGATGATGGTAAAGAATTTTTCAACAAACACTTTGGAAAATTAATGGATAAATACACCATTAATCACTACTCAACATATAGCAGTATGAAAGCATCAATAGTAGAACGATTTAACAGAACATTGAAAGGAATGATGTGGAAAGAATTTAGCTTTAATGGTTCATATAAGTGGATTGATATATACAAAGATTTAATTAATGCATACAATAGAAAAGTTCATCGCACCATTAAAATGTCTCCGATTAAAGTCAACTCAACAAATGAGGAAAAGCTACTAAATACAGTATACAGCCATTTAAAGATGTACAAAATGTCGAAATTTAATGTTGGAGATAATGTACGCATAAGCAAATATAAGCATACATTTGAAAAAGGTTATACTCCAAATTGGACTACAGAAATTTTCACAATTACAAGAGTTCAAAATACAAATCCTACAACATTCATATTAGAAGATTATCTTGGTAATCCTATTAAAGGTGGATTCTATACTGAAGAACTTTCGAAAACTAGATATCCAAATACATATCTAGTTGAAAAGGTTCTTAAAACTAAAGGAAAGGAGGCATACGTTAAATGGTTGGGATTTTCTAATCAACACAATTCTTGGATAAGTAAGAACGAAATATTATAGCTGAATACCATCATCAACAACAATAGCAGTAATATTAAGAAACTAATGTTAATTTTAAAATAAGATAATGAAATAAATATGTAAATCATGCTTATAAACCATATGTTGTACTAAACTTTATTTAATTGTAATCAGACAGTTATAATGTCAATAACACTTACTCTGAGCTCTAACTCATCAGAATTATCTGCTAGTTACTTTCCTCCTATTGAATTACATGGTGCATATGAGTGTGCTCTAACTGATTTTCATTCATACAACAGCATTCCAAATGTAGACACCTACAACAATATGTTTCATATAGGGGAACATACAATTGAAATACCAATTGGATCTTACGAATTGAATGATATTGTAGATTTTATACAAGAGCAATACAGAAGACTCTGTCCAGAAAATAAGATTTTTATTGAAGCCAATAACAATACAATGCAAGTTAAAGTTAATAGTTCCAAAGATCCTGTATATTTTAATAAAGACAACACAATTGGAAAACTTTTAGGATTCAATAGCAAAATCCTAACACCAAACAAATATTATTACTCAGATCTTCCAGTTAATATTTTTAAAGTGAATCTCTTGCGAATTGAAAGTAGTATCGCTATTAACACATATATGAATAACTCCAAATCGCATACACTTCATGAATTTCCGATTAATGTGCCTCCAGGCTATAAAATAGATGAGGTTCCAAGAAATCTCATCTATTTACCTGTGAACACCAGAGAGATAAGTTCACTAACGCTGCGAGTAGTTGATCAACACGGTGATTTAATTAATTTTCGAGGAGAGGAAATTACAATACGAATACATTTGAGGTCAACTAAATAATGCTAATATACAACACAAATACATTGAAAAATAAAGCAGTAACAACAACAAGAACATTAAAGCGACCACTTCAACAGAAAGCACTAACAACATCAAATAAAAATTTTCTAAAGTCCTTGAATTTTAAATTGAAGACAAAATGAGTTCAATAATAGATGTTTTAGATAAACCTTTCTCTGATGAGAATATAATCAAAAAGGATTATCATACATATGTACCATACTTACAATCTTACAACAATAATGATGAAATTAGAATTTCAATACAAAATCAAGATTTATACGTGCTACCCAGTGAGAGCTACATTTATGTAGAGGGGTTTGTTGCCGATGATAATGCCCCTAAATCTTCTTCTTCAGAGAACTTTAAATTAAAAAACAACTTTGTAGCATATCTATTTGATGAAATTCGCTATGAGCTCAATGGAATTGAAATTGATCATACAAGATATTTAGGAGCCACGAGCACCATAAAGAACTTGGTTTCTTTATCACCAAACGAAAGCAAGCAATGTGATGCAAAATGCTGGATGGAACAAAATTGACGATGTCACTCTTGCAAATGGATTTTTCAATTTCTATGTACCTCTAAAAATGCTTCTAGGATTCGCTGAAGACTACAACAAAGTTATATTAAATGGAAAACATGAACTGATACTCTTGCGCAATAAGAACGACGAAGATCTTGTACGCTCGAGTGTTTCTACTGAAAAAGCTAAACTTACAATTTCACTCATCTCATGGAGAATACCTCATGTTCAATTATCTGACCTTAGCAAATTGAATATGATTAAAATTATTAACAATGGTGCTTCTATACCCATGGCATTTCGCAGTTGGGATTGTCATATTAATCCACAATTAAACACAGGAACTAGCCATATTTGGAATGTTAAACTGGCTGCAAATAGAGAACGCCCCCGTTTTGTGTTGATTGCTTTTCAACAAGAAAATAAGTTTGTTCATTGTGATTTGACTAATTTAAAAGTACATTTAAATTCAGTCTCATACCCGTATGATGATCTAAACATAAAGTTCAAAAATGAACGTTATGCAATTCTATATGATATGTATCTAAGATTCCAACAAAGCTACTATATGAAAGAATCTCAACCGCTTCTAACTGCATCAGAGTTTAAGACAAAAGCTCCTATTATTGTAGTAGATGTCAGTCATCAGAATGAATCACTCAATAATGGACCGATTGATATAAAAATAGAATTTGAAACAGCAACTAATATTGCACCAAAGACATCAGCTTACTGCATTCTTATTCATGATCGTATAATAGAATATATACCCATCAAAGGACAAGTTCGAAAAGTGTTATAAATTGAATAACATGGAAAATAACATAATTTTTATAGACGTACAAGGTTTCAAAACTAATTCAAACGATTTCATCGCAAAAGAAGTAGCGATTGTTTTCAACAATTATGAATATAACAACTTCATTATAAAACCACGATTTGATTTTAAATGCTTATCAATTAAAAAGCAAAGAGAAGCAAAGTGGCTAACAAAAAACTATCATCACCTAAGCTGGACTGCTGGATCAGTTTCATTTCATAGCGTTTGCAATTTTTTAAAAGCTAATGCAAGATGTTCTAAAATTTATGTAAAAGGTGAAGAAAAAAGACTATGGTTGGAAAAAATGTTACACCGAAAAATTTCTAACGTTGAGGATATAGGCTGCATCAACTTTAAACAAATGGAAATCAAGTATCCAGAATATTTTTATTGTAATTATCATAAATTTGGTGTATGCGCATTAAGAAATGCTATTTTACTCTCCAAAGAAATATCTTGTTTTAAATGAACTTTTTCACTTTTTAAAATATTTATACTTAAGAATATATTACTGTATGTATTATTATAAAATTTTATAAAATTTTAAACAATAAATGTTTACAAAATAAAAAAATGTAAAAGTGTTTTCTTATTTCAAATACAAACTACATAAAGAGAATAGAAGGAAGTGGGGAGGAGGAGAATTTAACTTTTTTGCTTACTTGCAAATTTTTACTTTTTGTTTCTCTGCTGATGACTGTACTTAGTTTAAAATCCTCTGCTTTAAAAGAATTGAAGACAAAGAAACTGACTACGTTGCAAAATATAAATGTATTCTACACAAGCACAAAATATTCCACGCACAAGTTCCCACGATCGCACATTTATACATTCATACATTCATTTATACATTCATACATACATACATACATACAAATATATTTCTTAAACAAATAAACACAATATACAATTACCAGCGACAATCAAGCTGGACCACCCACACACAAGCATTAGGGTGTTCACATACATGAGAACATTTTAGGGTGTTCACATACATGAGAACATTTTATAAATAAATAAATAAAATAATTAAATAAATTAAATTAATAAATAAAATAATTAAATAAATTAAATTAATTAATTAAATAAATTAAATTAATTTATTTAATTATTTTATTTATAAACAATTTATTAGCGTGAGGAAATCACACATACACGTTCCCACGATTCATATGAGAATCGCCTAGTATTCATCAAATCTATTTTCTCTGATATTACTGATATAGTATTACGATAACAAATTTATACAGTCTGGCAACACTGGCAATTTTCCCTTTGGAAAAATCATTTTCCCGTCGGCATTAAGAAATATAGTAATCATGCATTGCCGTCGGCATTTGAAAAAAATAATCATGTTTTGCCGTCGGCATTTGAAAAAAATAATCATGTTTTGCCGTCGGCATTTGAAAAAAATAATCATGCATTGCCGTCCGCATTTGAAAAAAATAATCATGTTTTGCCGTCGGCATTTGAAAAAAATAATCATGCATTGCCGTCCGCATTTGAAAAAAATAATCATGTTTTGCCGTAGGCATTAGGAAAAATTATCATACATTGCCGTAGGCATTAGAAAAAATAATCATACATTGCCGTAGGCATTAGAAAAAATAATCATGTATTACCGTCGGCATTAGGAAAAATAATCATGTATTGCCGTCGGCACTAGGAAAAATTAAGTTTCACAACTCCCTCCATTGGTATTAGGAAAAATCATCTCATGATTTTCCCGTTGGTTTTAGGAAAAATCATTTTCATGATTTTCCCGTCGGCATATCTATATGTATATACTTATAAAATCTTAATCTTATGAAACTCCTTAATCCTCCCCCACAAAAAAATCACCCGTTCACACAATTAATGTCACCACAAAAAAAATCACCCGTTCACACAAGGGTTAATGTAAACAAAAAACTCCTTATGTAAACAAAAACATCAAAGCGCCGCCGAAAACACACACACACACACACATACACATAGGTAGGTATCAAATTTCCAAGAATTTTAAAATTTCAGCCACAATTTAACAATTTCAGCCCACAATTTAACAATTTCAGCCACAATTTAACAATTTTAATTGACGCCGTACTGGCAGTTCCCTACTACTGTGAAAAACTCGAAAATCATGAACTCTATAAATAGGCTGATTTTTGTGGTATATGTATATTTTGGCGTAAATTAACGCTGTGCATAATTTGCGCAATTTTGGGAGAGGTGAAAATTTTCAAGATTTTTGACTTGTGACTACTCGAGGTGAAAAACTCGAAAATCATGAACACTAAAAATAGGCTGATTTTTGTAGTATATGATTATTTTGGCGTAATTTAACGATCTGCGAGGATAAAATGTTCAAGATTTTTGACTTGTGACGACTCGAGGTGAAACACTCGAAAATAATTAACTCTAAAAATGGGCTGATTTTTGTAGGATATGATTATTTTGGCGTAATCTAAAGCTGTGCAAAATTTGGGGAATTTGGAAGAAGTTAACATTTTCAAGATTTTTGACTTGTGACGACTCGAGGTGAAAAACTCGAAAATCATGAACTCTAAAAAAGGGCTGATTTTTGTAGTGAATGATTATTTTGGTGTAATCTAATGCTGTGCAAAATTTGGGGAGTTTTGGGAGAAGTTAAACATTTTCAAGATTTTTGACTTGTGACGACTCGAGGTGAAAAACTCGAAACTCATGAACTCTAAAAATGGGCTGATTTTTGTAGTGTATGATTATTTTGGTGTAATCTAATGCTGTGCAAAATTTGGGGAATTTTGGGAGAGGTTAAAATTTTCAAGATTTTTGACTTGTGACGGCTCGAGGTAAAAAACGCGAAAATAATGAACTCTAACAATAGGCTGATTTTTGTAGTATATGAATATTTTGGCGTAATTTAACGCTGTGCAAAATTTGCGGAATTTTGGGAGAGTTGAAAATTTTCAAGATTTTTGAGTTGTGACGACTCGAGGTGAAACACTCGAAAATAATGAACTCTAAAAATGGGCTGATTTTTGTAGTATATGATTATTTTGGCGTAATCTAAAGCTGTGCAAAATTTGGGGAATTTTGGGAGAGGTTAACATTTTCAAGATTTTCGACTTGTTACGAATAGAGGTGAAAAAGTCGAAAATCATGAACTCTAAAAATAGACTGATTTTTGTAGTATATGATTATTTTGGCGTAATTTAACGCTGTGCAAAATTTGAGGAATTTTTGGAGAGGTTAAAATGTTCAAGATTTTTGACTTGTTACGAATCGAGGTGAAAAACTCAAAAGTCATGAACTCTATAAATAGGCTGATTTTTGTGGTATATGATTATTTTTTTTTGGTGTAATTTAACGCTGTGCAAAATTTGCGGAATTTTGGGAGAGGTGAAAATTTTCAAGATTTTTGACTTGTGACGACTCGAGGTGAAAAACTCGAAAAACATGAACTCTAAATATAGGCTGATTTTTGTAGTATATGATTATTTTGGCGTAATTAACCGATGTGCGAGGTTAAAATTTTCAAGATTTTTGACTTGTGACGACTCGAGGTGAAACACTCGAAAATAATTAACTCTAAAAATGGGCTGATTTTTGTAGTATATGATTATTTTGGCGTAATCTAACGCTGAGCAAAATTTGGGGAATTTTGCGAGAAGTTAAAAATTTTCAAGATTTTCGACTTGTTACGAATCGAGGTGAAAAAGTCGAAAATCATGAACTCTAAAAATAGGCTGATTTTTGTAGTATATGATTATTTTGGCGTAATTTAACGCTGTGCAAAATTTGCGGAATCTTGTGAGAGGTCAAAATTTTCAAGATTTTTGACTTGTGACGGCTCGAGGTAAAAAACGCGAAAATAATGAACTCTAACAATAGGCTGATTTTTGTAGTATATGAATATTTTGGCGTAAATAAACGCAGTGCAAAATTTGCGGAATTTTGGGAGAGTTGAAAATTTTCAAGATTTTTGACTTGTGACGACTCGAGGTGAAACACTCGAAAATAATGAACTCTAAAAATGGGCTGATTTTTGTAGTAATGATTAGTTTGGCGTAATCTAAAGCTGTGCAAAATTTGGGGAATTTTGGGAGAGGTTAAAATTTTCAAGATTTTCGACTTGTTACGAATCGAGGTAAAAAACTCAAAAAACATGAACTCTAAAAATAGGCTGATTTTTGTAGTTATGATTATTTTGGCGTAATCTAACGCTGTGCAAAATTTGGGGAATTTTGGGAGAAGTTAAACATTTTCAAGATTTTTGACTTGTGACAGCTCGAGGTAAAAAACGCGAAAATAATGAACTCTAACAATAGGCTGATTTTTATAGTATATGAATATTTTGGCGTAATTTAACGCTGTGCAAAATTTGCGGAATTTTGGGAGAGTTGAAAATTTTCAAGATTTTTGACTTGTGACGACTCGAGGTGAAACACTCGAAAATAATGAACTCTAAAAATAGGCTGATTTTTGTAGTATATGATTATTTTGGCGTAATTTAACGCTGTGCAAAATTTGCGGAATTTTGGGAGAGTTGAAAATTTTCAAGATTTTTGACTTGTGACGACTCGAGGTGAAAAACTCGAAAATCATGAACTCTAACAATAGGCTGATTTTCGTAGTATATGAATATTTTGGCGTAAATAAACGCTGTGCAAAATATGCTGAATTTTGGGAGAGGTGAAAATGTTCAATATTTTTGACTTGTGACGACTCGAGGTGAAACACTCAAAAATAATGAACTATAAAAATGGGCTGATTTTTGTAGTATATGATTATTTTGGCGTAATCTAAAGCTGTGCAAAATTTTTGGAATTTTGGGAGAAGTTAAACATTTTCAAGATATTTGACTTGTGACGACTCGAGGTGAAAAACTCGAAAATCATGAACTCTAAAAATGGGCTGATTTTTGTAGTATATGATTATTTTAGTGTAATCTAACGCTGTGCAAAATTTGGAGAATTTTGTGAGAGGTTAAAATTTTCAAGATTTTCGACTTGTTACGAATCGAGGTGAAAAAGTCGAAAATCATGAACTCTAAAAATAGACTAATTTTTGTAGTATATGATTAATTTGGCGTAATTTAACGCTGTGCAAAATTTGAGGAATTTTTGGAGAGGTTAAAATGTTCAAGATTTTTGACTTGTTACTAATCGAGGTGAAAAACTCGAAAGTCATGAACTCTATAAATAGGCTGATTTTTGTGGTATATGATTATTTTGGCGTAATTTAACGCTGTGCAAAATTTGCGGAATCTTGTGAGAGGTGAAAATTTTCAAGATTTTTGACTTGTGACCACTCGAGGTGTGAAACTCGAAAATAATGAACTCTAAAAATAGGCTGATTTTTGTAGTATATGATTACTTTAGCGTAATTTAACGCTGTGCAAAATTTGAGGAATTTTTGGAGAGGTTAAAATGTTCAAGATTTTTGACTTGTTACGAATCGAGGTGAAAAACTCGAAAATCATGAACTCTAACAATAGGCTGAATTTTGTAGTATATGAATATGTTTGCATAATGTAACGATGTGCGAGGTTAAAATTTTCAAAATTTTTGACTTGTTACGAATAGAGGTAAAAAACTCGAAAATCATGAACTCTAAAAATAGGCTGATTTTTGTAGTATATGATTATTTTGGCGTAATTTAACGCTGTGCAAAATATGCTGAATTTTGGGAGAGGTGAAAATGTTCAATATTTTTGACTTGTGACGACTCGAGGTGAAACACTCAAAAATAATGAACTATAAAAATGGGCTGATTTTTGTAGTATATGATTATTTTGGCGTAATCTAAAGCTGTGCAAAATTTTTGGAATTTTGGGAGAAGTTAAACATTTTCAAGATATTTGACTTGTGACGACTCGAGGTGAAAAACTCGAAAATCATGAACTCTAAAAATGGGCTGATTTTTGTAGTATATGATTATTTTAGTGTAATCTAACGCTGTGCAAAATTTGGAGAATTTTGAGAGAGGTTAAAATTTTCAAGATTTTCGACTTGTTACGAATCGAGGTGAAAAAGTCGAAAATCATGAACTCTAAAAATAGACTGATTTTTGTAGTATATGATTAATTTGGCGTAATTTAACGCTGTGCAAAATTTGCGGAATCTTGGGAGAGGTGAAAATTTTCAAGATTTTTGACTTGTGACGACTCGAGGTGAAAAACTCGAAAATCATGAACTCTAAAAATAGGCTGATTTTTGTAGTATATGATTACTTTAGCGTAATTTAACGCTGTGCAAAATTTGAGGAACTTTTGGAGAGGTTAAAATGTTCAAGATTTTTGGCTTGTTACGAATCGAGGTGAAAAACTCGAAAATCATGAACTCTATAAATAGGCTGATTTTTGTGGTATATGTATATTTTGGCGTAAATTAACGCTGTGCATAATTTGCGCAATTTTGGGAGAGGTGAAAATTTTCAAGATTTTTGACTTGTGATGACTCGAGGTGAAAAACTCGAAAATCATGAACTCTAAAAATAGGCTGATTTTTGTAGTATATGATTATTTTGGCGTAATTTAACGATCTGCGAGGATAAAATTTTCAAGATTTTTGACTTGTGACGACTCAAAGTGAAACACTCGAAAATAATTAACTCTAAAAATGGGCTGATTTTTGTAGGATATGATTATTTTGGCGTAATCTAATGCTGTGCAAAATTTGGGGAATTTGGAAGAAGTTAACATTTTCAAGATTTTTGACTTGTGACGACTCGAGGTGAAAAACTCGAAAATCATGAACTCTAAAAATAGGCTGATTTTTGTAGTATATGATTACTTTAGCGTAATTTAACGCTGTGCAAAATTTGAGGAATTTTTGGAGAGGTTAAAATGTTCAAGATTTTTGACTTGTTACGAATCGAGGTGAAAAACTCGAAAATCATGAACTCTATAAATAGGCTGATTTTTGTGGTATATGTATATTTTGGCGTAAATTAACGCTGTGCATAATTTGCGCAATTTTGGGAGAGGTGAAAATTTTCAAGATTTTTGACTTGTGACGGCTCGAGGTAAAAAACGCGAAAATAATGAACTCTAACAATAGGCTGATTTTTGTAGTATATGAATATTTTGGCGTAAATAAACGCAGTGCAAAATTTGCGGAATTTTGGGAGTGTTGAAAATATTCAAAGATTTTTGACCTGTGACGACTCGAGGTGAAACACTCGAAAATAATGAACTCTAAAAATGGGCTGATTTTTGTAGTATATGATTATTTTGGCGTAATCTAAAGCTGTGCAAAATTTGGGGAATTTTGGGAGAGGTTAAAATTTTCAAGATTTTTGACTTGTTACAAATCGAGGTGAAAAACTCGAAAAACATGAACTCTAAAAATAGGCTGATTTTTGTAGTATATGATTATTTTGGCGTAATCTAACGCTGTGCAAAATTTGGGGAATTTTGGGAGAAGTTAAACATTTTCAAGATTTTTGACTTGTGACGACTCGAGGTGAAAAACTCGAAAATCATGAACTCTAAAAATGGGCTGATTTTTGTAGTGTATGATTATTTTTGTGTAATCTAACGCTGTGCAAAATTTGGGGAATTTTGGGAGAGGTTAAAATTTTCAAGATTTTTTACTTGTGACGACTCGAGGTGAAAAACTCGAAAATCATGAACTCTAAAAATAGGCTGATTTTTGTGGTATATGTATATTTTGGCGTAAATTAACGCTGTGCATAATTTGCGCAATTTTGGGAGAGGTGAAAATTTTCAAGATTTTTGACTTGTGACGACTCGAGGTGAAAAACTCGAAAATCATGAACTCTAAAAATAGGCTGATTTTTATAGTATATGATTATTTTGGCGTAATTTAACGATCTGCGAGGATAAAATTTTCAAGATTTTTGACTTGTGACGACTCGAGGTGAAACACTCGAAAATAATTAACTCTAAAAATGGGCTGATTTTTGTAGGATATGATTATTTTGGCGTAATCTAAAGCTGTGCAAAATTTGGGGAATTTGGAAGAAGTTAACATTTTCAAGATTTTTGACTTGTGACGACTCGAGGTGAAAAACTCGAAAATCATGAACTCTAAAAATGTGCTGATTTTTGTAGTATATGATTATTTTGGTGTAATGTAACGCTGTGCAAAATTTGGGGAATTTTGGGAGAGGTTAAAATTTTCAAGATTTTCGACTTGTTACGAATCGAGGTGAAAAAGTCGAAAATCATGAACTCTAAAAATAGGCTGATTTTTGTAGTATATGATTATTTTGGCGTAATTTAACGCTTTGCAAAATTTGCGGAATCTTGTGAGAGGTGAAAATTTTCAAGATTTTCGACTTGTGACGGCTCGAGGTAAAAAACGCGAAAATAATGAACTCTAACAATAGGCTGATTTTTGTAGCATATGAATATTTTGGCGTAAATAAACGCAGTGCAAAATTTGCGGAATTTTGGGAGAGTTGAAAATTTTCAAGATTTTTGACTTGTGACGACTCGAGGTGAAACACTCGAAAATAATGAACTCTAAAAATGGGCTGATTTTTGTAGTATATGATTATTTTGGCGTAATCTAAAGCTGTGCAAAATTTGGGCAATTTTGGGAGAGGTTAAAATTTTCAAGATTTTCGACTTGTTACGAATCGAGGTGAAAAACTCGAAAAACATGAACTCTAAAAATAGGCTGATTTTTGTAGTATATGATTATTTTGGCGTAATCTAACGCTGTGCAAAATTTGGGGAATTTTGGGAGAAGTTAAACATTTTCAAGATTTTTGACTTGTGACGACTCGAGGTGAAAAACTCGAAAATCATGAACTCTAAAAATGGGCTGATTTTTGTAGTGTATGATTATTTTGGTGTAATCTAACGCTGTGCAAAATTTGGGGAATTTTGGGAGAGGTTAAAATTTTCAAGATCTTTGACTTGTGACGGCTCGAGGTAAAAAACGCGAAAATAATGAACTCTAACAATAGGCTGATTTTTGTAGTATATGAATATTTTGGCGTAATTTAACGCTGTGCAAAATTTGCGGAATTTTGGGAGAGGTGAAAATTTTCAAGATTTTTGACTTGTGACGACTCGAGGTGAAAAACTCGAAAATGATGAACTCTAAAAATAGGCTGATTTTTGTAGTATATGATTATCTTGGAGTAATATAACGCTGTGCAAAATTTGGGGAATTTTGGGAGAGGTGAAAATTTTCAAGATTTTTGACTTGTGACCACTCGAGGTGTGAAACTCGAAAATAATGAACTCTAAAAATAGGCTGATTTTTGTAGTATATGATTACTTTAGCGTAATTTAACGCTGTGCAAAATTTGAGGAATTTTTGGAGAGGTTAAAATGTTCAAGATTTTTGACTTGTTACGAATCGAGGTGAAAAACTCGAAAATCATGAACTCTAACAATAGGCTGAATTTTGTAGTATATGAATATGTTTGCGTAATGTAACGATGTGCGAGGTTAAAATTTTCAAAATTTTTGACTTGTTACGAATAGAGGTAAAAAACTCGAAAATCATGAACTCTAAAAATAGGCTGATTTTTGTAGTATATGATTATTTTGGCGTAATTTAACGCTGTGCAAAATATGCTGAATTTTGGGAGAGGTGAAAATGTTCAAGATTTTTGACTTGTGACGACTCGAGGTGAAACACTCAAAAATAATGAACTTTAAAAATGGGCTGATTTTTGTAGTATATGATTATTTTGGCGTAATCTAAAGCTGTGCAAAATTTTTGGAATTTTGGGAGAAGTTAAACATTTTCAAGATATTTGACTTGTGACGACTCGAGGTGAAAAACTCGAAAATTATGAACTCTAAAAATGGGCTGATTTTTGTAGTATATGATTATTTTAGTGTAATCTAACGCTGTGCAAAATTTGGAGAATTTTGAGAGAGGTTAAAATTTTCAAGATTTTCGACTTGTTACGAATCGAGGTGAAAAAGTCGAAAATCATGAACTCTAAAAATAGACTGATTTTTGTAGTATATGATTATTTTGGCGTAATTTAACGCTGTGCAAAATTTGCGGAATCTTGGGAGAGGTGAAAATTTTCAAGATTTTTGACTTGTGACGACTCGAGGTGAAACACTCGAAAATAATTAACTTTAAAAATGGGCTGATTTTTGTAGGATATGATTATTTTGGCGTAATCTAAAGCTGTGCAAAATTTGGGGAATTTGGAAGAAGTTAACATTTTCAAGATTTTTGACTTGTGACGACTCGAGGTGAAAAACTCGAAAATCATGAACTCTAAAAAAGGGCTGATTTTTGTAGTGAATGATTATTTTGGTGTAATCTAACGCTGTGCAAAATTTGGGGAATTTTGGGAGAGGTTAAAATTTTCAAGATTTTCGACTTGTTACGAATCGAGGTGAAAAAGTCGAAAATCATGAACTCTAAAAATAGGCTGATTTTTGTAGTATATGAATATTTTGGCGTAATTTAACGCTGTGCAAAATTTGCGGAATTTTGGGAGAGGTGAAAATTTTCAAGATTTTTGACTTGTGACGACTCGAGGTGAAAAACTCGAAAATGATGAACTCTAAAAATAGGCTGATTTTTGTAGTATATGATTATCTTGGCGTAATATAACGCTGTGCAAAATTTGGGGAATTTTGGGAGAGGTGAAAATTTTCAAGATCTTTGACTTGTGACCACTCGAGGTGTGAAACTCGAAAATAATGAACTCTAAAAATAGGCTGATTTTTGTAGTATATGATTACTTTAGCGTAATTTAACGCTGTGCAAAATTTGAGGAATTTTTGGAGAGGTTAAAATGTTCAAGATTTTTGGCTTGTTACGAATCGAGGTGAAAAACTTGAAAATCATGAACTCTAACAATAGGCTGATTTTTGTGGTATATGTATATTTTGGCGTAAATTAACGCTGTGCATAATTTGCGCAATTTTGGGAGAGGTGAAAATTTTCAAGATTTTTGACTTGTGACGACTCGAGGTGAAAAACTCGAAAATCATGAACTCTAAAAATAGGCTGATTTTTGTAGTATATGATTATTTTGGCGTAATTTAACGATCTGCGAGGATAAAATTTTCAAGATTTTTGACTTGTGACGACTCGAGGTGAAACATTCGAAAATAATTAACTCTAAAAATGGGCTGATTTTTGTAGGATATGATTATTTTGGCGTAATCTAAAGCTGTGCAAAATTTGGGGAATTTGGAAGAAGTTAACATTTTCAAGATTTTTGACTTGTGACGACTCGAGGTGAAAAACTCGAAAATCATGAACTCTAAAAAAGAGCTGATTTTTGTAGTGAATGATTATTTTGGTGTAATCTAACGCTGTGCAAAATTTGGGGAATTTTGGGAGAGGTTAAAATTGTCAAGATTTTCGACTTGTTACGAATCGAGGTGAAAAAGTCGAAAATCATGAACTCTAAAAATAGGCTGATTTTTGTAGTATATGATTATTTTGGCGTAATTTAACGCTGTGCCAAATTTGCGGAATCTTGTGAGAGGTGAAAATTTTCAAGATTTTTGACTTGTGACGGCTCGAGGTAAAAAACGCGAAAATAATGAACTCTAACAATAGGCTGATTTTTGTAGTATATGAATATTTTGGCGTAAATAAACGCAGTGCAAAATTTGCGGAATTTTGGGAGTGTTGAAAATTTTCAAGATTTTTGACTTGTGACGACTCGAGGTGAAACACTCGAAAATAATGAACTCTAAAAATGGGCTGATTTTTGTAGTATATGATTATTTTGGCGTAATCTAAAGCTGTGCAAAATTTGGGGAATTTTGGGAGAGGTTAAAATTTTCAAGATTTTCGACTTGTTACGAATCGAGGTGAAAAACTCGAAAAACATGAACTCTAAAAATAGGCTGATTTTTGTAGTATATGATTATTTTTTCGTAATCTAACGCTGTGCAAAATTTGGGGAGTTTTGGGAGAAGTTAAACATTTTCAAGATTTTTGACTTGTGACGACTCGAGGTGAAAAACTCGAAAATCATGAACTCTAAAAATGGGCTGATTTTTGTAGTGTATGATTATTTTTGTGTAATCTAACGCTGTGCAAAATTTGGGGAATTTTGGGAGAGGTTAAAATTTTCAAGATTTTTGACTTGTGACGACTCGAGGTGAAACACTCGAAAATAATGAACTCTAAAAATGGGCTGATTTTTGTAGTATATGATTATTTTGGCGTAATCTAAAGCTGTGCAACATTTGGGGAATTTTGGGAGAGGTTAAAATTTTCAAGATTTTCGACTTGTTACGAATCGAGGTGAAAAACTCGAAAAACATGAACTCTAAAAATAGGCTGATTTTTGTAGTATATGATTATTTTGGCGTAATCTAACGCTGTGCAAAATTTGGGGAATTTTGGGAGAAGTTAAACATTTTCAAGATTTTTGACTTGTGACGACTCGAGGTGAAAAACTCGAAAGTCATGAACTCTAAAAATGGGCTGATTTTTGTAATCTAACGCTGTGCAAAATTTGGGGAATTTTGGGAGAGGTTAAAATTTTCAAGATTTTTGACTTGTGACGGCTCGAGGTAAAAAACGCGAAAATAATGAACTCTAACAATAGGCTGATTTTTGTAGTATATGAATATTTTGGCGTAATTTAACGCTGTGCAAAATTTGCGGAATTTTGGGAGAGTTGAAAATTTTCAAGATTTTTGACTTGTGACGACTCGAGGTGAAACACTCGAAAATAATGAACTCTAAAAATGGGCTGATTTTTGTAGTATATGATTATTTTGGCATAATCTAAAGCTGTGCAAAATTTGGGGAATTTTGGGAGAGGTTAAAATTTTCAAGATTTTCGACTTGTTACGAATCGAGGTGAAAAAGTCGAAAATCATGAACTCTAAAAATAGACTGATTTTTGTAGTATATGATTATTTTGGCGTAATTTAACGCTGTGCAAAATTTGCGGAATCTTGTGAGAGGTGAAAAGTTTCAAGATTTTTGACTTGTGACGGCTCGTGGTAAAAAACGCGAAAATAATGAACTCTAACAATAGGCTGATTTTTGTAGTATATGAATATTTTGGCGTAAATAAACGCTGTGCAAAATTTGCGGAATTTTGGGAGAGTTGAAAATTTTCAAGATGTTTGACTTGTGACGACTCGAGGTGAAACACTCGAAAATAATGAACTCTAAAAATAGGCTGATTTTTGTAGTATATGATTATTTCGGCGTAATTTAACGCTGTGCAAAATTTGAGGAATTTTTGGAGAGGTTAAAATGTTCAAGATTTTTGACTTGTTACGAATCGAGGTGAAAAACTCGAAAGTCATGAATTCTATAAATAGGCTGATTTTTGTGGTATATGATTATTTTTTTTTTTGTGTAATTTAACGCTGTGCAAAATTTGCGGAATTTTGGGAGAGATGAAAATTTTCAAGATTTTTGACTTGTGACGACTCGAGGTGAAAGACTCGAAAAACATGAACTCTAAATATAGGTTGATTTTTGTAGTATATGATTATTTTGGCGTAATTTAACAATGTGCGAGGTTAAAATTTTCAAGATTTTTGACTTGTGACGACTCGAGGTGAAACACTCGAAAATAATTAACTCTAAAAATGGGCTGATTTTTGTAGTATATGATTATTTTGGCGTAATCTAACGCTGTGCAAAATTTGGGGAATTTTGGGAGAAGTTAAACATTTTCAAGATTTTCGACTTGTTACGAATCGAGGTGAAAAAGTCGAAAATCATGAACTCTAAAAATAGGCTGATTTTTGTAGTATATGATTATTTTGGCGTAATTTAACGCTGTGCAAAATTTGCGGAATCTTGGGAGAAGTGAAAATTTTCAAGATTTTTGATTTGTGACGACTCGAGGTGAAAAACTCGAAAATCATGAACTCTAAATATAGGCTGATTTTTGTAGTATATGATTATTTTGGAGTAATTTAACGCTGTGCAAAATTTGAGGAATTTTTGGAGAGGTTAAAATGTTCACGGTTTTTGACTTGTTACTAATCGAGGTGAAAAACTCGAAAGTCATGAACTCTATAAATAGGCTGATTTTTGTGGTATATGATTATTTTGGCGTAATTTAACGCTGTGCAAAATTTGAGAAATTTTGGGAGAGGTGAAAATTTTCAAGATTTTTGACTTGTGACGACTCGAGGTGAAAAACTCGAAAAACATGAACTCTAAATATAGGCTGATTTTTGTAGTATATGATTATTTTGGAGTAATTTAACGCTGTGCAAAATTTGAGGAATTTTTGGAGAGGTTAAAATGTTCAAGGTGTTTGACTTGTTACGAATCGAGGTGAAAAACTCGAAAGACATGAACTCTATAGATAGGCTGATTTTTGTGGTATATGATTATTTTGGCGTAATTTAACGCTGTGCAAAATTTGCGGAATTTTGGGAGAGGTGAAAATTTTCAAGATTTTTGACTTGTGACGACTCGAGGTGAAAAATTCGAAAAAAATTAAAATTTTCAAGATTTTTGACTTGTGACGTCTCGAGGTGAAACACTCGAAAATAATTAACTCTAAAAATGGGCTGATTTTTGTAGTATATGATTATTTTGGCGTAATCTAACGCTGTGCAAAATTTGGGGAATTTTGGGAGAAGTTAAAAATTTTCAAGATTTTTGACTTGTGACGACTCGAGGTGAAAATCTCGAAAATCATGAACTCTAAAAATGGGCTGATTTTTTTAGTGTATGATTATTTTGGTGTAATCTAACGCTGTGCAAAATTTGGGGAATATTGGGAGAGGTTAAAATTTTCAAGATTTTCGACTTGTTACGAATCGAGGTGAAAAGTCGAAAATCATGAACTCTAAAAATAGGCTGATTTTTGTGGTATATGATTATTTTGGCGTAATTTAACGCTGTGCAAAATTTGCGGAATCTTGTGAGAGGTGAAAATTTTCAAGATTTTTGACTTGTTACTAATCGAGGTGAAAAACTCGAAAGTCATGAACTCTAAAAATAGGCTGATTTTTGTAGTATATGATTATTTTGGCGTAAATAAACGCTGTGCAAAATTTGCGGAATTTTTGGGAGAGTTGAAAATTTTCAAGATTTTTGACTTGTGACGACTCGAGGTGAAACACGCGAAAATAATGAACTCTAAAAATGGGCTGATTTTTGTAGTATATGATTATTTTGGCGTAATCTAACGCTGTGCAAAATTTGGGGAATTTTGGGAGAAGTTAAACATTTTCAAGATTTTCGACTTGTTACGAATCGAGGTGAAAAAGTCGAAAATCCTGAACTCTAAAAATAGAATAATTTTTGTAGTATATGATTATTTTGGCGTAATTTAACGCTGTGCAAAATTTGCGGAATCTTGGGAGAGGTGAAAATTTTCAAGATGTTTGACTTGTGACGACTCGTGGTGAAACACTCGAAAATAATGAACTCTAAAAATAGGCTGATTTTTGTAGTATATGATTATTTTGGCGTAATTTAACGCTGTGCAAAATTTGAGAATTTTTGGAGAGGTTAAAATGTTCAAGATTGTTGACTTGTTACGAATCGAGGTGAAAAACTCGAAAGTCATGAACTCTATAAATAGGCTGATTTTTGTGGTATATGATTATTTTTTTTTTGGTGTAATTTAACGCTGTGCAAAATTTGCGGAATTTTGGGAGAGGTGAAAATTTTCAAGATTTTTGACTTGTTACGACTCGAGGTGAAAAACTCGAAAAACATGAACTCTAAATATAGGCTGATTTTTGTAGTATATGATTATTTTGGCGTAATTTAACGATGTGCGAGGTTAAAATTTTCAAGATTTTTGACTTGTGACGACTCGAGGTGAAACACTCGAAAATAATTAACTATAAAAATGGGATGATTTTTGTAGTATATGATTATTTTGGCGTAATCTAACGCTGTGCAAAATTTGGGGAATTTTGGGAGAAGTTAAACATTTTCAAGATTTACGACTTGTTACGAATCGAGGTGAAAAAGTCGAAAATCATGAACTCTAAAAATAGGCTGATTTTTGTAGTATATGATTATTTTGGCGTAATTTTATTGCTGTGCAAAATTTGCGGAATCTTGGGAGAGGTGAAAATTTTCAAGATTTTTGACTTGTGACGACTCGAGGTGAAAAACTCGAAAATCATGAACTCTAACAATAGGCTGATTTTTGTAGTATATGAATATTTTGGCGTAAATAAACGCTGTGCAAAATTTGCGGAATTTTGGGAGAGTTGAAAATTTTCAAGATTTTTGACTTGTGACGACTCGAGGTGAAACACTCAAAAATAATGAACTCTAAAAATAGGCTGATTTTTGTAGTATATGAATATTTTGGCGTAAATAAACGCTGTGCGAAATTTGCGGAATTTTGGGAGAGTTGAAAATTTTCAAGATTTTTGACTTGTGACGACTCGAGGTGAAACACTCAAAAATAATGAACTCTAAAAATAGGCTGATTTTTGTAGTATATGATTATTTTGGCGTAATTTAACGCTGTGCAAAATTTGAGGAATTTTTGGAAAGGTTAAAATGTTCAAGATTTTTGACTTGTTACGAATCGAGGTGAAAAACTCGAAAGTCATGAACTCTATAAATAGGCTGATTTTTGTGGTATATGTTTATTTTTTTTTTGGTGTAATTTAACGCTGTGCAAAATTTGCGGAATTTTGGGAGAGGTGAAAATTTTCAAGATTTTTGACTTGTTACGACTCGAGGTGAAAAACTCGAAAAACATGAACTCTAAATATAGGCTGATTTTTGTAGTATATGATTATTTTGGCGTAATTTAACGATGTGCGAGGTTAAAATTTTCAAGATTTTTGACTTGTGACGACTCGAGGTGAAAAACTCGAAAAACATGAACTCTAAATATAGGCTGATTTTTGTAGTATATGATTATTTTGGCGTAATTTAACGATGTGCGAGGTTAAAATTTTCAAGATTTTTGACTTGTGACGACTCGAGGTGAAACACTCGAAAATAATTAACTATAAAAATGGGCTGATTTTTGTAGTATATGATTATTTTGGCGTAATCTAACGCTGTGCAAAATTTGGGGAATTTTGGGAGAAGTTAAACATTTTCAAGATTTACGACTTGTTACGAATCGAGGTGAAAAAGTAGAAAATCATGAACTCTAAAAATAGGCTGATTTTTGTAGTATATGATTATTTTGGCGTAATTTTATTGCTGTGCAAAATTTGCGGAATCTTGGGAGAGGTGAAAATTTTCAAGATTTTTGACTTGTGACGACTCGAGGTGAAAAACTCAAAAATAATGAACTCTAAAAATAGGCTGATTTTTGTAGTATATGAATATTTTGGCGTAAATAAACGCTGTGCAAAATTTGCGGAATTTTGGGAGAGGTGAAAATTTTCAAGATTTTTGACTTTTGACGACTCGAGGTGAAAAATTCGAAAAAATTTAAAATTTTCAAGATTTTTGACTTGTGACGACTCGAGGTGAAACACACGAAAATAATTAACTCTAAAAATGGGCTGAGTTTTGTAGTATATGATTATTTTGGCGTAATCTAACGCTGTGCAAAATTTGGGGAATTTTGGGAGAAGTTAAACATTTTCAAGATTTTTGACTTGTGACGACTCGAGGTGAAAATCTCGAAAATCATGAACTCTAAAAATGGGCTGAGTATGATTATTTTGGTGTAATCTAACGCTGTGCAAAATTTGGGGAATATTGGGAGAGGTTAAAATTTTCAAGATTTTCGACTTGTTACGAATCGAGGTGAAAAGTCGAAAATCATGAACTCTAAAAATAGGCTGATTTTTGTAGTATATGATTATTTTGGCGTAATTTAACGCTGTGCAAAATTTGCGGAATCTTGTGAGAGGTGAAAATTTTCAAGATTTTTGACTTGTGACGACTCGAGGTGAAAAACTCGAAAATCATGAACTCTAAAAATAGGCTGATTTTTGTAGTATATGATTATTTTGGAGTAATTTAACGCTGTGCAAAATTTGAGGAATTTTTGGAGAGGTTAAAATGTTCATGGTTTTTGACTTGTTACGAATCGAGGTGAAAAACTCGAAAGACATGAACTCTATAAATAGGCTGATTTTTGTGGTATATGATTATTTTGGCGTAATTTAACGCTGTGCAAAATTTGAGGAATTTTTGGAGAGGTTAAAATGTTCAAGATTTTTGACTTGTTACGAATCGAGGTGAAAAACTCGAAAATCATGAACTCTATAAATAGGCTGATTTTTGTGGTATATGTATATTTTGGCGTAAATTAATGCTGTGCATAATTTGCGCAATTTTGGGAGAGGTGAAAATTTTTAAGATTTTTGACTTGTGACGACTGGAGGTGAAACACTCGAAAATAATTGACTCTAAAAATGGGCTGATTTTTGTAGTATATGATTATTTTGGCGTAATTTAACGCTGTGCAAAATTTGCGGAATCTTGTGAGAGGTGAAAATTTTCAAGATTTTTGACTTGTGACGACTCGAGCTGAAACACTCAAAAATAATGAACTTTAAAAATGGGCTGAGTTTTGTAGTATATGATTATTTTGGCGTAATCTAAAGCTGTGCAAAATTTTTGGAATTTTGGGAGAAGTTAAACATTTTCAAGATATTTGACTTGTGACGACTCGAGGTGAAAAACTCGAAAATCATGAACTCTAAAAATGGGCTGATTTTTGTAGTATATGATTATTTTAGTGTAATCTAACGCTGTGCAAAATTTGGAGAATTTTGAGAGAGGTTAAAATTTTCAAGATTTTCGACTTGTTACGAATCGAGGTGAAAAAGTCGAAAATCATGAACTCTAAAAATAGACTGATTTTTGTAGTATATGATTATTTTGGCGTAATTTAACGCTGTGCAAAATTTGCGGAATCTTGGGAGAGGTGAAAATTTTCAAGATTTTTGACTTGTTACGAATCGAGGTGAAAAACTCGAAAATCATGAACTCTATAAATAGCCTGATTTTTGTGGTATATGTATATTTTGGCGTAAATTAACGCTGTGCATAATTTGCGCAATTTTGGGAGAGGTGAAAATTTTTAAGATTTTTGACTTGCGACGACTCGAGGTGAAAAACTCGAAAATCATGAACTCTAAAAATAGGCTGATTTTTGTAGTATATGATTATTTTGGCGTAATTTAACGATCTGCGAGGATAAAATTTTCAAGATTTTTGACTTGTGACGACTCGAGGTGAAACAATCGAAAATAATTAACTCTAAAAATGGGCTGATTTTTGTAGGATATGATTATTTTGGCGTAATCTAAAGCTGTGCAAAATTTGGGGAATTTGGAAGAAGTTAACATTTTCAAGATTTTTGACTTGTGACGACTCGAGGTGAAAAACTCGAAAATCATGAACTCTAAAAAAGGGCTGATTTTTGTAGTGAATGATTATTTTGGTGTAATCTAACGCTGTGCAAAATTTGGGGAATTTTGGGAGAGGTTAAAATTTTCAAGATTTTCGACTTGTTACGAATCGAGGTGAAAAAGTCGAAAATCATGAACTCTAAAAATAGGCTGATTTTTGTAGTATATGATTATTTTGGCGTAATTTAACGCTGTGCAAAATTTGCGGAATCTTGTGAGAGGTGAAAATTTTTAAAATTTTTGACTTGTGACGGCTCGAGGTAAAACACGCGAAAATAATAAACTCTAACAATAGGCTGATTTTTGTAGTATATGAATATTTTGGCGTAAATAAACGCAGTGCAAAATTTGCGGAATTTTGGGAGAGTTGAAAATTTTCAAGATTTTTGACTTGTGACGACTCGAGGTGAAACACTCGAAAATAATGAACTCTAAAAATGGGCTGATTTTTGTAGTATATGATTATTTTGGCGTAATCTAAAGCTGTGCAAAATTTGGGGAATTTTGGGAGAGGTTAAAATTTTCAAGATTTTCGACTTGTTACGAATCGAGGTGAAAAACTCGAAAAACATGAACTCTAAAAATAGGCTGATTTTTGTAGTATATGATTATTTTGGCGTAATCTAACGCTGTGCAAAATTTGGGGAATTTTGGGAGAAGTTAAACATTTTCAAGATTTTTGACTTGTGACGACTCGAGGTGAAAAACTCGAAAATCATGAACTCTAAAAATGGGCTGATTTTTGTAGTGTATGATTATTTTGGTGTAATCTAACGCTGTGCAAAATTTGGGGAATTTAGGGAGAGGTTAAAATTTTCAAGATTTTTGACTTGTGACGGCTCGAGGTGAAAAACTCGAAAATCATGAACTCTAAAAATAGGCTGATTTTTGTAGTATATGATTACTTTAGCGTAATTTAACGCTGTTCAAAATTTGAGGAATTTTTGGAGAGGTTAAAATGTTCAAGATTTTTGACTTGTTACGAATCGAGGTGAAAAACTCGAAAATCATGAACTCTATAAATAGGCTGATTTTTGTGGTATATGTATATTTTGGCGTAAATTAACGCTGTGCATAATTTGCGCAATTTTGGGAGAGGTGAAAATTTTCAAGATTTTTGACTTGTGACGACTCGAGGTGAAAAACTCGAAAATCATGAACTCTAAAAATAGGCTGATTTTTGTAGTATATGATTATTTTGGCGTAATTTAACGATCTGCGAGGATAAAATTTTCAAGATTTTTGACTTGCGACGACTCGAGGTGAAACACTCGAAAATAATTAACTCTAAAAATGGGCTGATTTTTGTAGGATATGATTATTTTGGCGTAATCTAAAGCTGTGCAAAATTTGGGAAATTTGGAAGAAGTTAACATTTTCAAGATTTTTGACTTGTGACGACTCGAGGTGAAAAACTCGAAAATCATGAAATCTAAAAAAGTGCTGATTTTTGTAGTGAATGATTATTTTGGTGTAATCTAACGCTGTGCAAAATTTGGGGAATTTTGGGAGAGGTTAAAATTTTCAAGATTTTCGACTTGTTACGAATCGAGGTGAAAAAGTCGAAAATCATGAACTCTAAAAATAGGCTGATTTTTGTAGTATATGATTATTTTGGCGTAATTTAACGCTGTGCAAAATTTGCGGAATCTTGTGAGAGGTGAAAATTTTCAAGATTTTTGACTTGTGACGGCTCGAGGTAAAAAACGCGAAAATAATGAACTCTAACAATAGGCTGATTTTTGTAGTATATGAATATTTTGGCGTAAATAAACGCAGTGCAAAATTTGCGGAATTTTGGGAGAGTTGAAAATTTTCAAGATTTTTGACTTGTGACGACTCGAGGTGAAACACTCGAAAATAATGAACTCTAAAAATGGGCTGATTTTTGTAGTATATGATTATATTGGCGTAATCTAAAGCTGTGCAAAATTTGGGGAATTTTGGGAGAGGTTAAAATTTTCAAGATTTTCGACTTGTTACGAATCGAGGTGAAAAACTCGAAAAACATGAACTCTAAAAATAGGCTGATTTTTGTAGTATATGATTATTTTGGCGTAATCTAACGCTGTGCAAAATTTGGGGAATTTTGGGAGAAGTTAAACATTTTCAAGATTTTTGACTTGTGGCGACTCGAGGTGAAAAACTCGAAAATCATGAACTCTAAAAATGGGCTGATTTTTGTAGTATATGATTATTTTGGCGTAATTTAACGCTGTGCAAAATTTGAGGAATTTTTGGAGCGGTTAAAATGTTCAAGATTTTTGACTTGTTACTAATCGAGGTGAAAAACTCGAAAGTCATGAACTCTATAAATAGGCTGATTTTTGTGGTATATGATTATTTTGGCGTAATTTAACGCTGTGCAAAATTTGCGGAATTTTGGGAGAGGTGAAAATTTTCAAGATTTTTGACTTGTGACGACTCGAGGTGAAAAACTCGAAAAACATGAACTCTAAATATAGGCTGATTTTTGTAGTATATGATTATTTTGGAGTAATTTAACGCTGTGCAAAATTTGAGGAATTTTTGGAGAGGTTAAAATGTTCAAGGTTTTTGACTTGTTACGAATCGAGGTGAAAAACTCGAAAGACATGAACTCTATAAATAGGCTGATTTTTGTGGTATATGATTATTTTGGCGTAATTTAACGCTGTGCAAAATTTGCGGAATTTTGGGAGAGGTGAAAATTTTCAAGATTTTTGACTTATGACGACTCGAGGTGAAAAATTCGAAAAAATTTAAAATTTTCAAGATTTTTGACTTGTGACGACTCGAGGTGAAACACTCGAAAATAATTAACTCTAAAAATGGGCTGATTTTTGTAGTATATGATTATTTTGGCGTAATCTAACGCTGTGCAAAATTTGCGGAATTTTGGGAGAAGTTAAACATTTTCAAGATTTTTGACTTGTGACGACTCGAGGTGAAAATCTCGAAAATCATGAACTCTAAAAATGGGCTGAGTATGATTATTTTGGTGTAATCTAACGCTGTGCAAAATTTGGTGAATATTGGGAGAGGTTAAAATTTTCAAGATTTTCGACTTGTTACGAATCGAGGTGAAAAGTCGAAAATCATGAACTCTAAAAACGCTGTGCAAAATTTGCGGAATCTTGTGAGAGGTGAAAATTTTTAAGATTTTTAACTTGTGACGGGTCGAGGTAAAAAACGCGAAAATAATGAACTCTAACAATAGGCTGATTTTTGTAGTATATGTATATTTTGGCGTAAATAAACGCTGTGCAAAATTTGCGGAATTTTTGGGAGAGTTGAAAATTTTCAATTTTAACGCTGTGCAAAATTTGCGGAATCTTGTGAGAGGTGAAAATTTTTAAGATTTTTGACTTGTGACGGGTCAAGGTAAAAAACGCGAAAATAATGAACTCTAACAATAGGCTGATTTTTGTAGTATATGTATATTTTGGCGTAAATAAACGCTGTGCAAAATTTGCGGAATTTTTGGGAGAGTTGAAAATTTTCAAGATTTTTGACTTGTGACGACTCGAGGTGAAACACGCGAAAATAATTAACTCTAAAAATGGGCTGATTTTTGTAGTATATGATTATTTTGGCGTAATCTAACGCTGTGCAAAATTTGGGGAATTTTGGGAGAGGTTAAAATTTTCAAGATTTTCGACTTGTTACGAATCGAGGTGAAAAAGTCGAAAATCATGAACTCTAAAAATAGACTGATTTTTGTAGTATATGATTATTTTGGCGTAATTTAACGCTGTGCAAAATTTGCGGAATCTTGTGAGAGGTGAAAATTTTCAAGCTTTTTGACTTGTGACGGCTCGAGGTAAAAAACGCGAAAATAATGAACTCTAACAATAGGCTGATTTTTGTAGTATATGAATATTTTGGCGTAAATAAACGCTGTGCAAAATTTGCGGAATTTTGGGAGAGTTGCAAATTTTCAAGATGTTTGACTTGTGACGACTCGAGGTGAAACATTCGAAAATAATGAACTCTAAAAATAGGCTGATTTTTGTAGTATATGATTATTTTGGCGTAATTTAACGCTGTGCAAAATTTGAGGAATTTTTGGAGAGGTTAAAATGTTCAAGATTTTTGACTTGTTACGAATCGAGGTGAAAAACTCGAAAGTCATGAACTCTATAAATAGGCTGATTTTTGTGGTATATGATTATTTTTTTTTGGTGTAATTTAACGCTGTGCAAAATTTGCGGAATTTTGGGAGAGGAGAAAATTTTCAAGATTTTTGACTTGTGACGACTCGAGGTGAAAGACTCGAAAAACATGAACTCTAAATATAGGCTGATTTTTGTAGTATATGATTATTTTGGCGTAATTTAACGATGTGCGAGGTTAAAATTTTCAAGATTTTTGACTTGTGACGACTCGAGGTGAAACACTCGAAAATAATTAACTCTAAAAATGGGCTGATTTTTGTAGTATATGATTATTTTGGCGTAATCTAACGCTGTGCAAAATTTGGGGAATTTTGGGAGAAGTTAAACATTTTCAAGATTTTCGACTTGTTACGAATCGAGGTGAAAAAGTCGAAAATCATGAACTCTAAAAATAGGCTGATTTTTGTAGTATATGATTATTTTGGCGTAATTTAACGCTGTGCAAAATTTGCGGAATCTTGGGAGAGGTGAAAATTTTCAAGATTTTTGACTTGTGACGACTCGAGGTGAAAAACTCGAAAATCATGAACTCTAAATATAGGCTGATTTTTGTAGTATATGATTATTTTGGAGTAATTTAACGTTGTGCAAAATTTGAGGAATTTTTGGAGAGGTTAAAATGTTCAAGGTTTTTGACTTGTTACTAATCGAGGTGAAAAACTCGAAAGTCATGAACTCTATAAATAGGCTGATTTTTGTGGTATATGATTATTTTGGCGTAATTTAACGCTGTGCAAAATTTGAGGAATTTTGGGAGAGGTGAAAATTTTCAAGATTTTTGACTTGTGACGACTCAAGGTGAAAAACTCGAAAATCATGAACTCTAAATATAGGCTGATTTTTGTAGTATATGATTATTTTGGAGTAATTTAACGCTGTGCAAAATTTGAGGAATTTTTGGAGAGGTTAAAATGTTCAAGGTTTTTGACTTGTTACGAATCGAGGTGAAAAACTCGAAAGACATGAACTCTATAAATAGGCTGATTTTTGTGGTATATGATTATTTTGGCGTAATTTAACGCTGTGCAAAATTTGCGGAATTTTGTGAGAGGTGAAAATTTTCAAGATTTTTGACTTGTGACGACTCGAGGTGAAAAATTCGAAAAAAATTAAAATTTTCAAGATTTTTGACTTGTGACGACTCGAGGTGAAACACTTGAAAATAATTAATTCTAAAAATGGGCTGATTTTTGTAGTATATGATTATTTTGGCGTAATCTAACGCTGTGCAAAATTTGGGGAATTTTGGGAGAAGTTAAACATTTTCAAGATTTTTGACTTGTGACGACTCGAGGTGAAAATCTCGAAAATCATGAACTCTAAAAATGGGCTGATTTTTTTAGTGTATGATTATTTTGGTGTAATCTAACGCTGTGCAAAATTTGGGGAATATTGGGAGAGGTTAAAATTTTCAAGATTTTCGACTTGTTACGAATCGAGGTGAAAAGTCGAAAATCATGAACTCTAAAAATAGTCTGATTTTTGTAGTATATGATTATTTTGGCGTAATTTAACGCTGTGCAAAATTTGCGGAATCTTGTGAGAGGTGAAAATTTTCAAGATTTTTGACTTGTGACGACTCGAGGTGAAAAACTCGAAAATCATGAACTCTAAAAATAGGCTGATTTTTGTAGTATATGATTATTTTGGAGTAGTTTAACGCTGTGCAAAATTTGAGGAATTTTTGGAGAGGTTAAAATGTTCATGGTTTTTGACTTGTTACGAATCGAGGTGAAAAACTCGAAAGACATGAACTCTATAAATAGGCTGATTTTTGTGGTATATGATTATTTTGGCGTAATCTAACGCTGTGCAAAATTTGCGGAATTTTGGGAGAGGTGAAAATTTTCAAGATTTTTGACTTGTGACGACTCGAGGTGAAAAATTCGAAAAAATTTAAAATTTTCAAGATTTTTGACTTGCGACGACTCGAGGTGAAACACTCGAAAATAATTAACTCTAAAAATGGGCTGATTTTTGTAGTATATGATTATTTTGGCGTAATCTAACGCTGTGCAAAATTTGGGGAATTTTGGGAGAAGTTAAACATTTTCAAGATTTTTGACTTGTGACGACTCGAGGTGAAAATCTCAAAAATCATGAACTCTAAAAATGGGCTGATTTTTTTAGTGTATGATTATTTTGGTGTAATCTAACGCTGTGCAAAATTTGGTGAATATTGGGAGAGGTTAAAATTTTCAAGATTTTCGACTTGTTACGAATCGAGGTGAAAAGTCGAAAATCATGAACTCTAAAAGTAGGCTGATTTTTGTAGTATATGATTATTTTGGCGTAATTTAACGCTGTGCAAAATTTGCGGAATCTTGTGAGAGGTGAAAATTTTTAAGATTTTTGACTTGTGACGGGTCGAGGTAAAAAACGCGAAAATAATGAACTCTAACAATAGGCTGATTTTTGTAGTATATGTATATTTTGGCGTAAATAAACGCTGTGCAAAATTTGCCGAATTTTTGGGAGAGTTGAAAATTTTCAAGATTTTTGACTTGTGACGACTCGAGGTGAAACACGCGAAAATAATTAACTCTAAAAATGGGCTGATTTTTGTAGTATATGATATTTTGGCGTAATCTAACGCTGTGCAAAATTTGGGGAATTTTGGGAGAAGTTAAACATTTTCAAGATTTTCGACTTGTTACGAATCGAGGTGAAAAAGTCGAAAATCATGAACTCTAAAAATAGAATAATTTTTGTGGTATATGATTATTTTGGCGTAATTTAACACTGTGCAAAATTTGTGGAATTTTGGTAGAGGTGAAAATTTTCAAGATTTTTGACTTGTGACGACTCGAGGTGAAAAACTCGAAAATCATGAACTCTAAAAATAGGCTGATTTTTGTAGTATATGATTGTTTTGGCGTAGTCTAAAGCTGTGCAAAATTTGGGGAATTTTGGGAGAAGTAAAAATTTTCAAGATTTTCGACTTGTTACGAATCGAGGTGAAAAAGTCGAAAATCATGAACTCTAAAAATAGACTGATTTTTGTAGTATATGATTATTTTGGCGTAATTTAACGCTGTGCAAAATTCGCGGAATCTTGGGAGAGGTGAAAATTTTCAAGATTTTTGACTTGTGACGACTCGAGGTGAAAAACTCGAAAATCATGAACTCTAAAAATAGGCTGATTTTTGTAGTATATAATTATTTTGGAGTAATTTAACGCTGTGCAAAATTTGAGGAATTTTTGGAGAGGTTAAAATGTTCAAGGTTTTTGACTTGTTACGAATCGAGGTGAAAAACTCGAAGGTCATGAACTCTATAAATAGGCTGATTTTTGTAGTATATAATTATTTTGGCGTAATTTAACGCTGTGCTAGGTTAAAAATTTCAAGATTTTTGACTTGTAACGACTCGAGGTGAAACACTCGAAAATAATAAACTCTAAAAATGGGCTGATTTTTGTAGTATATGATTATTTTGGCGTAATCTAACGCTGTGCAAAATTTGGGGAATTTTGGGAGAAGTTAAACATTTTCTAGATTTTTGACTTGTGACGACTCGAGGTGAAAAACTCGAAAATCATGAACTCTAAAAATGGGCTGATTTTTTTAGTGTATGATTGTTTTGGTGTAATCTAACGCTGTGCAAAATTTGGGGAATTTTGGGAGAGGTTAAAATTTTCAAGATTTTCGACTTGTTACGAATCGAGGTGAAAAAGTCGAAAATCATGAACTCTAAAAATAGGCTGATTTTTGTAGTATATGATTATTTTGGAGTAATTTAACGCTGTGCAAAATTTGAGGAATTTTTGGAGAGGTTAAAATATTCAAGATTTTTGACTTGTTACGAATCGAGGTGAAAAACTCGAAAATCATGAACTCTAAAAATAGGCTAATTTTTGTAGTATATGATTATTTTGGAGTAATTTAACGCTGTGCAAAATTTGAGGAATTTTTGGAGAGGTTAAAATGTTCAAGGTTTTTGACTTGGTACGAATCGAGGTGAAAAACTCGAAAGTCATGAACTCTATAAATAGGCTGATTTTTGTGGTATATGATTATTTTGGCGTAATTTAACACTGTGCAAAATTTGTGGAATTTTGGGAGAGGTGAAAATTTTCAAGATTTTTGACTTGTGACGACTCGAGGTGAAAAACTCGAAAATCATGAACTCTAAAAATAGGCTGATTTTTGTAGTATATGATTGTTTTGGCGTAATCTAAAGCTGTGCAAAATTTGGGGAATTTTGGGAGAAGTTAAAATTTTCAAGATTTTCGACTTGTTACGAATCGAGGTGAAAAAGTCGAAAATCATGAACTCTAAAAATAGACTGATTTTTGTAGTATATGATTATTTTGGCGTAATTTAACGCTGTGCAAAATTCGCGGAATCTTGGGAGAGGTGAAAATTTTCAAGATTTTTGACTTGTGACGACTCGAGGTGAAAAACTCGAAAATCATGAACTCTAAAAATGGGCAGATTTTTGTAGTGTATGATTATTTTGGTGTAATCTAACGCTGTGCAAAATTTGGGGAATTTTGGGAGAAGTTAAAATTTTCAAGATTTTCGACTTGTTACGAATCGAGGTGAAAAAGTCGAAAATCATGAACTCTAAAAATAGACTGATTTTTGTAGTATATGATTATTTTGGCGTAATTTAACGCTGTGCAAAATTCGCGGAATCTTGGGAGAGGTGAAAATTTTCAAGATTTTTGACTTGTTACGAATCGAGGTGAAAAACTCGAAAATCATGAACTCTAAAAATAGGCTGAATTTTGTAGTATATGAATATGTTTGCGTAATGTAACGATGTGCGAGGATAAAATTTTCAAGATTTTTGACTTGTGACGGCTCGAGGTAAAAAACGCGAAAATAATGAACTCTAACAATAGGCTGATTTTTGTAGTATATGAATATTTTGGCGTAAATAAACGCTGTGCAAAATTTGCGGAATTTTGGGAGAGTTGAAAATTTTCAAGATTTTTGACTTGTGACGACTCGAGGTGAAAAACTCGAAAATCATGAACTCTAAAAGTGGGCTGATTTTTGTAGTGTATGATTATTTTGGCGTAATTGAACGCTGTGCAAAATTTGCGGAATTCTGGGAGAGGTGAAAATTTTCAAGATTTTTGACTTGTGACGACTCGAGGTGAAACACTCGAAAATAATGAACTCTAAAAATGGGCTGATTTTTGTAGTATATGATTATTTTGGCGTAATTTAACGATGTGCGAGGTTAAAATTTTCAAGATTTTTGACTTGTGACGACTCGAGGTGAAACACTCGAAAATAATTAGCTCTAAAAATGGGCTGATTTTTGTAGTATATGATTATTTTGGCGTAATCTAACGCTGTGCAAAATTTGGGGAATTTTGGGAGAAGTTAAACATTTTCAAGATTTTCGACTTGTTACGAATCGAGGTGAAAAAGTCGAAAATCATGAACTCTAAAAATAGACTGATTTTTGTAGTATATGATTATTTTGGCGTAATTTAACGCTGTGCAAAATTTGCGGAATCTTGGGAGAGGTGAAAATTTTCAAGATTTTTGACTTGTGACGACTCGAGGTGAAAAACTCGAAAAACATGAACTCTAAATATAGGCTGATTTTTGTAGTATATGATTATTTTGGCGTAATTTACCGATGTGCTAGGTTAAAATTTTCAAGAGTTTTGACTTGTGACGACTCGAGGTGAAACACTCGAAAATAATTAACTCTAAAAATGGGCTGATTTTTGTAGTATATGTTTATTTTGGCGTAATCTAACGCTGTGCAAAATTTGGGGAATTTTGGGAGAAGTAAAACATTTTCAAGATTTTTGACTTGTGACGACTCGAGGTGAAAAACTCGAAAATCATGAACTCTAAAAATGGGCAGATTTTTGTAGTGTATGATTATTTTGGTGTAATCTAACGCTGTGCAAAATTTGGGGAATTTTGGGAGAGGTTAAAATTTTCAAGATTTTCGACTTGTTACGAATCGAGGTGCAAAAGTCGAAAATCATGAACTCTAAAAATAGGCTGATTTTTGAAGTATATGATTATTTTGGCGTAATTTAACGCTGTGCAAAATTTGCGGAATCTTGTGAGAGGTGAAAATTTTCAAGATTTTTGACTTGTGACGACTCGAGGTGAAAAACTCGAAAATCATGAACTCTAAAAATAGGCTGATTTTTGTAGTATATGATTATTTTGGCGTAATATAACGCTGTGCAAAATTTGGGGAATTTTGGGAGAGGTGAAAATTTTCAAGATTTTTGACTTGTGACCACTCGAGGTGTAAAACTCGAAAATAATGAACTCTAAAAATAAGCTGATTTTTGTAGTATATGATTACTTTAGCGTAATTTAACGCTGTGCAAAATTTGAGGAATTTTTGGAGAGGTTAAAATGTTCAAGATTTTTGACTTGTTACGAATCGAGGTGAAAAACTCGAAAATCCTGAACTCTAACAATAGGCTGAATTTTGTAGTATATGAATATGTTTGCGTAATGTAACGATGTGCGAGGATAAAATTTTCAAGATTTTTGACTTGTGACGGCTCGAGGTAAAAAACGCGAAAATAATGAACTCTAACAATAGGCTGATTTTTGTAGTATATGAATATTTTGGCGTAAATAAACGCTGTGCAAAATTTGCGGAATTTTGGGAGAGTTGAAAATTTTCAAGATTTTTGACTTGTGACGACTCGAGTTCAAAAACTCGAAAATCATGAACTCTAAAAATGGGCTGATTTTTGTAGTGTATGATTATTTTGGCGTAATTGAACGCTGTGCAAAATTTGCGGAATTCTGGGAGAGGTGAAAATTTTCAAGATTTTTGACTTGTGACGACTCGAGGTGAAACACTCGAAAATAATGAACTCTAAAAATGGGCTGATTTTTGTAGTATATGATTATTTTGGCGTAATCTAAAGCTGCGCAAAATTAGGGTAATTTTGGGAGAAGTTAAACATTTTCAAGATTTTTGACTTGTGACGACTCGAGGTGAAAAACTCGAAAATCATGACCTCTAAAAATGGGTTGATTTTTGTAGTGTATGATTATTTTGGCGTAATCTAACGCTGTGCAAAATTTGGGGAATTTTGGGAGAGGTTAAAAATTTTCAAGGTTTTCGACTTTTTACGAATCGAGGTGAAAAAGTCGAAAATCATGAACTCTAAAAATAGGCTGATTTTTGTAGTATATGATTATTTTGGAGTAATTTAACGCTGCGCAAAATTTGCGGAATCTTGTGAGAGGTGAAAATTTTCAAGATTTTTGACTTGTGACGGCTCGAGGTAAAAAACGCGAAAATAATGAACTCTAACAATAGGCTGATTTTTGTAGTATATGAATATTTTGGCGTAAATAAACGCTGTGCAAAATTTGCGGAATTTTGGGGGAGTTGAAAATTTTCAAGATTTTTGACTTGTGACGATTCGAGGTGAAACACTCGAAAAAAATGAACTCTAAAAATGGGCTGATTTTTGTAGTATATGATTATTTTGGCGTAATCTAAGGCTGTGCAAAATTTGGGGAATTTTGGGAGAGGTTAAAATTTTCAAGATTTTCGACTTGTTACGAATCGAGGTGAAAAAGTCGAAGATCATGAACTCTAAAAATAGACTGATTTTTGTAGTATATGATTATTTTGGCGTAATTTAACGCTGTGCAAAAATTGCGGAATCTTGGGAGAGGTGAAAATTTTCAAGATTTTTACTTGTCGACTCGAGGTGAAAAACTCGAAAATCATGAACTCTAAAAATAGGCTGATTTTTGTAGTATATGATTATTTTGGCGTAATATAACGCTGTGCAAAATTTGAGGAATTTTGGGAGAGGTGAAAATTTTCAAGGTTTTTGACTTGTGACCACTCGAGGTGTAAAACTCGAAAATAATGAACTCTAAAAATAGGCTAATTTTTGTAGTATATGATTATTTTGGCATAATTTAACGCTGTGCAAAATTTGCGGAATCTTAAGAGAGGTGAAAATTTTCAAGATTTTTGACTTGTGACGACTCGAGGTGAAAAACTCGAAAATCATGAACTCTAAAAATAGGCTGATTTTTGTAGTATATGATTATTTTGGCGTAATATAACGCTGTGCAAAATTTGAGGAATTTTGGGAGAGGTGAAAATTTTCAAGATTTTTACTTGTCGACTCGAGGTGAAAAACTCGAAAATCATGAACTCTAAAAATAGGCTGATTTTTGTAGTATATGATTATTTTGGCGTAATATAACGCTGTGCAAAATTTGAGGAATTTTGGGAGAGGTGAAAATTTTCAAGGTTTTTGACTTGTGACCACTCGAGGTGTAAAACTCGAAAATAATGAACTCTAAAAATAGGCTAATTTTTGTAGTATATGATTATTTTGGCATAATTTAACGCTGTGCAAAAATTGCGGAATCTTGGGAGAGGTGAAAATTTTCAAGATTTTTACTTGTCGACTCGAGGTGAAAAACTCGAAAATCATGAACTCTAAAAATAGGCTGATTTTTGTAGTATATGATTATTTTGGCGTAATATAATGCTGTGCAAAATTTGAGGAATTTTGGGAGAGGTGAAAATTTTCAAGGTTTTTGACTTGTGACCACTCGAGGTGTAAAACTCGAAAATAATGAACTCTAAAAATAGGCTGATTTTTGTAGTATATGATTATTTTGGCATAATTTAACGCTGTGCAAAATTTGCGGAATCTTAAGAGAGGTGAAAATTTTCAAGATTTTTGACTTGTGACGACTCGAGGTGAAAAACTCGAAAATCATGAACTCTAAAAATAGGCTGATTTTTGTAGTATATGATTATTTTGGCGTAATATAACGCTGTGCAAAATTTGAGGACTTTTGGGAGAGGTGAAAATTTTCAAGGTTTTTGACTTGTGACCACTCGAGGTGTAAAACTCGAAAATAATGAACTCTAAAAATAGGCTGATTTTTGTAGTATATGATTATTTTCGCGTAATTTAACGATGTGCGAGGTTAAAATTTTCAAGATTTTTGACTTGTGACGACTCGAGGTGAAACACTCGAAAGTAATGAACTCTAAAAATGGGCTGATTTTTGTAGTATATGATTATTTTGGCGTAAACTAAAGCTGTGCAAAATTTGGGGAATTTTGGGAGAGGTTAAAATTTTCAAGATTTTTGACTTGTGACGACTCGAGGTGAAAAACTCGAGAATCATGAACTCTAAAAATGGGCTAATTTTTGTAGTGTATGATTATTTTGGTGTAATCTAACGCTGTGCAAAATTTGGGGAATTTTGGGAGAGGTTAAAATTTTCAAGATTTTCGACTTGTTACGAATCGATGTGAAAAAGTCGAAGATCATGAACTCTAAAAATAGACTGATTTTTGTAGTATATGATTATTTTGGCGTAATTTAACGCTGTGCAAAATTTGCGGAATCTTGGGAGAGGTGAAAATTTTCAAGATTTTTGACTTGTGACGACTCGAGGTGAAAAACTCGAAAATCATGAACTCTAAAAATACTCTGATTTTTGTAGTATATGATTATTTTGGCGTAATATAACGCTGTGGAAAATTTGAGGAATTTTGGGAGAGGTGAAAATTTTCAAGGTTTTTGACTTGTGAACACTCGAGGTGTAAAACTCGAAAATAATGAACTCTAAAAATAGGCTGATTTTTGTAGTATATGATTATTTTGGTGTAATCTAACGCTGTGCACAATTTGGGGAATTTTGGGAGAGCTTAAAATTTTCAAGATTTTCGACTTGCTACGAATCGAGGTGAAAAAGTCGAAAATCATGAACTCTAAAAATAGGCTGATTTTTGTAGTATTTGATTATTTTGGCATAATTTAACGCTGTGCAAAATTTGCGGAATCTTGTGAGAGGTGAAAATTTTCAAGATTTTTGACTTGTGACGACTCGAGGTGAAAAACTCGAAAATCATGAACTCTAAAAATTGGCTGATTTTTGTAGTATATGATTATTTTGGCGTAATATAACGCTGTGCAAAATTTGAGGACTTTTGGGAGAGGTGAAAATTTTCAAGGTTTTTGACTTGTGACCACTCGAGGTGTAAAACTCGAAAATAATGAACTCTAAAAATAGGCTGAGTTTTGTAGTATATGATTATTTTGGCGTAATTTAACGATGTGCGAGGTTAAAATTTTCAAGATTTTTGACTTGTGACGACTCGAGGTGAAACACTCGAAAATCATGAACTCTAAAAATAGGCTGATTTTTGTAGTATATGATTATTTTGGCGTAAACTAAAGCTGTGCAAAATTTGGGGAATTTTCAAGATTTTTGACTTGTGACCACTCGAGGTGTAAAACTCGAAAATAATGAACTCTAAAAATAGGCTGATTTTTGTAGTATATGATTACTTTAGCGTAATTTAACGCTGTGCAAAATTTGAGGAATTTGAGGTGAAAAACTCGAAAATCATGAACTCTAACAATAGGCTGATTTTTTAGTATATGATTATTTTTGCGCAATTTAACGATCTGCGAGGATAAAATTTTCAAGATTTTTGACTTGTGACGACTCGAGGTGAAAAACTCGAAAATCATGAACTCTAAAAATGGGCTGATTTTTGTAGTGAATGATTATTTTGGTGTAATCTAACGCTGTGCAAAATTTGGGGAATTTTGGGAGATGTTAAAATTTTGAAGTTTTTCGACTTGTTACGAATCGAGGTGAAAAAGTCGAAAATCATGAACTCTAAAAATAGACTGATTTTTGTAGTATATGATTATTTTAGCGTAATTTAATGCTGTGCAAAATTTGCGGAATCTTGGGAGAGGTGAAAATTTTCAAGATTTTTGACTTGTTACGAATCGAGGTGAAAAACTCGAAAATCATGAACTCTATAAATAAGCTGATTTTTGTGGTATATGAATATTTTGGCGTAAATTAACGCTGTGCAAAATTTGCGGAATTTTGGGAGAGGTGAAAATTTTCAAGATTTTTGACTTGTGACGACTCGAGGTGAAAAACTCGAAAATCATGAACTCTAAAAATAGGCTGATTTTTGTAGTATATGATTATTTTGGCGTAATTTAACGATCTGCGAGCATAAAATTTTCAAGATTTTTGACTTGTGACGACTCGAGGTGAAACACTCGAAAATAATTAACTCTAAAAATGGGCTGATTTTTGTAGTATATGATTATTTTGGCGTAATCTAAAGCTGTGCAAAATTTGGGGAATTTTGGAAAGGTGAAAATTTTCAAGATTTTTGACTTGTGACGACTCGAGGTGAAAAACTCGAAAATCATGAACTCTAAAAATAGGCTGATTTTTGTAGTATATGATTATTTTGGCGTAATTTAACGATCTGCGAGCATAAAATTTTCAAGATTTTTGACTTGTGACGACTCGAGGTGAAACACTCGAAAATAATGAACTCTAAAAATTGGCTGATTTTTGTAGTATATGATTATTTTGGCGTAATTTAACGATCTGCGAGCTTAAAATTTTCAAGATTTTTGACTTGTGACGACTCGAGGTGAAAAACTCGAAAATCATGAACTCTAAAAATAGGCTGATTTTTGTAGTATCTGATTATTTTGGCGTAATTTAACGATCTGCGAGCATAAAATTTTCAAGATTTTTGACTTGTGACGACTCGAGGTGAAACACTCGAAAATAATTAACTCTAAAAATAGACTGATTTTTGTAGTGTATGATTATTTTGGCGTAATTTAACGCTGTGCACAATTTGGGGAATTTTGGGAGAGGTTAAAATTTTCAAGATTATCGACTTGCTACGAATCGAGGTGAAAAAGTCGAAAATCATGAACTCTAAAAATAGGCTGATTTTTGTAGTATATGATTATTTTGGCGTAATTTAACGCTGTGCTAGGTTAAAATTTTCAAGATTTTTGACTTGTGACGACTCCAGGTGTAAAATTTGAAAATAATGAACTCTAAAAATAGGCTGATTTTTGTAGTATATGATTATTTTGGCGTAATTTAACGATGTGCGAGGTTAAAATTTTCAAGATTTTTGACTTGTGACGACTCGAGGTGAAACACTCGAAAATAATGAACTCTAAAAATGGGCTGATTTTTGTAGTATATGATTATTTTGGCGTAAACTAAAGCTGTGCAAAATTTGGGGAATTATGAGAGAGGTTAAAATTTTCAAGATTTTTGACTTGTGACGACTCGAGGTGAAAAACTCGAGAATCATGAACTCTAAAAATGGGCTAATTTTTTTTGTAGTGTATGATTATTTTGGTGTAATCTAACGCTGTGCACAATTTGGGGAATTTTGGGAGAGGTTAAAATTTTCAAGATTATCGGCTTGTTACGAATCGAGGTGAAAAAGTCGAAAATCATGAACTCTAAAAATAGGCTGATTTTTGTAGTATGATTATTTTGGCGTAATTTAACGCTGTGCAAAATTTGAGGAATCTTTTGAGAGGTGAAAATTTTCAAGATTTTTGACTTGTTACGACTAGAGGTGAAAAACTCGAAAATCATGAATATGTATGATTATTTTGGTGTAATCTAACGCTGTGCACAATTTGCGGAATCTTATGAGAGGTGAAAATTTTCAAGATTTTTGACTTGTGACGGCTCGAGGTGAAAAACTCGAAAATCATGAACTCTAAAAATAGGCTGATTTTTGTAGTATATGATTATTTTGGCGTAATATAACGCTGTGCAAAATTTGAGGAATTTTTGGAGAGGTTAAAATGTTCAAGATTTTTGACTTGTTACGAATCGAGGTGAAAAACTCGAAAATCATGAACTCTAACAATAGGCTGATTTTTTAGTATATGATTATTTTGGCGTAATTTAACGATCTGCGAGGATAAAATTTTCAAGATTTTTGACTTGTGACGACTCGAGGTGAAACACTCGAAAATAATTAACTCTAAAAATGGGCTGATTTTTGTAGTATATGATTATTTTGGCGTAGTCTAAAGCTGTGCAAAATTTGGGGAATTTGGAAGAAGTTAAACATTTTCAAGATTTTTGACTTGTGACGACTCGAGGTGAAAAACTCGAAAATCATGAACTCTAAAAATGGGCTGATTTTTGTAGTGAATGATTATTTTGGTGTAATCTAACGCTGTGCAAAATTTGGGGAATTTTAGGAGATGTTAAAATTTTGAAGATTTTCGACTTGTTACGAATCGAGGTGAAAAAGTCGAAAATCATGAACTCTAAAAGTAGGCTGATTTTTGTAGTATATGATTATTTTGGCGTAATTTAACGCTGTGCAAAATTTGCGGAATCTTGTGAGAGGTGAAAATTTTCAAGATTTTTGACTTGTGACGGCTCGAGGTAAAAAACGCGAAAATAATGAACTCTAACAATAGGCTGATTTTTGTAGTATATGAATATTTTGGCGTAAATAAACGCAGTGCAAAATTTGCGGAATTTTGGGAGTGTTGAAAATTTTCAAGATTTTTGACTTGTGACGACTCGAGGTGAAACACTCGAAAATAATGAACTCTAAAAATGGGCTGATTTTTGTAGTATATGATTATTTTGGCGTAATTTAACTCTGTGCAAAATTTGCAGAATTTTGGGAGAGGTGAAAATTTTCAAGATTTTTGACTTGTGACGAATCGAGGTGAAAAACTCGAAAATCATGAACTCTAAAAATAGGTTTTTTTTGTAGTATATGATTATTTTGGCGTAATTTAACGATGTGCGAGGTTAAAATTTTCAAGATTTTTGACTTGTGACGACTCGAGGTGAAACACTCGAAAATAATTAACTCTAAAAATGGGCTGATTTTTGTAGTATATGATTATTTTGGTGTAGTTTAACGGTGTGCAAAGTTTGGGGAATTTTGGGAGATGTTAAAATTTTGAAGTTTTTCGACTTGTTACGAATCGAGGTGAAAAAGTCGAAAATCATGGACTCTAAAAATAGACTGATTTTTGTAGTATATGATTATTTTAGCGTAATTTAACGCTGTGCAAAATTTGCGGAATCTTGGGAGAGGTGAAAATTTTCAAGATTTTTGACTTGTTACGAATCGAGGTGAAAAACTCGAAAATCATGAACTCTATAAATAAGCTGATTTTTGTGGTATATGAATATTTTGGCGTTAATTAACGCTGTGCAAAATTTTCGGAATTTTGGAAAGGTGAAAATTTAAAGATTTTTGACTTGTGACGACTCGAGGTGAAAAACTCGATTTTTGATTTTTGTAGTATATGATTATTTTGGCGTAATTTAACGATCTGCGAGCATAAAATTTTCAAGATTTTTGACTTGTGACGACTCGAGGTGAAACACTCGAAAATAATTAACTCTAAAAATGGGCTGATTTTTGTAGTATATGATTATTTTGGCGTAATCTAAAGCTGTGCAAAATTTGGGGAATTTGGAAGAAGTTAAACATTTTCAAGATTTTTGACTTGTGACGACTCGAGGTGAAAAACTCGAAAATCATGAACTCTAAAAATGGGCTGATTTTTGTAGTGAATGATTATTTTGGTGTAATCTAACGCTGTGCAAAATTTGGGGAATTTTGGGAGAGGTTAAAATTTTCAAAATTTTCGACTTGTTACGAATCGAGGTGAAAAAGTCGAAAATCATGAACTCTAAAAATAGGCTGATTTTTGTAGTATATGATTATTTTGGCGTAATTTAACGCTGTGCAAAATTTGCGGAATCTTGTGAGAGGTGAAAATTTTCAAGATTTTTGACTTGTGACGACTCGAGGTGAAAAACTCGAAAAAAATGAACTCTAAAAATGGGCTGATTTTTGTAGTATATGATTATTTTGGCGTAATCTAAAGCTGTGCAAACTTTGGGGAATTTTGGGAGAGGTTAAAATTTTCAAGATTTTCGACTTGTTACGAATCGAGGTAAAAAGTCGAAGATCATGAACTCTAAAAATAGACTGATTTTTGTAGTATATGATTATTTTGGCGTAATTTAACGCTGTGCAAAATTTGCGGAATCTTGGGAGAGGTGAAAATTTTCAAGATTTTTGACTTGTGACGACTCGAGGTGAAAAACTCGAAAATCATGAACTCTAAAAATAGGCTGATTTTTGTAGTATATGCTTATTTTGGCGTAATATAACGCTGTGCAAAATTTGAGGAATTTTGGGAGAGGTGAAAATTTTCAAGGTTTTTGACTTGTGACCACTCGAGGTGTAAAACTCGAAAATAATGAACTCTAAAAATAGGCTGATTTTTGTAGTATATGATTATTTTGGTGTAATCTAACGCTGTGCACAATTTGGGGAATCTTGGGAGACGTTAAAATTTTCAAGATTTTCGACTTGTTACGAATCGAGGTAAAAAGTCGAAGATCATGAACTCTAAAAATAGACTGATTTTTGTAGTATATGATTATTTTGGCGTAATCTAAAGCTGCGCAAACTTTGGGGAATTTTGGGAGAGGTTAAAATTTTCAAGATTATCGACTTGCTACGAATCGAGGTGAAAAAGTCGAAAATCATGAACTCTAAAAATAGGCTGATTTTTGTAGTATATGATTATTTTGGCGTAATTTAACGCTGTGCTAGGTTAAAATTTTCAAGATTTTTGACTTGTGACGACTCGGGGTGTAAAACTCGAAAATAATGAACTCTAAAAATAGGCTGATTTTTGTAGTATATGATTATTTTGGCGTAATTTAACGATGTGCGAGGTTAAAATTTTCAAGATTTTTGACTTGTGACGACTCGAGGTGAAACACTCGAAAATAATGAACTCTAAAAATGGGCTGATTATTGTAGTATATGATTATTTTGGCGTAAACTAAAGCTGTGCGAAATTTGGGGAATTATGAGAGAGGTTAAAATTTTCAAGATTTTTGACTTGTGACAACTCGAGGTGAAAAACTCGAGAATCATGAACTCTAAAAATGGGCTAATTTTTTTTGTAGTGTATGATTATTTTGGTGTAATCTAACGCTGTGCACAATTTGGGGAATTTTGGGAGAGGTTAAAATTTTCAAGATTATCGACTTGTTACGAATCGAGGTGAAACACTCGAAAATCATGAATATGTATGATTATTTTGGTGTAATCTAACGCTGTGCACAATTTGCGGAATCTTATGAGAGGTGAAAATTTTCAAGATTTTTGACTTGTGACGGCTCGAGGTGAAAAACTCGAAAATCATGAACTCTAAAAATAGGCTGATTTTTGTAGTATATGATTATTTTGGCGTAATATAACGCTGTGCAAAATTTGAGGAATTTTTGGAGAGGTTAAAATGTTCAAGATTTTTGACTTGTTACGAATCGAGGTGAAAAACTCGAAAATCATGAACTCTAACAATAGGCTGATTTTTTAGTATATGATTATTTTGGCGTAATTTAACGATCTGCGAGGATAAAATTTTCAAGATTTTTGACTTGTGACGACTCGAGGTGAAACACTCGAAAATAATTAACTCTAAAAATGGGCTGATTTTTGTAGTATATGATTATTTTGGCGTAGTCTAAAGCTGTGCAAAATTTGCGGAATCTTGTGAGAGGTGAAAATTTTCAAGATTTTTGACTTGTGACGACTCGAGGTGAAAAACTCGAAAATCATGAACTCTAAAAATGGGCTGATTTTTGTAGTGAATGATTATTTTGGTGTAATCTAACGCTGTGCAAAACTTGGGGAATTTTAGGAGATGTTAAAATTTTGAAGATTTTCGACTTGTTACGAATCGAGGTGAAAAAGTCGAAAATCATGAACTCTAAAGATAGGCTGATTTTTGTAGTATATGATTATTTTGGCGTAATTTAACGCTGTGCAAAATTTGCGGAATCTTGTGAGAGGTGAAAATTTTCAAGATTTTTGACTTGTGACGGCTCGAGGTAAAAAACGCGAAAATAATGAACTCTAACAATAGGCTGATTTTTGTAGTATATGAATATTTTGGGAGAGTTGAAAATTTTCAAGATTTTTGACTTGTGACGACTCGAGGTGAAACACTCGAAAATAATGAACTCTAAAAATGGGCTGATTTTTGTAGTATATGATTATTTTGGCGTAATCTAAAGCTGTGCAAAATTTGGGGAATTTTGGGAGAGGTTAAAATTTTCAAGATTTTCGACTTGTTACGAATCGAGGTGAAAAAGTCGAAAATCATGAACTCTAAAAATATACTGATTTTTGTAGTATATGATTATTTTGGCGTAATTTAACGCTGTGCAAAATTTGCGGAATCTTGGGAGAGGAGAAAATTTTCAAGATTTTTGACTTGTGACGACTCGGAGTGAAAAACTCGAAAATCATGAACTCTAAAAATAGGCTGATTTTTGTAGTATATGATTACTTTAGCGTAATTTAACTCTGTGCAAAATTTGCGGAATTTTGGGAGAGGTGAAAATTTTCAAGATTTTTGACTTGTGACGACTCGAGGTGAAAAACTCAAAAATCATGAACTCTAAAAATAGGTTTTTTTTGTAGTATATGATTATTTTGGCGTAATTTAACGATGTGCGAGGTTAAAATTTTCAAGATTTTTGACTTGTGACGACTCGAGGTGAAACACGCGAAAATAATTAACTCTAAAAATGGGCTGATTTTTGTAGTATATGATTATTTTGGCGTAGTTTAACGGTGTGCAAAGTTTGGGGAATTTTGGGAGAAGTTAAACATTTTCAAGATTTTTGACTTGTGACGACTCGAGGTGAAAAACTCGAAAATCATGAACTATAAAAATGGGCTAATTTTTGTAGTGTATGATTATTTTGGTGTAATCTAACGCTGTGCACAATTTGGGGAATTTTGGGAGAGGTTAAAATTTTCAAGATTTTCGACTTGTTACGAATCGAGGTGAAAAACTCGAAAGTTATGAACTCTATAAATAGGCTGATTTTTGTGGTATATGATTATTTTGGCGTATTTTAACGCTGTGCAAAATTTGCGGAATTTTGGGAGAGGTGAAAATTTTCAAGATTTTTGACTTGTGACCACTCGAGGTGTAAAACTCGAAAATAATGAACTCTAAAAATAGGCTGATTTTTGTAGTATATGATTATTTTGGTGTAATCTAACGCTGTGCACAATTTGGGGAATCTTGGGAGACGTTAAAATTTTCAAGATTTTCGACTTGTTACGAATCGAGGTAAAAAGTCGAAGATCATGAACTCTAAAAATAGACTGATTTTTGTAGTATATGATTATTTTGGCGTAATCTAAAGCTGCGCAAACTTTGGGGAATTTTGGGAGAGGTTAAAATTTTCAAGATTATCGACTTGCTACGAATCGAGGTGAAAAAGTCGAAAATCATGAACTCTAAAAATAGGCTGATTTTTGTAGTATATGATTATTTTGGCGTAATTTAACGCTGTGCTAGGTTAAAATTTTCAAGATTTTTGACTTGTGACGACTCGAGGTGTAAAACTCGAAAATAATGAACTCTAAAAATAGGCTGATTTTTGTAGTATATGATTATTTTGGCGTAATTTAACGATGTGCGAGGTTAAAATTTTCAAGATTTTTGACTTGTGACGACTCGAGGTGAAACACTCGAAAATAATCAACTCTAAAAATGGGCTGATTATTGTAGTATATGATTATTTTGGCGTAAACTAAAGCTGTGCGAAATTTGGGGAATTATGAGAGAGGTTAAAATTTTCAAGATTTTTGACTTGTGACAACTCGAGGTGAAAAACTCGAGAATCATGAACTCTAAAAATGGGCTAATTTTTTTTGTAGTGTATGATTATTTTGGTGTAATCTAACGCTGTGCACAATTTGGGGAATTTTGGGAGAGGTTAAAATTTTCAAGATTATCGACTTGTTACGAATCGAGGTGAAACACTCGAAAATCATGAATATGTATGATTATTTTGGTGTAATCTAACGCTGTGCACAATTTGCGGAATCTTATGAGAGGTGAAAATTTTCAAGATTTTTGACTTGTGACGGCTCGAGGTGAAAAACTCGAAAATCATGAACTCTAAAAATAGGCTGATTTTTGTAGTATATGATTATTTTGGCGTAATATAACGCTGTGCAAAATTTGAGGAATTTTTGGAGAGGTTAAAATGTTCAAGATTTTTGACTTGTTACGAATCGAGGTGAAAAACTCGAAAATCATGAACTCTAACAATAGGCTGATTTTTTAGTATATGATTATTTTGGCGTAATTTAACGATCTGCGAGGATAAAATTTTCAAGATTTTTGACTTGTGACGACTCGAGGTGAAACACTCGAAAATAATTAACTCTAAAAATGGGCTGATTTTTGTAGTATATGATTATTTTGGCGTAGTCTAAAGCTGTGCAAAATTTGCGGAATCTTGTGAGAGGTGAAAATTTTCAAGATTTTTGACTTGTGACGACTCGAGGTGAAAAACTCGAAAATCATGAACTCTAAAAATGGGCTGATTTTTGTAGTGAATGATTATTTTGGTGTAATCTAACGCTGTGCAAAACTTGGGGAATTTTAGGAGATGTTAAAATTTTGAAGATTTTCGACTTGTTACGAATCGAGGTGAAAAAGTCGAAAATCATGAACTCTAAAGATAGGCTGATTTTTGTAGTATATGATTATTTTGGCGTAATTTAACGCTGTGCAAAATTTGCGGAATCTTGTGAGAGGTGAAAATTTTCAAGATTTTTGACTTGTGACGGCTCGAGGTAAAAAACGCGAAAATAATGAACTCTAACAATAGGCTGATTTTTGTAGTATATGAATATTTTGGGAGAGTTGAAAATGTTCAAGATTTTTGACTTGTGACGACTCGAGGTGAAACACTCGAAAATAATGAACTCTAAAAATGGGCTGATTTTTGTAGTATATGATTATTTTGGCGTAATCTAAAGCTGTGCAAAATTTGGGGAATTTTGGGAGAGGTTAAAATTTTCAAGATTTTCGACTTGTTACGAATCGAGGTGAAAAAGTCGAAAATCATGAACTCTAAAAATATACTGATTTTTGTAGTATATGATTATTTTGGCGTAATTTAACGCTGTGCAAAATTTGCGGAATCTTGGGAGAGGAGAAAATTTTCAAGATTTTTGACTTGTGACGACTCGGAGTGAAAAACTCGAAAATCATGAACTCTAAAAATAGGCTGATTTTTGTAGTATATGATTACTTTAGCGTAATTTAACTCTGTGCAAAATTTGCGGAATTTTGGGAGAGGTGAAAATTTTCAAGATTTTTGACTTGTGACGACTCGAGGTGAAAAACTCAAAAATCATGAACTCTAAAAATAGGTTTTTTTTGTAGTATATGATTATTTTGGCGTAATTTAACGATGTGCGAGGTTAAAATTTTCAAGATTTTTGACTTGTGACGACTCGAGGTGAAACACGCGAAAATAATTAACTCTAAAAATGGGCTGATTTTTGTAGTATCTGATTATTTTGGCGTAGTTTAACGGTGTGCAAAGTTTGGGGAATTTTGGGAGAAGTTAAACATTTTCAAGATTTTTGACTTGTGACGACTCGAGGTGAAAAACTCGAAAATCATGAACTATAAAAATGGGCTAATTTTTGTAGTGTATGATTATTTTGGTGTAATCTAACGCTGTGCACAATTTGGGGAATTTTGGGAGAGGTTAAAATTTTCAAGATTTTCGACTTGTTACGAATCGAGGTGAAAAACTCGAAAGTTATGAACTCTATAAATAGGCTGATTTTTGTGGTATATGATTATTTTGGCGTATTTTAACGCTGTGCAAAATTTGCGGAATTTTGGGAGAGGTGAAAATTTTCAAGATTTTTGACTTGTGACGACTCAAGGTGAAAAACTCGAAAAACATGAACTCTAAATATAGGCTAATTTTTGTAGTATATGATTATTTTGGCGTAATTTAACGATGTGCGAGGTTAAAATTTTCAAGATTTTTGACTTGACGACTCGAGGTGAAACACTCGAAAATAATTAACTCTAAAAATGGGCTGATTTTTGTAGTATATGATTATTTTGGCGTAATCTAACGCTATTCAAAATTTGGGGAATTTTGGGAGAAGTTAAACATTTTCAAGATTTTCGACTTGTTACGAATCGAGGTGAAAAAGTCGAAAATCATGAACTCTAAAAATAGACTGATTTTTGTAGTATATGATTATTTTGGCGTAATTTAACGCTGTGCAAAATTTGCGGAATCTTGGGAGAGGTGAAAATTTTCAAGATTTTTGACTTGTGACGACTCGATGTGAAACACTCGAAAATAATGAACTCTAAAAATAGGCTGATTTTTGTAGTATATGATTATTTTGGCGTAATTTAACGCTGTGCAAAATTTGAGGAATTTTTGGAGAGGTTAAAATATTCAAGATTTTTGACTTGTTACGAATCGAGGTGAAAAACTCAAAAGTCATGAACTCTATAAATAGGCTGATTTTTGTGGTATATGATTATTTTGGCGTAATTTAACGCTGTGCAAAATTTGAGGAATTTTTGGAGAGGTTAAAATATTCAAGATTTTTGACTTGTTACGAATCGAGGTGAAAAACTCAAAAGTCATGAACTCTATAAATAGGCTGATTTTTGTGGTATATGATTATTTTGGCGTAATTTAACGCTGTGCAAAATTTGCGGAATTTTGGGAGAGGTGAAAATTTTCAAGATTTTTGACTTGTGACGACTCGAGGTGAAAAACTCGAAAAACATGAACTCTAAATATAGGCCGATTTTTGTAGTATATGATTATTTTGGCGTAATTTACCGATGTGCTAGGTTAAAATTTTCCAGATTTTTGACTTGTGACGACTCGAGGTGAAACACTCGAAAATAATTAACTCTAAAAATGTTCTGATTTTTGTAGTATATGATTATTTTGGCGTAATTTAACGCTGTGCAAAATTTGGGGAATTTTGGGAGAAGTTAAACATTTTCAAGATTTTTGACCTGTGACGACTCGAGGTGAAACACTCGAAAATAATGAACTCTAAAAATGGGCTGATTTTTGTAGTATATGATTATTTTAGTGTAATCTAACGCTGTGCAAAATTTGGGGAATTTTGGGAGAGGTTAAATTTTCAAGATTTTCGACTTGTTGCGAATCGAGGTGAAAAAGTCGAAAATCATGGACTCTAAAAATAGACTGATTTTTGTAGTATATGATTATTTTGGCGTAATTTAACGCTGTGCAAAATTTGCGGAATCTTGTGAGAGGTGAAAATTTTCAAGATTTTTGACTTGTGACGGCTCGAGGTAAAAAACGCGAAAATAATGAACTCTAACAATAGGCTGATTTTTGTGGTATATGAATATTTTGGCGTAAATTAACGCTGTGCAAAATTTGCGGAATTTTGGGAGAGGTGAAAATTTTCAAGATTTTTGACTTGTGACGACTCGAGGTGAAAAACTCGAAAAACATGAACTCTAAATATAGGCCGATTTTTGTAGTATATGATTATTTTGGCGTAATTTAACGATCTGCGAGCATAAAATTTTCAAGATTTTTGACTTGTGACGACTCGAGGTGAAACACTCGAAACTAATTAACTCTAAAAATGGGCTGATTTTTGTAGTATATGATTATTTTGGCGTAATCTAAAGCTGTGCAAAATTTGGGGAATTTGGAAGAAGTTAAACATTTTCAAGATTTTTGACTTGTGACGACTCGAGGTGAAAAACTCGAGAATCATGAACTCTAAAAATGGGCTAATTTTTGTAGTGTATGATTATTTTGGTGTAATCTAACGCTGTGCACAATTTGGGGAATTTTGGGAGAGGTTAAAATTTTCAAGATTATCGACTTGTTACGAATCGAGGTGAAAAAGTCGAAAATCATGAACTCTAAAAATGGGCTGATTTTTGTAGTATATGATTATTTTGGCGTAATTTAACGCTGTGCAAAATTTGCGGAATCTTGTGAGAGGTGAAAATTTTCAAGATTTTTGACTTGTGACGGCTCGAGGTAAAAAACGCGAAAATAATGAACTCTAACAATAGGCTGATTTTTGTAGTATATGAATATTTTGACGTAAATAAACGCTGTGCAAAATTTGCGGAATTTTGGGAGAGTTGAAAATTTTCAAGATTTTTGACTTGTGACGACTCGAGGTGAAACACTCATAAGTAATGAACTCTAAAAATGGGCTGATTTTTGTAGAATATGATTATTTTGGCGTAATTTAAAGCTGTGCAAAATTGGGGAATTTTGGGAGAGGTTAAAATTTTCAAGATTTTCGACTTGTTACGAATCGAGGTGAAAAAGTCGAAAATCATGAACTCTAAAAATATACTGATTTTTGTAGTATATGATTAATTTGGCGTAATTTAACGCTGTGCAAAATTTGCGGAATCTTGAGAGAGGTGAAAATTTTCAAGATTTTTGACTTGTGACGACTCGAGGTGAAAAACTCGAAAATCATGAACTGTAAAAATAGGCTGATTTTTGTAGTATATGATTACTTTAGCGTAATTTAACGCTGTGCAAAATTTGGGGAATTTTGGGAGAGGTTAAAATTTTCAAGATTTTCGACTTGTTACGAATCGAGGTGAAAAATTCGAAAATTATGAACTCTAAAAATAGGCTGATTTTTGTAGTATATGATTATTTTGGCGTAATTTAACGCTGTGCAAAATTTGCGGAATCTTGTGAGAGGTGAAAATTTTCAAGATTTTTGACTTGTGACGACTCGAGGTAAAAAACTCGGAAATCATGAACTCTAAAAATAGGCTGATTTTTGTAGTATATGATTATTTTGGCGTAATATAACGCTGTGCAAAATTTGGGGAATTTTGGGAGAGGTGAAAATTTTCAAGATTTTTCACTTGTGACCACTCGAGGTGTAAAACTCGAAAATAATGAACTCTAAAAATAGGCTGATTTTTGTAGTATATGATTACTTTAGCGTAATTTAACGCTGTGCAAAATTTGAGGAATTTTTGGAGAGTTAAAATGTTCAAGATTTTCGACTTGTTACGAATCGAGGTGAAAAAGTCGAAAATCATGAACTCTAAAAATAGGCTGATTTTTGTAGTATATGATTATTTTGGCGTAATTTAACGCTGTGCAAAATTTGCGGAATCTTGTGAGAGGTGAAAATTTTCAAGATTTTTTACTTGTGACGGCTCGAGGTAAAAAACGCGAAAATAATGAACTCTAACAATAGGCTGATTTTTGTAGTATATGAATATTTTGGCGTAAATTAACGCTGTGCAAAATTTGCGGAATTTTGGGAGAGTTGAAAATTTTCATGATTTTTGACTTGTGACGACTCGACTGATTTTTGTAGTATATGATTATTTTGGCGTAATTTAACGCTGTGCAAAATTTGCGGAATCTTGGGAGAGGTGAAAATTTTCAAGATTTTTGACTTGTGACGACTCGAGGTGAAAAACTCGAAAATCATGAACTCTAAAAATAAGCTGGTTTTTGTAGTATATGATTACTTTAGCGTAATTTAACGCTGTGCAAAATTTGAGGAATTTTTGGAGAGTTAAAATGTTCAAGATTTTTGACTTGTGACGACTCGACGTGAAACACTCGAAAATAATTAACTCTAAAAATGGGCTGATTTTTGTAGTATATGATTATTTTGGCGTAATCTAAGCCTGTGCAAAATTTGGGGAATTTTGGGAGAAGTTAAACATTTTCAAGATTTTTGACTTGTGATGACTCGAGGTGAAAAACTCGAAAATCATGAACTCTAAAAATGGGCTGATTTTTGTAGTGTATGATTATTTTGGTGTAATCTAACGCTGTGCAAAATTTGGGGAATTTTGGGAGAGGTTAAAATTTTCAAGATTTTCGACTTGTTACGAATCGAGGTGAAAAATTCGAAAATTATGAACTCTAAAAATAGGCTGATTTTTGCAGTATATGATTATTTTGGCGTAATTTAACGCTGTGCAAAATTTGCGGAATCTTGTGAGAGGTGAAAATTTTCAAGATTTTTGACTTGTGACGACTCGAGGTAAAAAACTCGGAAATCATGAACTCTAAAAATAGGCTGATTTTTGTAGTATATGATTATTTTGGCGTAATATAACGCTGTGCAAAATTTGGGGAATTTTGGGAGAGGTGAAAATTTTCAAGATTTTTCACTTGTGACCACTCGAGGTGTAAAACTCGAAAATAATGAACTCTAAAAATAGGCTGATTTTTGTAGTATATGATTACTTTAGCGTAATTTAACACTGTGCAAAATTTGAGGAATTTTTGGAGAGGTTAAAATGTTCAAGATTTTTGACTTGTTACGAATCGAGGTGAAAAACTCGAAAATCATGAACTCTAACAATATTCTGAATTTTGTAGTATATGAATATTTTTGCGTAATGTAACGATGTGCGAGGTTAAAATTTTCAAGATTTTTGACTTGTTACGAATAGAGGTTGTTAATGAACGAGCATTATTTAATTTAAGTTCAATAAACCTTAACACACTTGGCCAATACATATATTTACCTTTACTTTATTTTTGCCTACAATTGTAATTTAATATGCCACACTTTTTCTAAATTAATACATAATAATACACAAAAAGCATTTATTATTTTATTTAAGTTTAATAAACTTTTGCACACTTGGCCTAAATTAATACATTTCTTTTTTATTACAATTTATTTTATTTTACTACACTGTAATTTAATACCGCACAGTTTAATACAAGTTATTATTGCAATTTAATTTGTCTTTTTTTTATTATTACTCCAAAAAAAAATTATGTAAATTAATCATATTTCTTTTAATAAAACTAGTATATAAGACTAAGAAAATTCTGAATAAAACAATTCTTAATTTGAAACTGAAAGAAACGTTCTTTCTCAATTAAGATAAGCAACACGGTTCAAGTGCTGTTGTTGCGCCAACTAAATCAATTTACCTCCAAGTTAAAGTGCGTGAAAGATCATACAATAAACAAAAATTTCTTCAGGTATATGCGCCTGTAAGAAAATCATTATTTTCAAAACATTGAAGTAATCTTTCCATTTCTTTGAGCTACAAGTGCTTGGAAGAAAGCCCAAGGCAAAGATTCTTAACATTTTGGTGACCCCGACGTGATCCTGTTACAAGAGCAGGACGTCTAAATTCATTACTCAACATATCACCAGTTCAGCAACACATTCTTTGAGTGGAAATACTAGCAGCAGTGATAGCTAGCTAAATATAATCCACAATGGTACCATTTGAAGAATTAATTAAAAGGCAAAAAGTTCTTGGGGATAACATCGAAACGATTATCAGAAACTACAAGAAGGATTCCCAAACCAGAAAGGAGTCGGTGAGCTCCTTTCAAGAGAGACTACGCAGACTAGATGAAGAATGGATGACATTTGAGACTAATGACAACCAGATTCGGCTACTTGACGACAAACCTCAAGATCACCGCTATTTCACGGAAGATTATTATTCTGCAATACATAAAGTTGTCGAACAATATAAAACCATATTTGAAAATTCTATGATGAAGGTAAGGTCAACTTCAGATAAAATTCCACCAGCAGAGGGCTGTGATGTCTTAGCAGCTGAGACGAATGAGTTCATAAGGCTCAAACGTCGACAAGCGGTAATGATGTCTTCTTTAGAACGGTTGCTTAATGACGAATATACTCATCAGAACCGAAACGTCACATTAAACATATGGCAAGGCATTGAAACCATACATTTCCAAATATTTGAGCTCTATGACAACCCACAGCAACTAAGCTTCGACTCCGCGCGCTTTATACAAATCGAGACTAAATTGCGAAAGGTAATCAATACAGTAAGCACGATTGAACAATCTCAGCAGAACATCAGTGATCCAGAATCCTTGCCTATGCCAAAGGTCGCACTACCAAAATTCGATGGAAATCACCTCAAGTGGCAAGAATTCTATGATATATTCTTATCTCTGGTGATAAAGCGATCAATGCCTAAAATTCAGAAGATGTGGTATTTAAAAACACAGTTAGTAGGAGAAGCAGCAAATTTGATAAAACACTTCGCTGCCACTGAAGAAAATTTTGACGCTGCATGGACTATGGTGGTGGGGCGGTATAACAACAAAAGATTACTGGTCAACAAGCTTGTGCAAGAGCTAGTAGATACCCCAAGTAAAGGCTATACTAACAACTACAAGTCGCTCCATGACAGAACTAAGAAGTGTCTTTTAGCGCTTCAAAATCTTCAGCTGGATACGAAATCATGGGATCCAATATTATGATACCTACTACTAAAGAAACTGGACCAAGCAACGCGTCTCCGATACGAGCAAGCACTGAAGAATCCTCGGGAAGTTCCGACAATCACAGAGTTACTGGAATTCTTGGAAATAAATTTTCAATCAATGGAAGTGTTTTCTGAAAAAATGCCGCATTCAAAAACAAGGGTGTGTACCTCAATCACCACAAAGCAAGTCAACAATTCATGTGTTATGTGCAAAAATGGAAATCATCCGTTATTCGCATGTACCAAGTTTCGTCAGTTATCGACATCAGCAAGACTACAATTCATTCAAAAGCAAAAATACTGTGTAAACTGTTTGAAGCCCGGTCACAATTCTAAAATCTGTATATCAAGGGGTTGCAAGGAATGCAGCAAAAAGCATAATACATTGCTGCACTTGGAGAGCTCAAATCAAGGCAATAACCCATCATCAACACCAACAACAAACATTTCAAACAACAAAGATCTGCAAGGCAATCATTCATCATCTGGAAATCAAGACGCCATATCACTTACAACGTACAACCAATCCAAAAGTCCCAGCTACGTCCTTCTGAGCACAGCGATTATAAAAATACGAGCTAATGAGAAGGAGATACAATGCAGAGCACTTCTCGATTCAGGATCCCAACTGAATTTCGTCAGCGAACGCCTAGTAAAACGTCTCGGAATTTCAACTAAACCAACCAATTTCCATTAGTGGCATCGCTTCTAGTGACACTAGGGTAACACGCCGAGTAAACGTAGCATTATATTCAAGAATCAATAATTATACCGCACGGATTGAAGCAGCGGTCCTTCCGCACATAATTTCACCTCAACCATCACAAGTTATCAATGTAGATCATTGGCCAATTCCAAAGAATATTATGCTAGCAGACCCACAATTCAATCGTCCTGACAAAATAGATGTTCTACTTGGGGCAGAATTTCATCACCAACTACTGTCAGGTGAGCAGATTCAAATAGGTAACGATTTGCCCATTTTGAGTAACACTTTACTTGGCTGGGTAATTTCTGGGAGAATTAGAGGACATGAATCATCAATTGCAGCATGTGGAGTGTGTACTGAAGACGAAGTTAATTTGGAAGAAGCTATTGCTCAGTTTTGGGAACTGGAAACTATCAGCACATCTGACAGATGTCTTTCGATGGCTGAAAGACAATGTGAAAACCATTTTTCGCAAACTCACTCCATTGACAAAAATGGAAGATTCGTGATCAAAATTCCATTCTGCACTAGCTCAAACACTCTTGGCGAATCCCATGGAGTAGCTTTCAACAGATTTCTATCATTAGAAAGGCGATTATCAAAGACTCCAGAAATCAAGGCTCAATATATAAATTTCCTGAAAGAATATGAAGCATTAGGCACATGGCAGAAATAGACATAAACTCTATGCAAACACCAAATTACTTCATTCCTCACCACTGTGTACTTAGACCTGAAAGTCTAACAACAAAATTACGAGTAGTTTTTGATGACTCCACTAAAACTACTAACGGAGCTTCATTGAACGACATAATGTACACGGACCCATAGTACAGAGTGAATTATTTTCTATTCTACTACGCTTTCGGTGTCCACGATTTGTCTTCACAACCGACATCAAAAAATGTACCGCCAAATATTAATGCACCCAGATGATAGAAACTTTCAAATAATCATTTGGAGAGAAAATCCCACTAAGCCAATAAGGTATTATAAACTAAATACAGTCACATATGGAACGAGATCTGCACCTTATTTAGCGACAAAGTGCTTAGAACAAATTGCTAAGACAAACATGATACGATACCCACATGGAGCTCAATTTTTACTCGAAAACTTCTATGTAGATGACGGTATTGGTGGAGGGGATGACTTGCACACTGTTCTAGCAATTCAGTCAGAACTACAACACATATTGCACCAGCATGGTTTTGAATTACAAAAATAGGCAGCAAATCATTCAAAACTACTTCAAAACGTTGCCGAGGAACAACAAGAGGTTAATTTTGACTTCGATAGTGAGAACAACCATATTGTGAAAACTTTGGGTTTAACATGGATGCCTCAATATGACAAATTGTGTGTGAAAGTATGCCTAAGGGAGATTAACCACATAACAAAACACACAATTAGCTCAGATTTAGCTAGTTTGTTTGATCCTTTGGGACTACTATCGCCGATTGTAGTTACCGCCAAAATATTCATCCAAGAGCTATGGCAAAAAAAGTTAGACTGGGATGAAGCACTGCCAGAAAATCTTCATGCAACTGGGGTTACATTCAGACAAGAGTTAGAACACATAAAAGATCTAAGAATCACGCGACATATCTTCGAAGGACATGTGACATCCAACATACAAATTCATGCCTTTGCATACGCATCAGAAAAGGCATACGGAGCAGCAGTCTACATTAGATCAACAACGAAAAATAATCAGATTATGGTGAGATTATTATGCTCAAGGTCCCGGGTCGCACCTCTAAAACGTCAAACTTTACCTCGTCTCGAACTCTGTGCAGCACTATTAAGCGCTCAGCTCACTTCAACAGTAAAAAAGGACTTAAAATACGAGGATGTTCCTACTTATTTATGGACAGATTCAGAGATCGTCTTGGCCTGGATCAATTCACAATCATCATCATATCAAACATTTGTAGTAGGTTGTTTGTGGGGTTTCGCGACCATGATCCTCATACAAAATTTGGATCATGCCTACGCTACAGCCGGCATTTAAGTTAGTTGATTGGTTTGCTACATTGTGTTGTATGGAGTAGGGGTATGTTGTGTGAAAATCGACCATTACCGATGTTCTTTAGGTAGGGTGTCAAACCGCAAAGATGGTGTGACGATTGTAGGGTTTTGATTTTGTTGTGGAGGGGGTGCGTGTGTGTATGTATGTATGTTTTTGAAAATATATGTATGTGTGTGTATGTTAGTTTATAAAAAGTTGATAATATTTGTAGCAAACGCAGGTGCAGTGGTTTCTATTGTTGTAAAAAGTTTATAATTAGAATTATAAAAATTTTACGTTTGTGATAAGAAATGAATATATGGATAGAAATGTTTTTTAAAATAAAACTATTTAACCACAAATATGTATTCTTTAACTGTAATTACTGAAAAAAAAGTTATATGTAAATCGTATACTCTAAGAAAGAGATTAAATACTGCATATGTTCAAATATATCATCATTCTTATTTCAACCACTTTTCTCTAACAACGTCTAAATAAATATATTTATAAAAATGACTAAATTTATTTGTGAATTTTGTAAGAAAGAGTTCACTACGAATACAAATTTAAGGAGACATATTAGATTACATCATCAAGGGTCTTCCTCATCGTTTAAGTGTACAACGTGTAAGCTATATTTTTCAAACCGCGAGGAATGGGAACAACACTCTCATACTATATCAGACAGCGGTGCAATCAATATATATTGTGACAAATGTAGAACATATATATCAAATACTAAATGGCATTATCATATAAGAACAAATATGCATAAAACTAACAGTGCGGTAAAAACAGAGAAATATAATAACTATAGTTTAAAGTGTATCAAGTCTGTATTCAATAATCGCATCATAACATATTTGATTGAAAATAGCAATGAAACTGATTTAATACCAGAAAACTTTATGTATACAATTAGAGACAATGTCATGGAATTGTTATATAATGTGACACAGGAATATTCGAGTGTAAAATTTAATATTGAATTATTTTGCGAGTATATGTTGGTTAAGGAAGATCATGATACATGTATCATAGAAGTTAAATCGCATCAAACAAAAATGGTGATCCTAAGCATATCAACGACAAGTGATGACATTATTGACCTTTATAATGAACAATGTAATAATATAATTAAAAAAATGAGTGAATTTCAGGAACGTGATAGCGGATGGTCATTAATTAAAATATCACATCTTGAAATCAATGTCAACAAATATAAATGTATTAAAGGGTCACAATATATTCCATTACCTCTAACAATACAGAGAAAGTTTGCTTGCATCAATGTCCAAAATACTGATATATATTGTTTTAAGTGGGCTATAATATCAGCACTTTATCCAGTTGATTTGCATACCAATAGATGTTCATCATATAAAGTTAACAACATAAATGAAGAAATCATAACGCTTGAAAATAATATAATATTAAATTTTAAAAGTCTGCATTTTCATCTACCACTTAATAAAATCAAAGTGTTCGAAAGTAAAAATCCTGATATAAGTATTAATGTGTTTGGATTGGGCGATGATAATAATATAGTCGGTCCATACTATTTTACTGTGCAGGAAAAATTCCAACACATCAATTTGTTGCTTTTGGAGGAAGGAGAAGGAAGATTCCATTATGTATGGATAAAAAATATATCAAGGTAATTGTAAAGAATATATATTCTTCAATAATTTTATACTAATTAAGTTTTTCTTTATATTTACAGATTAATTAAAAGTCAAGTAACGAAACATAAAACTATGGCATATGTATGCAATACCTGTTTAATACATTTCCATTCTCATTCATCATTAAACATACACAAACAGCATTGCAATAAAATGATAACTAAGATGCCAACTGAAGACAATAATTTAGTAAGTTTTAGGAATTTTAAAAAGCAAATGGATGTACCTTTTATAGTATACGCTGATTTTGAATGTATTCTAAAATCAGTTGATATTCAAAATTCTGCAAATATTAAATCTATACAAAAGCACATTCCATTTGCATACAGTTATTATATTAAATGTACATTTAACTCTAATTTAGATATATTTAGAATTTATAATGGTGCTGATGACGCACCTAATCATTTCTTTAAGAGTTTAGTTAAAGATATAAGATATATCTATAAGAATTATTTAAGTGTAGTAAAACCAATGAATTCCTTAACACCACTTCAACAGATCAGACAAATGGAGGACAAAATTTGTCACATTTGTGAATGTTTGCTATCTGTTGAAGATCGTGTGGCTGATCATTGTCATCTAACGGGTGAATATAGAGGTCCCGCACACAAAAAATGCAATTTAGAATTTCAAATTGCAAACTTCATTCCGATATTTTTTCACAATCTTTCGGCATATGATTGTCATTTGTTTATTAGAGAATTATCATGTATTAAAGGTGATATAAATATAATTCCTTTCAATAAGGAATTATATGTATCTATATCGAAAAGAATTTCGGTTAATGATTCCATTGATAATGATGTTGATAATGATGATGATGATGATGATGATGATGATAATGGTGATAATGATAAGACAATAGAATTACGTTTTCTAGATTCTTTTCGATTTATGCCGTCGAGCTTAGAAAAACTAGCTAGCTATTTGTCTGATGATGACTTGACGACAGTAAAATTAATCTATCAAACTCATAATGAATTCAGTTTAATGAAGCGTAAAGGTGTCTTTCCATATGACTTTCTTAACTCAGTTGATCGGCTGGAGGAAACACAACTACCACCGCGATCATGTTTCTTTAATAAACTTACAAATGAGTCGTGCAGTATAGATGATTATGAACATGCTGAAAATGTTTGGAATACATTTAATTGCAACAAATTGTTGGACTATCTTCTATTATATCTAAAAGTAGATGTTCTCTTGCTATGTGATATATTTGAAAATTTCCGTAAAGTTTGTAAGAAAATTTACAATTTAGACCCTTGTCAATATTATACTACTCCAGGCTTATCTTGGGATGCAATGTTGAAAACAACTAAAATAGAATTGGAATTACTAACAGATATTAACATGTACAATTTCGTTGTACGAGGTATTAGGGGAGGTATTGTTCAGTGTAGTAAACGGCACACCATAGTAAATAATAAATACGTTAATGATTATGATCCCACAAAAGAATCAAATTATCTAATGTATTTTGATGTAAATAATTTATATGGATATGCAATGTCGCAGTATCTTCCCTTTAAAAATTTTAAATGGTTTGAAAACGTTGAAGACTTTAATATACATGTAGTGGAAGAAGACTCAGAAATTGGTTACATATTAGAAGTAGACTTGGAATATCCAAGTACACTGCACGACCGTCATAGCGATTTTCCATTCTGTGCAGAAAATAAAAAAATTGGGGGCATGAAACAGCAAAAATTAATAACAGACTTAAACAATAAAACCAATTACATAATACACTATCGCAATCTGCAACAATGTCTTCAACATGGTTTGATTTTAAGGAAAATTCATAGAATTCTTCAATTTAATCAGTCAGATTGGTTGAAAAAATATATTGATATAAATAACTATCACCGAACATTGGGTAAGAATGTATTTGAACAGAACTTTTTTAAATTGTTAAATAATGCAGTATATGGGAAGACAATGGAAAATGTTGATAAAAGAAAAGATATAAAATTAGTATGTGAATGGGAGGGTAGGGGGAAGAGATTAGGAGCTAGAGCTCTTATTGCCAAACCTAATTTTCACAGTTGTCTGAAAATTCATGAACAAATGGTTGCGATTCAATTGAAAAGAGTACGAACTGTGTACGACAAACCCATTTACATTGGATTTTCTGTCTTGGAACTCTCGAAACATAAAATGTATAATTTTCACTACGAATATATGAAACCGAAATATTGTGAAAATATTAATTTAAATTATATGGACACGGACTCGTTTATATATGATATTAGAACGGATGATCTATACAACGATATTAGAAACGATGTACGAAATCAGTTTGATACATCTGGGTATCCGAAAGATAATATCTATAATTTACCGCTTGTCAATAAAAAAGTATTAGGAATGATGAAGGATGAATGTAATGGTAAAATAATTAAAGAGTTCATTGGTTTACGCGCTAAAATGTATTCAATTAAAATTGATGAGGAGGAAAAAGAAATTAAAAAAATTAAAGGAGTTAAAAAATGCGTAACCAATAGACTAACGATTAATGACTTTAGAAAATGTTTATTTGAAAAAAAATGTACTATGATTCTATGTATGTATTTAGATCAAAGATTCATGAAATATATACTCAACACATTAGTAAATTAGCATTAAGTTATTTAGATGATAAGCGATTTATTAGAGATAATAGTATTAATACATATGCATGGGGACATTATGCAATAAATAGTCAACAACCATCATCATCATCATCATCATCATATCCCAATGAAAATGTATTAACATCATCTTCAAGTGATAATATTGTACAATAGTATTAAGTGATTTTAGATTATAAGTGAATATATATATATATAACGTGAAAAAAACAATAAATAAATAAATAAATAAAGAATATCATTAAAATATTTTAGTTTGTTTTTATTTTAAACTATAGTCATCTATTGAATAGGAATTTTAAACACAAGTAATCACAATTTGTTTTTGTGTGAATAAAATTTAATCGTGCTTGTTCTTAACCTTACTCAACTAAGTTGATATAAAATTTAATCGTTTAGAAATAAAAAAAATCAAAACAAAACTTTTTTATATATTATTTTATTTTTTTGAGAATTTTATAATATAATAAAAATAAATCTCATATTGAAGTATATATAATATTATTGAAGTTCATCTTTATTGATCCAAGAATTATGTTGATTGGAAAATCCCAACCATTTTACGTACGCCTGGTGCCCCTTAGTTTTAATAACATTTTCAATCAAGTATGTATTTGGAAAATGTGTCTTTAATAGTTCATGTTCATAGAATCCACCAACAATCGGATTCCTTTGATAGTCTTCCAATAAATAGGTAATGGGGTTTGTGTTCTGTAAAGTACGAATTTTAAAAATTTCAGTTGTCCAGTTTGGAGTATATCCTTTTGAAAAAATATGTTTATATTTGCTAATTCGAACGTGATCTCCAACTTTTAGTTTACCAGATTTATATATTTTGGGATGATTATAGACTTGTTTTAGTATAGAACTTTCATTTTCTGCGTTAACAGACTTTGGTGTCATTCCAATTGTTCTATGCTTTTTATTATTATATTGATTAATTAAATCCTTGCATATATGTATCCATTGATAATTTCCTTGTAGACTAAAATTTTTCCACATCATTCCTTTTAGAGTTCTATTAAATCGTTCTACAATAGACGCTTTCATGATACTATATGTAGAATAGTGGTTGATATTATGTTTTTTCATCAAGTTTTGAAATATTTTATTATAGAACTCTTTACCATTATCGGTTTGCAAGTTTTTTGGAATTCTCTTTAGCGAAAAAATAGATTGCATAGCATTGGTTATATCTTCACTACTTTTAGATTTTACAGGTACAGCCCAAGCAAACTTTGAAAATATATCTATAACTGTTAAAATAAATCTATAGCCTTTGTTATATTTTGAGTAAGCACCCATTTCAACAAGATCTGCTTGCCAAAGATCATCAATTCCCTTGACCACCACTCGACGTCGAATGAAATTTCTACGTGCTTGCTTATGAAGCTCCTGAACCACTTCTTGTCGCTCCATTTCTAACGTCTATCTTACAGATTACATCAATTTAAATGCTGTTGATATTGAATTTAAATCAAAAACGATTTATATATCTATCTTTAAATGCTTTGTAATGAGCTTCGTTTTTTCATTTAGACGTTCTTCAACTGAATCAATTTTGTGATTAAATAATGATTTCATTTCATTTAGTGATTGATTGAGATTATTTAGTATTATACTTTGATCATGTATTAATTTACTTAAACGTGTTTCTACATTATCAAATTTTTCTGTAGTCAACACGTTTTGTTGTTGTATTATTTCGTTAAAACGATCCTCTATTCCCTTAATTCTCTCCATATACATTGTATCCAGTTGTTTCTTTATTTCACTTAAATAAGTTTTCATGTAAATTTTGTTTACGGCATCGTTTTCCAATACAGGACTAGCAATATTTTTTATTCTCCGCAAGTTAAAGTTGAAATTACGATCACTATCCAAATGAATCTTGAAATGTTGATTTTGGTATCTTACAGATCTTTCAATATAATGTCCAAACTTATCGATAGGCATTTTATGAATATGAATTGTTTGTACATTTTTAAGTCTATTTATATAATAATTTTTGCTTCTCTCAATTCCTCAATAATTGATACAATTTCATTATTATGATTTGAGTGACCAGCTGTTGTTGATGAAATCAAAAGACGCAATCTATCAACCAATTCATTAGGATCATCCCAATAAACATAATTATGCTTTTTTCTATTCAATTTCATTAAACCTTTTCCCTCATGAATTTTCTGTTGCTTAAATAGGTTTTTAATAATCGTTGTATATTTAATTGAACGATTTCCTTTAATCTGGCCATTAATACTGTTATTTCGTTTATGGACATTAGTCATCTCCAATATTTGTTTATAATTATTTAAATCTGTTTTATTATAACTGATTGGTTTCTTATAAACTAACAATTCATATAAGCCTGATGTGAAGGGCCATTTTAAATTACCTACAGTAATATTGGTTGAATTGAAAGCGATGGGTTCATTACCCAGTCTCCATATTTGATTTTTATCCTTATGAGGACCATAGGTTTTATCATATATATTTAAGTTAACTTTGATAAATTATATTGAATACTTTGATTGGGATGTATTGCAATGGTGTTATCATCATCATTGTTATCATCCTCATTATCAACATTATCATTATTATCATCATCATCATCATCATGGTCATCATCAAATGATTGAAACGTGTTTGAACTTTTCTCGATTTTCTTGTTATTAGAGCTTGAAGAAAACGTGTTATAATCAAGCTTACTCTTTTTATATGGTGTACTGAAGGCAACTTTATTATTCTCAAGATCATGTTTAAAAGAGCCATCCGGATATTTTTCATGTTTTATAATGGTGTTATTATTATTATTATTTTTATTATTATTAGTTGATTGAACTAATTCTTTTAATGGTTTTGATATTGGTTTCAATGTCTTTTCCAACAATTCATCATTTGCAATTTCTCCAAGCAAAATATTCTTATATTTCTTTTTTAAAATATTTCGAGTTTTAATAAGATTATTAACTAGATTTGTATTCATATTTATAGGTTGAATTAGAAACAGATTCAAAACAGATCAGTTTAGCAGTTTAGCAGTATAGCAATTTAGCAGTTAGCAGTTTAATAGTTGAGAAGCTATTAGTTTAATAATTAATCTTGTACTGATTTTAAAGTGTCTGTAATATTTCTTTTATAGCTTTATAAATATATCGAAACCTTTTCTATATCGACCATTATTCATAGGATCATCTTTGTTAATAACTAGAAAACCATATTTTTCTTTCCAACACTCGGTACATAACTCATGAAATGTTTTCAAAGTCATATCAGAACCAACATGATCATTGTAAATATGCTTAATATTCATTGCATCCTGTTTGAAAATTATAATTATATTAGCATTATCGCGAATCAAGTGTTTTGGTATACGTGTATATGTTTGACATAAATAAAAACTATCAATATCTTTATGACGACCCATACAGAAGTAGGCACGTACATGATTTTGTTTCTCACAAGCTATATCGTCGAATATAAATACTGAATTTGGTTTAACTTCGTCTGGCGATAGAACATCATCATTATTGGAAAATGATGAAAAATTTATCTCCTTAATGGGTTTAATTAGACTTTCTAAGTACTTATATTTCGGTTGTTGTGTTGATTTTGAATATAAGTAAATATTTTTAAATTTCAATCCATGAGGACTTTCAATAAGACTGATCATAACATTTGTTTTTCCGCAATTTGATGGACCTACAATAAGAGCTCGAATAGAATTCGGTAGTAATGAACTATGACGAATTTTATTTGATGAATCGAACTTTGATTCGATATTCTTTACGTTAATCCTTTTATGTTGTTTAAAAAAGCGCATTCTGAAATCTAATGATAACATAATATATAAACCAGTCTCTTTTATTTGTTTTCAATCAATTTGATTTTAATCTTTAATCGACAAAGTATCAATAGATATGACAATCATTTATAAAAAGATATTCAATCGTCATCCATCCTTCATTGGTAAAGGTTTTCTAAATAAAATAATTAATAAACTTCCCATTGAACTTCATCTATCCGGTTATCAATTTTGCGGACCTGGTACAAAATTAAAGAAACGTTTAGAAAGAGGTGATCAAGGAATCAATCCATTGGATACTGCTTGCAGAGAGCACGATATAGCATACTCAAACAATAAAGATTTAGAGAAAAGACATATTGCTGATAGAATTTTAACTGAAAAGGCTTGGCAAAGGGTCAAAGCAAGTGATAGTAGTTTGGGTGAAAAATCAAACGCTTGGTTTGTTGCTACTGCAATGAAAGCAAAAACAAAATTCGGTATGGGTAACGTTATTAGTAAAACTAAAAAGTCGTCTCCAGTAAATACCCACAAACTGTTTACACATGCATTGAAAAGTGCAAGAAAGAATATAAAGAAAAGTGAAAACTTGAAAGATGCTATAAAGATTTCACGAAAAGTTGTAAACAATATTTTCAAGGGGAAGAAAAAATCGTTAATAAAAACGCCTCGAATAATACCGCTACCAAAATCTGGAGGTTTTCTTCCACTTGCCCCTATATTTGCTGCACTGGGTGCACTTGGTGGTTTAGCTGGTGGTGTATCTGGTATTACAAAAGCAATCAATGCAGTTAAAAATGGAAAGGAACAGCTGACTGAAGCAAAACGACACAATAATACAATGGAAGCCATTGCGATGGGAAAAGGCATGTTCTTAAAACCATATAAAAAAGGTTTTGGATTATATTTAAAGCCTTATCAACAAAATTTTTAATGAAGCTACCTAAAAGAGCCCTTTCTGATGTAGACTTGAGAAAATGTGCAAAACATATTCCAAATTTTAGAGGTGTGTTTATGTGTAACACCCTTCCAAGCAGCAAACCATTTAAAAAAGAATGTGGAATAATCAATCTGGATACTTCAAAGGGCCCTGGCACACATTGGGTAGCATACTGGAAAAACAACAATCAAATCGAATATTTTGATAGCTTTGGCAATTTGCAACCACCAAAACAATTAATAAAATATTTAGGAAAAAACATTAGTTATAATTATGATAGATATCAAAATTTTAATACAATAAATTGTGGTCATTTATGTTTAAAATTTTTGTTTTCGAAGCTAAACTAAAAAGAAACTATAAATGTTTTTTAATAAAATACATTGATTAAGAATTAAAAATATCTTGTTTTATTATATATATATATATATATATATATATAAACATTTTTTTTTGTTTTTTCATTTATTAAAAATTTTAAAAGAAATATTAGAATTAAATAATTTTTCTAATTTCACTTGTTAGAGGTGAGTATTCGATTAAGCGATCATGAATAACTAAACAGTATGCTGATGTTTTTTCTGGAATTGGTTTGTTTGCTTCAGTATCAAATTCAATTCGTACATCAATAGGTCCAATTTTAACAGTTTCATTTTGATGTGAAACATCAACAACAATAAGCGGTGCGTAAGACTTGTAATCATTAACATCCAGCAATGGTTCAGGTTCTCGCATGTAAAAGCCTTGTTGAAATTTTGCATACATATTATATAGTACAGAATACTGGCCATTTTCAAAACGATTATGTAAATCATCATATGGATATGACTCTGAGTTTAGATATACTTTTAAATTAGAGATATTACAATGGTCAAATATATTTCCTTGTTCTTTACTTTTCACTTTTTGTAAACCAATTATAAGAAATCGTGGTCTTTCGTTTTGTGGAGAAAGCTTTACATTCCATAAAACCTTTGTAGTCGTTGGTAGTGCAGGATTTACATGACAATCCCAACTACGAAATGCAATTGGTATAGAATTTTTGTTGTTGATTATCTTAAACATTTCCAATTTTGCAAAGTCTGATAGTTGAATATGCGGCATTTTCCATGTTATATCCAGAATTGTTAACTTCAACTGATCAGTTGTATTTGTAGAATAATATGATCTCTCATCGGATGTCGAACGTTGAAGAATGAGCTCATGTTTCGAATTTAATAGTATTTTGTTATAATCTTCAGCAAAACCCATCCACATTTTCAGAGGTATACAACAGCTAAAATGACTTTTTTCTAAAACAAAAGTTTCTTTAAGACACCAACCAGCGTTTTTTAGTGTAGCACTTTCAGCCTTATTCAATGATATAAAATTTTTCATGGTAGATGAAATTCCAAGTTTGCGTGTACGATCAACTTCAAAACCATTAATTTCATAACGAATTTCATCGAACAAATATGAAACAAAGTTGTTTTTAAATTTCACCTCTGTAGCTGGAACCTCTTTGTTTGCTTCCTTCTTCACTATAAAACCATGAATGTAAATCATACTCTCACTTGGTAAGACAAAGAGATCCTGATTTTGAATTGGTATACGAATTTCATCATTGTTGTTGAATGATTTTAGATATGGAGAGTAACTATGATATTCCCTTTTTACAATACTCTCATCATATATAGGTTTTTGAAGGACATTTAGTATTTCATTCATTGTTGAAGATTAAATCCTAATGATTTCAAGTATTCTATATTATATGATGTTAACGGGTTTTTTTTATTTTTTATAGTTTCTCGAATGCGAGTTGATGAGGGATTGATGGCAATCCTCTTTGCATTACGTTTTTATTGTAAATTATCATTATTCTGGTTTGAAGTGGAGTCTAAGAGTGATTTTTTCTCCTCTAAAATTTATAAGTTCACCGTCTTGATTTAAGATTCTAATCGTTATGTTGTTTATTTGCTGACAGTTGACGGGAAAATAAATAACATTTCGAGGTTTTTCGCTTATTTTATATCCTGGAGGAACATCAAGAGGAAATTCATGAATAGCATGATTCGAAGTATTATTAATAAATGATCCGGTTGTTAAGTTGCTTTCAATGCGTATTGTATTAACATTCGTAATATGTGCAGGTAAGTCAGATTCAAATAACCTTGTAGTATTCAATTGATTAATATCTACAATCATCACTTCCACAGATTTACCATTTTGAAGATTTTGATCAGTGTTATAATATTCAGTTGAATTTACTTCTAATTTACTTTTGCTAAATCCGAGCAACTTTCCTATACTGTTTGGTTGTGAAAAATCTATATCCATTGATGAGGTTATTTCAGTTTTAAGTGTGTTATTGTTAGCTTCAATTACTAGATAAATTGATTCATCAATATCTTTTAAGCTTGAGTTTAAGAAAAAATCAATATCCTCAAGTTCATATGAACCAACCGGAATAGTAATAATATGATTTCCTATATGAAACAAATTGTTGTGAAAATCTACATTAGGTATGGAGTTGAATGTTACAAAATCAATAAGTCCACAAACATATTTTGTAGGGAGTTCAATTGGAGGAAAATATTCTCCAACCAGAGTTGATTTGTTTCCGTTTAAAGATATTGTTATTGACATTTCAAGTATTCAGAATGAACTGATGATGTTTGATGATTATTCTATCTGATTTAAGTGTTAAATAATAAATCCAAAAAAAGAAAAAATGTCTTTTATAATTTTATGTTTTCTTTATTAATATTTGATTTAATAAACTTTCTTAAGAGTATTACATTTTTTTGAGCACATATACAGTATTTTCTATGATAACAACAAACATTTACAGATTCATCATTTTGATATAATGTTTTTAAATTTGGACAATTTAAATCATCCAGGTTATAAAAATTAATTTTATCCTTAAAAATATTTTGAATCCACTTAATTTTTTCTAATCCTTTAGCATAATAAATATAATTTTTATCTTTAACATGCGCAATATAATATTCCACAATATTTGTTAAGGATGAATCACCATCTTTCCATTTTAATCCATGATGATGATTATAAAGCCAATTAATTGAATATTTTTCTTTTGTTGTCAACGATGAATATGGAAAAGGTGGTTTAATAATAAATGTTTGAACTTGTGAGTCGTCAATTGAAATACTCAGTTCTTTTACAATGAATTTATTGTTGAGATAAAAACCTTGTACGTCTACAACTAATATTCTCTCCTCCGACATTGTTTAGTACTAATCAAGTCACAACGACGACTGTAGAACTGTTTATAAAGTCTATGTTTTTAAATTATTATAAAAATTCATTATATATAATGCTTGATCCCAACTGTTATCGATTAGGGAACATTTACAGGTATCAGGTCCACAAGTTGTTTCATTGTTGGACCACACACAATTGGTGTAATGATATCCAAATTTTGATTTACTTTTCTTATAAAATGCATATTCATCGAATTGAGTTTTTAATTTCTTCAAAATAATCTCATGTTCATACCACAAAAACCTTTCTTCGTTCAAGAAGTCATGTAAAATTTTCGAATAAAACTGATTGTTCATTATTTTTCTTATTTTAATTTTTTTATTTATGTTAAATAAATGTTCTTAACACATCAACAACAAAGTTTATATTAAGTAGTAGTAAATGTATTTCATCATATTAGTTAATTTATGATATTTCCATATCCAAATCATGTGTATAATCTTGAATGTTGATTAATGTCATATCGGATCGGTATGTAGTATCATCCTCAGAAACCGTCTCAATTTCACCATTACTTAAAATTCTCTCGTATTCAACTTGACGGTATTCGAAACATGAAATATTTAATCGACGTTTCAAGTAATTGCTGTTATATGTACAACGGATTCTCAATTTTATATTATCTTTGTATTGAAGTTGAAAATGTCTATAAAATGGAGCCGAACCTTCAATTATTCCTGCAATATTTTTTTCTTTTTTTACTAAATCTTGCCTAAATGCTTCAATAGCTTGTTCAACAGTAAAAGATTGATTTATAGGTGGTGGTGGTGGGGAGTCTTCTTGTTCTTCGTTTGATTCATATTCTGCTTTTGTTGTTGTTGTTGACTCGATGTTTTTATTTAAATCATTACTATACTTTAAAAGTTTGAAATTTAGTTGTATGCTCACAGTATCATTATTCGGTAATTTTATTGCAAATTCTGTATTTTTAAGTTCATTTTCACTCAAATCAATAGGTAATGAAGCTGAAAACACTTGTATGATATAGATATATGAACAAAATATGATAAAAATATTTTTCATTTTAATTTTTCTTTTTTTAATATATATATATATATATATATATATATGTATATATGTTCTTAAGTTAGCGATATATTTTTGAATGAGATGATAAGAATTGTTTCTCATATTTATATACTAATTTAATAATCTTCGTATTGAAATGAGTCATCATCACCACCGCTAGCACCACCAGCTGCTTTCTTAACTATACTATTATTAACCATTTTTTGAGGGAGGAGGAGGAGAGGTTTTTGTTGATTTTTATTCAATGAGCGGATACCAGTCTTACCATTATAAGATTTAGTTGTACCACTAAAAACATGTTCATCTATTTCACTATACGCGCATGATGGTTTGTATGAGTGTACATTTATATCTTTAAAACCACCCTCATAGACTGTTCCGACTAGTGATATCATACCACCAATAACCTCAATTTTTATATGTTGATTGTGACTAAATTGAAATATTGGAATATTTGTTGGCATTTGTTGTCCTCTATTAAGAGAAAAAATTTGCGTTCTAGTCCCTCCTTCTGCAGTTAGAAACACCTGCATTATAATATCCAAAACTATTGCATTTATTATTTGAAAAGTTTTCCACTGTGCATGACAAGTACAATATTTATCACCAGTTTTTAAAAATTGACCCCAATACATATTTATCAAAGTTTTAATTTAACTGCATCTCTTTTTATATATGCATATATATATATATATATATATATATATATATATATATATGTATATGTATGCATACACGTATACTTAACCGCAACTGATAAGAAGTTATTGAAATATCTAAAAACGTCTTATACTATCAATTATTGAATATAAAGAATCAGTTTGAAAGTTCGTCTTACGGTGAAAAGTTGAAAGCAAAAAAAAAAAAAAAAAATGAGGGCAAGCTTAAGAAAATTGTTTCAAAGTTCTAATATTACATACTTACCTTTAAAGAATATGGAAGAAAATACTATATATGAAATCAACAAGATAGATCGAGTAGATACAAAATATGGTGAAAGTATAAGATGTGATCTAAATAACGAATATTACATTTATTTACCTAAACGATTTCTGATTATTACTAAAAATCAGATGGATTATCTAAACACAACTCCACACATTTTAAAGAAAGTTAAAGAAGTGAAGGGGTCATATACTCTAATCCTTAAAAAGAAGAAGCAATTTGTATTCTACAACAACTTGTATAACAGTACTGAAGAAGACGATGATGATGATGATGATGATGAAATAGAAAACACATTTTAAACAATGCACGAAACAGAAACCTTTTAAAATTAAAATCATATATATTTATGTATATATATATATATATATATATATATATTAACAAAACTCTACATACATTAAAATTTCTTTCACATTTGATTAAATAGAAACTTTATAAAAAAAAAAAACGGAAAAACCGCAACAGAAACTTTTTAAAATTTTCTCATACATTTTAATTAAATAACAACTTTATAAAATTGAAAAACCGCAACGGAAACTTTTTAAAATTAAATTCTCACAACATTAAAATTTTAACCACATTTTTCCTGTTTAGAAACAAAATTACATTTCAGAATTTTGTATAAAAACCCTCTCTAGTTCTACTTTAATTACTATTCAAGTAATGGAAGCACACCTAAAAACAATATTTAAAAAAAGTCAAAATAAAACCATTCTCCCTGTAAAAGAGATGGTTTTTAACCATAACTATAAAATTACGAAGATGGAGCGTGTACAAACACGCTTTGGGACAAAAATTCGTTGTCTGGTGGAAGCGAATAAATATATATACCTACCGAGCATATTCAATAACACCATAGATGATGCTACTATTGCGGAATTTGACCGCAATACCTACTACCTTTTAAAAGAAAGAAAAGGTAGCGAAGATAGCAGCAGCAGCAATAAATATTATGAACTAACTATAAATGCAGCTGCAACAGGTAATTTTTGGTAAATAGTTTTTTTATTTATTTTATTATTATTAAATCTAAATATTATTTTTTGTTATCGTTCTAGCTCAAGATACACTAAAGAAACAAGATGCACTAAATAACTAAAAGTATAATTACACCAACTTTTTTACCATTTTTTTATTATATTGTAAAATTTTTAAACAAATTAATAAATAAAATATATAAGTACATAAATAGTATTGCTTTGGGTTTTTTTATTTCTTATCAACTTTGTTGTGTATGGTTAGGGTCTTGTATTCAAATAATTTCAAATTGTTGTGTATGGTTAGAGTCTTGTATTCAAATAATTTCAAATTCAAACAAATTTAATCAACTGTTTCAAACACACACACACACACACACACACATTCATACATATCAACGAAACGAATGAAAAAACCATAACAGAATTTTTAACAACAGAACAACAATACAATAGGGTGGCACTTATGTATATCATCGTTGTTAGTTTTCTCATACAAAATTAGTACACAAATCCTAACCAACACCTTAAATACTAGCAAAAAAATCACAGACTTTCGTAAACCGCCCTAATGTAGTTTAATTCATATTGTATTAACCCTCTAACTTCAACAAAAATAACATCCACCACGACTTCACTTTAAGCAAAACCGAACACGCTGCCGCCTCATAACACAAAATATCATAGAGTCGAATTTAACCCCAACGACCGTTAAAGGGTTAAGGTATGCACATTTATAAACTAACATACACACACATACATATATTTTCAAAAACATACATACATACACACACGCACCCCCTCCACAACAAAATCAAAACCCTACAATCGTCACACCATCTTTGCGGTTTGACACCCTACCTAAAGAACATCGGTAATGGTCGATTTTCACACAACATACCCCTACTCCATACAACACAATGTAGCAAACCAATCAACTAACTTAAATGCCGGCTGTAGCGTAGGCATGATCCAAATTTTGTATGAGGATCATGGTCGCGAAACCCCACAAACAACCTACTATTTGTGGCTAACAGAATAGCTGCAATACAAGAATTGTCAATAGCAGAACAGTGGCGACATGTCAGTTCAAAGGATAATCCTGCAGATATCTTGTCGTGTGGCATCTCTCCAAGAAAACTCGCATCAAACAATTTGTGGTTCTACGGACCCATATTTCTACATGGACAACAGGAGATATGGCCAAAAGAAGTCTCCAAAGCAAATATCATCGATCAGAATTCTGATATAGAGCGGAAAAGGGTAGCAGCGGCAACCACAGCGAGTGATCCCACAGATAGTGTGATCTACAACATTAAACATAATGGCTCATTCAGAACTTTACAACGAGTAGTTGGCTACATTGTGAGATTCATCAACAATACAAGAAGGGGCAATCAACAATTCAAGCTATTATTATCAGTTTCAGAACTGGAACAAGCTCTTACTTTGATTGTACGGGCAATGCAACACTCAGATTTTGACGAAGAACTAAAACACCTAATAAGGTACAAGCAAGTAAGCAAGAATAGCCCATATAATAACCTTGCCCTAGTTTTGGACACCAACGGCATCATCATATCCCTTATAATGACCCAATATCAAAATTACTGATGCAGATGGTGCATGAGGAAAACCGTCATTGTGGTCCTCAGGCACTCTTGTCACACACAAGTCAAAAATACTGGCCAATCAAGGGAAAGTCAATGGCCCGATCAATTGTCCAACATTGCATAAAATGCGCTAGAGCTAAACCAAAACTTCTTACTCAAATTATGGGAAATCTGCCATCTACAAGAATCAGTCCAGCTCGACCCTTCATTAACTCTGGAGTTGACTTTTGTGGTCCATTTTGGGTCCACTATAAGAGCAGAGAAAAAAGGCCTCAGAAGGCTTACATCGCTGTTTTGCTACCAAAGCAGTGCACCTAGAAGTAGTTAGCAGTTTAACAACAGATGCATTCATAGGGGCATTAAAAAGATTCATAAGCAGACGAGGCCATTGCAAAAACTTATACTGTGATAATGCCACCAACTTTGTTGGTGCCAAAAATCAACTGACAGAGTTGTCAGAAGCAGTTTACGGAAATTCTGCTACCGAAAAAATAGATAAAGAATGTACAGCTCGAGGCATCATGTTTCATTTTATACCACCAAGAGCACCTCATTTCGGAGGCTTATGGGAGGCAGCAGTGAAATCGGCCAAACATCTCCTTGTACGAAGTGTATCAGCATCACTAACATATGAGGAACTTGACACAGTTGTCATAGAGATTGAATAAGTCCAATGTCAGATAATCCGAACGATTTGGCGGCATAACCCCTGGCCATTTTCTTATAGGAGCACCACTCAACTCCCAAATTGATGTAGCAGCCACCGAAAACCGAAAGAATCTTCTCACCAGATGGAAGTTAGTTAAACATTTAAAATCAGAATTTTGGAGGCGTTGGTCAAAAGAGTATTTGTCAGAACTCCAACACAGACACAAATGGAATAAACAACAGGATAACATTAAATCTGAACACATGGTAATAATAAAAGAGGACCACACAACTCCTTTATAGTGGCCTCTAGGAAGAATTGTAAAAACACATAAGGGCGATGATGGCTTCATTCGAGTAGTTGATGTCAAAACATCAAAAGGAGTTTGCAGAAGACCAATTTCTAGGCTGGCATTATTACCTGAAGACGACGAAATCCCTCAACAAGATGACTCGACTAGCACAAGCATTCATCGGAACGAAAGGCCTCAAGGTGACAAAAAACGGAAAAGAATATCGATAAGCCAAAACATCTTCACTATTAAGATGGCGATCATATTAATGCCGCTAGTGTTAGGAGCACAAATACATAATAAAGGGTTTGAAAATCGTCTGGGCATACATTTTGAGGAAATTGGATCCGCCACAATTTAAACTACAGACTGGCAATTATTAGTGTACTATGACTTAAAAGAATTTTGGACTGAAGCGGCAAGTTTTTCGCAAGGAACACAAACCTTAAACGATCTATGCAAGCAAATGCAGGACAAAAATACATGCACAAGCCTGGTCAAGCATTTTGAACACACAGAAGCTGAATTAAAATTAGACAGCACTCTGTTGTCTGGGCGGATAAAAAAGAGAGCAGCAATCGATCTAGTTGGAAATATCGCCCATTCACTTTTTGGTGTATTAGACTCCGAATATGCCAAGGATATGGCTGGTACAATTTCTCAAGTTAAAGAAAACGAAGAACATCTTCTCGATCTCTTAAAAAATCAAACCTCAATCATTGACGCTACAATAAACATAATGAGATTAGATCAAGAAGCAGTAAAGAAAAAATTCGATCAAATTGATTTCCAAATTGAACAAATACGCAATATGGTAAGCGACGAATGGCAGCAAGAAAAGATTTACCGTATTTTTCTTTCGTTGTGCATCCAATTAACAATTACAGCAGCGAAGCTCCAACAGACACAATTATCAATACTTGATATTTTAACAAACATTCACCATGGTATTATAAGCCCACTACTCTTGACTCTCATCAATTACAGCAAGAAGTAAGGAAAATTAAAATGCATCTCAGCGAATCACTGGAACTGCCGGTAAGCCAAGAATATACGTTACAACTATACAAGCTCATGAAGGTCAAAGGAGGGCTCACTGACAATATAGTAGTTTTCAGTATAACATTACCACTAGTTCAACGTGAACGATATGAAATATTTAATATTATTCCAGTGCCAACGTGGATCAATGACACATTAGTAGCAATACAACCATGTGCACCTCTTTTGATCATCAATAGTGCTCTCAACCAATACTTTAGCATTAGCAAAAGTGAACTCAGCTTATGTTCACTCATCACAGAAAATATGTATCTGTGCCCTAAAGGCCAAATAAGGCATCAAAATGGCTCATCAACATGTGCCTGCGAGCTGAATTTATTTCACAACAACACCCAATCAGACTGCTCAGTACAGCATATGAAAGATAAAGAAGTCTGGATCCCCCTTCATCAACAAAACAAATGGATTTATTCAGTTTCAAGTCCGTCTCAGGCAACAGCACTATGCAAAACGGAAATCACACAATTCACACTTGAAGGATCTGGCTTGCTTGCATTGGAACCAGAGTGCACTTTTAAATACAAATTCACGACATTGCGTGCACAAAACCTGATATCCAGCAAGATGTGAATCAATATATTTCCCAAGTAAAAAATTTAACAGCTCTACAACAATCATTAGCAACACAAGAGATATTAAGAATCCCAAACAAACTTGAAGCTCACAACTATCATCACATGACGGTTGGGTATACATCATTATTGATTGTTTTTAGCATTGTCATATATCTACTAGTAAAACATAAGTGCAAACAACGGTAAACTCCAATTCCAGCACCTCGCATGCAACAACTAGACTCAGACTTCACTGTTCACATATAATAACCAACACAACATTCAACAACAGCCCTACAACAAGAAATGTTTTGAGCTGCACTCAACGGGGGGAGAATGTTAATGCACGAGCATTATTTAATTTAAGTTCAATAAACCTTAACACACTTGGCCAATACATATATTTGAATTTACTTTATTTTTGCCTACAATTGTAATTTAATATGCCACACTTTTTCTAAATTAATACATAATAATACACAAAAAGCATTTATTATTTTATTTAAGTTTAATAAACTTTTGCACACTTGGCCTAAATTAATACATTTCTTTTTTATTACAATTTATTTTATTTTACTACACTGTAATTTAATACCGCACAGTTTAATACAAGTTATTATTGCAATTTAATTTGTCTTTTTTTTATTATTACTGCAAAAAAAAATTATGTAAATTAATCATATTTCTTTTGATAAAACTAGTATATAAGACTAAGAAAATTCTGAATAAAAGAATTCTTAATTTGAAACTGAAAGAAACGGTCTTTCTCAATTAAGATAAGCAACACGGTTCAAGTGCTGTTGTTGCGCCAACTAAATCAATTTACCTCCAAGTTAAAGTGCTTGAAAGGTCATACAATAAACCAAAAATTCTTCAGGTATATGCGCCTGTAAGAAAATCATTATTTTCAAAACATTGAAGTAATCTTCCCATTTCTTTGAGCTACAAGTGCTTGGAAGAAAGCCGAAGGCGAAGATTCTTAACAGAGGTAAAAAACTCGAAAATCATGAACTCTAAAAATAGGCTGATTTTTGTAGTATATGATTATTTTGGCGTAATTTAACGCTGTGCAAAATATGCGGAATTTTGGGAGAGGTGAAAATTTTCAAGATTTTTGACTTGTGACGGCTCGCGGTAAAAAACGCAAAAATAATGAACTCTAACAATAGGCTGATTTTTGTAGTATATGATTATTTTGGCGTAATCTAAAGCTGTGCAATATTTGGGGAATTTTGGGAGAAGTTAAACATTTTCAAGATTTTTTACTTGTGACGACTCGAGGTGGAAAACTCGAAAATCATGAACTCTAAAACTGGGCTGATTTTTGTAGTGTATAATTATTTTGGTGTAATCTAACGCTGTGCAAAATTTGGGGAATTTTGGGAGAGGTTAAAATTTTCAAGATTTTCGACTTGTTACGAATCGAGGTGAAAAAGTCGAAAATCATGAACTCTAAAAATAGGCTGATTTTTGTAGTATATGATTATTTTGGCGTAATTTAACGCTGTGCAAAATTTGCGGAATCTTGTGAGAGGTGAAAATTTTCAAAATTTTTGACTTGTGACGGCTCGCGGTAAAAAACGCAAAAATAATGAACTCTAACAATAGGCTGATTTTTGTAGTATATGAATATTTTGGCGTAAATTAACGCTGTGCAAAATTTGCGGAATTTTGGGAGAGTTGAAAATTTTCAAGATTTTTGACTTGTGACGACTCGACTGATTTTTGTAGTATATGATTATTTTGGCGTAATTTAACGCTGTGCAAAATTTGCGGAATCTTGGGAGAGGTGAAAATTTTCAAGATTTTTGACTTGTGACGACTCGAGGTGAAACACTCGAAAATAATGAACTCTAAAAATGGGCTGATTTTTGTAGATATGATCATTTTGGCGTAATCTAAAGCTGTGCAAAATTTTTGGAATTTTGGGAGAAGTTAAAAATTTTCAAGATTTGTGACTTGTGACCACTCGACGTGAAAAACCCGAAAATCATGAACTCTAAAAATGGGCTGATTTTTGTAGTATATGATTATTTTAGTGTAATCTAACGCTGTGCAAAATTTGGGGAATTTTGGGAGAGGTTAAAATTTTCAAGATTTTCGACTTGTTACGAATCGAGGTGAAAAACTCGAAAATCATGAACTCTAAAAATAGACTGATTTTTGTAGTATATGATTATTTTGGCGTAATTTAACGCTGTGCAAAATTTGCGGAATCTTGGGAGAAGTTAAACATTTTCAAGATTTTTGACTTGTGACGACTCGAGGTGAAAAACTCGAAAATCATGAACTCTAAAAATGTGCTGATTTTTGTAGTATATGATTATTTTGGCGTAATTTAACGCTGTGCAAAATTTGCGGAATCTTGGGAGAAGTGAAAATTTTCAAGATTTTTGACTTGTGACGACTCGAGGTGAAAAACTCGAAAATAATGAACTCTCAAAATGGGCTGATTTTTGTAGTATATGATTATTTTGGCGTAATCTAAAGCTGTGCAAAATTTGCGGAATCTTGGGAGAAGTGAAAATTTTCAAGATTTTTGACTTGTGACGACTCGAGGTGAAAAACTCGAAAATCATGAACTCTAAAAATATGCTGATTTTTGTAGTATATGAATATTTTGGCGTAATTTAACGCTGTGCAAAATTTGGGGAAATTTGGGAGAGGTGAAAATTTTCAAGATTTTTGACTTGTGACCAATCGAGGTGTAAAACTCTAAAATAATGAACTCTAAAAATAGGCTGATTTTTGTAGTATATAATTATTTTGGCGTAATTTAACGATGTGCGAGGTTAAAATGTTCAAGATTTTTGCCTTGTGACGACTCGAGGTAAAACACTCGAAAATAATGAACTCTAAAAATGGGCTGATTTTTGTAGTATATGATTATTTTGGCGTAATCTAAAGCTGTGCAAAATTTGCGGAATCTTGGGAGAAGTGAAAATTTTCAAAATTTTTGACTTGTGACGACTCGAGGTGAAAAACTCGAAAATCATGAACTCTAAAAATAGGCTGATTTTTGTAGTATAAGATTATTTTGGCGTAATTTAACGATGTACGAGGTTAAAATTTAAAAGATTTTTGACTTGTGACGACTCGAGGTGAAACACTTGAAAATAATGAACTCTAAAAATGGGCTGATTTTTGTAGTATATGATTATTTTGGCGTAATCTAAAGCTGTGCAAAATTTGGGGAATTTTGGGAGAAGTTAAACATTTTCAAGATTTTTGACTTGTGACGACTCGAGGTGAAAAACTCGAAAATCATGAACTCTAAAAATGTGCTGATTTTTGTAGTATATGATTATTTTGGTGTAATCTAAAGTGTGCAAAATTTGGGGAATTTTGGGAGAGGTTAAAATTTTCAAGATTTTCGACTTGTTACGAATCGAGGTGAAAAAGTCGAAAATCATGAACTCTAAAAATAGGCTGATTTTTGTAGTATATGATTATTTTGGCGTAATTTAACGCTGTGCAAAGTTTGCGGAATCTTGTGAGAAGTGAAAATTTTAAAGATTTTTGACTTGTGACGGCTCGAGGTAAAAAACGCGAAAATAATGAACTCTAACAATAGGCTGATTTTTGTAGTATATGAATATTTGGGCGTAAATTAACGCTGTGCAAAATTTGCGGAATTTTGGGAGAGTTGAAAATTTTCAAGATTTTTGACTTGTGACGACTCGACTGATTTTTGTAGTATATGATTATTTTGGCGTAATTTAACGCTGTGCAAAATTTGCGGAATCTTGGGAGAGGTGAAAATTTTCAAGATTTTTGACTTGTGACGACTCGAGGTGAAACACTCGAAAATAATGAACTCTAAAAATGGGCTGATTTTTGTAGTATATGATCATTTTGGCGTAATCTAAAGCTGTGAAAAATTTTTGGAATTTTAGGAGAAGTTAAAAATTTTCAAGATTTTTGACTTGTGACGACTCGACGTGAAAAACTCGAAAATCATGAACTCTAAAAATGGGCTGATTTTTGTAGTATATGATTATTTTAGTGTAATCTAACGCTGTGCAAAATTTGGGGAATTTTGGGAGAGGTTAAAATTTTCAAAATTTTCGACTTGTTACGAATCGAGGTGAAAAAGTCGAAAATCATGAACTCTAAAAATAGACTGATTTTTGTACGATATGATTATTTTGGCGTAATTTAACGATGTGCGAGGTTAAAATTTTCAAGATTTTTGACTTGTGACGACTCGAGGTGAAAAACTCGAAAATCATGAAGTCTAAAATTGGGCTGATTTTTGTAGTATATGATTATTTTGGCGTAATCTAAAGCTGTGCAAAATTTGGGGAATTTTGGGAGAAGTTAGACATTTTCAAGATTTTTGACTTGTGACGACTCGATGTGAAAAACTCGAAAATCATGAACTCTAAAAATGTGCTGATTTTTGTAGTATATGATTATTTTGGTGTAATCTAAAGCTGTGCAAAATATGCGGAATTTTGGGAGAGGTGAAAATTTTCAAGATTTTTGACTTGTGACGACTCGAGGTGAAAAACTCGAAAATAATGAACTCTAAAAATGGGCTGATTTTTGTAGTATATGATTATTTTGGCGTAATCTAAAGCTGTGCAAAATTTGCGGAATCTTGGGAGAAGTGAAAATTTTCAAGATTTTTGACTTGTGACGACTCGAGGTGAAAAACTCGAAAATCATGAACTCTAAAAATAGGCTGATTTTTGTAGTATAAGATTATTTTGGCGTAATTTAACGATATGCGAGGTTAAAATTTAAAAGATTTTTGACTTGTGACGACTCGAGGTGAAACACTTAAAAATAATGAACTCTAAAAATGGGCTGATTTTTGTAGTATATGATTATTTTGGCGTAATCTAAAGCTGTGCAAAATTTGGGGAATTTTGGGAGAAGTTAAACATTTTCAAGATTTTTGACTTGTGACGACTCGAGGTGAAAAACTCGAAAATCATGAACTCTAAAAATGTGCTGATTTTTGTAGTATATTATTATTTTGGTGTAATCTAAAGCGTGCAAAATTTGGGGAATTTTGGGAGAGGTTAAAATTTTCAAGATTTTCGACTTGTTACGAATCGAGGTGAAAAAGTCGAAAATCATGAACTCTAAAAATAGGCTGATTTTTGTAGTATATGATGATTTTGGCGTAATTTAACGCTGTGCAAAGTTTGCGGAATCTTGTGAGAGGTGAAAATTTTAAAGATTTTAGACTTGTGACGGCTCGAGGTAAAAAACGCGAAAATAATGAACTCTAACAATAGGCTGATTTTTGTAGTATATGAATATTTTGGCGTAAATTAACGCTGTGCAAAATTTGCGGAATTTTGGGAGAGTTGAAAATTTTCAAGATTTTTGACTTGTGACGACTCGACTGATTTTTGTAGTATATGATTATTTTGGCGTAATTTAACGCTGTGCAAAATTTGCGGAATCTTGGGAGAGGTGAAAATTTTCAAGATTTTTGACTTGTGACGACTCGAGGTGAAACACTCGAAAATAATGAACTCTAAAAATGGGCTGATTTTTGTAGTATATGATCATTTTGGCGTAATCTAAAGCTGTGCAAAATTTTTGGAATTTTGGGAGAAGTTAAACATTTTCAAGATTTTTTACTTGTGACGACTCGACGTGAAAAACTCGAAAATCATGAACTCTAAAAATGGGCTGATTTTTGTAGTATATGATTATTTTAGTGTAATCTAACGCTGTGCAAAATTTGGGGAATTTTGGGAGAGGTTAAAATTTTCAAGATTTTCGACTTGTTACGAATCGAGGTGAAAAAGTCGAAAATCATGAACTCTAAAAATAGACTGATTTTTGTACTATATGATTATTTTGGCGTAATTTAACGATGTGCGAGGTTAAAATTTTCAAGATTTTTGACTTGTGACGACTCGAGGTGGAAAACTCGAAAATCATGAAGTCTAAAATTGGGCTGATTTTTGTAGTATATGATTATTTTGGCGTAATCTAAAGCTGTGCAAAATTTGGGGAATTTTGGGAGAAGTTAAACATTTTCAAGATTTTTGACTTGTGGCGACTCGATGTGAAAAACTCGAAAATCATGAACTCTAAAAATGTGCTGATTTTTGTAGTATATGATTATTTTGGTGTAATCTAAAGCTGTGCAAAATTTGGGGAATTTGGGGAGAGGTGAAAATTTTCAAGATTTTTGACTTGTGACCAATCGAGGTGTAAAACTCTAAAATAATGAACTCTAAAAATATGCTGATTTTTGTAGAATATGATAACTTTAGCGTAATTTAACGCTGTGCAAAATTTGAGGAATTTTTGGAGAGGTTAAAATGTTCAAAATTTTTGACTTGTTACAAATCGAGGTGAAAAACTTGAAAATCATGAACTCTATAAATAGGCTGATTTTTGTAGTATATGATTATTTTGGCGTTAGTAACGCTGTGCAAAATTTGCGGAATTTTCGGAGAGGTGAAAATTTTCAAGATTTTTGACTTGTGATGACTCGAGGTGAAAAACTCGAAAATCATGAACTCTAAATATAGGCTGATTTTTGTACTATATGATTATTTTGGTGTAATTTAACGATGTGCGAGGTTAAAATTTTCAAGAATTTTGACTTGTGACGACTCGAGGTGAAAAACTCGAAAATCATGAAGTCTAAAAATTGGCTGATTTTTGTAGTATATGATTATTTTGGCGTAATCTATAGCTGTGCAAAATTTAGGGAATTTTTGGAGAAGTTAAACATTTTCAAGATTTTTGACTTGTGACGACTCGAGGTGAAAAACTCGAAAATCATGAACTCTAAAAATGTGCTGATTTTTGTAGTATATGATTATTTTGGTGTAATCTAAAGCTGTTCAAAATTTGGGGAATTTTGGGAGAGGTTAAAATTTTTAAGATTTTCGAATTGTTACGAATCGAGGTGAAAAAGTCGAAAATCATGAACTCTAAAAATAGACTGATTTTTGTAGTATATGATTATTTTGGCGTAATTTAACGCTTTGCAAAATTTGCGGAATCTTGGGAGAGGTGAAAATTTTCAAGATTTTTGACTTGTGACGACTCGAGGTGAAAAACTCGAAAATCATGAACTCTAAAAATAGGCTGATTTTTGTAGTATAAGATTATTTTGGCGTAATTTAACGCTGTGCAAAATTTGGGGAATTTTGGGAGAGGTTAAAATTTTCTAGATTTTCGACTTATTACGAATCGGGGTGAAAATTTGAAAATCAAGAACTCTAAAAATAGGCTGATTTTTGTAGTATATGATTATTTTGGCGTAATCTAAAGCTGTGCAAAATTTGCGGAATATTGGGAGAAGTGAAAATTTTCAAGATTTTTGACTTGTGACGACTCGAGGTGAAAAACTCGAAAATCATGAACTCTAAAAATAGGCTGATTTTTGTAGTATAAGATTATTTTGGCGTAATTTAACGATATGCGAGGTTAAAATTTAAAAGATTTTTTACTTGTGACGATCGAGGTGAAACACTTAAAAATAATGAACTCTAAAAATGGGCTGATTTTTGTAGTATATGATTATTTTGGCGTAATCTAAAGCTGTGCAAAATTTGGGGAATTTTGGGAGAAGTTAAACATTTTCAAGATTTTTGACTTGTGACGACTCGAGGTGAAAAACTCGTAAATCATGAACTCTAAAAATGTGCTGATTTTTGTAGTATATTATTATTTTGGTGTAATCCAAAGCGTGCAAAATTTTGGAATTTTGGGAGAGGTTAAAATTTTCAAGATTTTCGACTTGTTACGAATCGAGGTGAAAAAGTCGAAAATCATGAACTCTAAAAATAGGCTGATTTTTGTAGTATATGATTATTTTGGCGTAATTTAACGCTGTGCAAAGTTTGCGGAATCTTGTGAGAGGTGAAAATTTTAAAGATTTTTGACTTGTGACGGCTCGAGGTAAAAAACGCGAAAATAATGAACTCTAACAATAGGCTGATTTTTTTAGTATATGAATATTTTGGCGTAAATTAACGGCTGTGCAAAATTTGCGGAATTTTGGGAGAGTTGAAAATTTTCAAGATTTTTGACTTGTGACGACTCGACTGATTTTTGTAGTATATGATTATTTTGGCGTAATTTAACGCTGTGCAAAATTTGCGGAATCTTGGGAGAGGTGAAAATTTTCAAGATTTTTGACTTGTGACGACTCGAGGTGAAACACTCGAAAATAATGAACTCTAAAAATGGGCTGATTTTTGTAGTATATGATCATTTTGGCGTAATCTAAAGCTGTGCAAAATTTTTGGAATTTTGGGAGAAGTTAAACATTTTCAAGATTTTTTACTTGTGACGACTCGACGTGAAAAACTCGAAAATCATGAACTCTAAAAATGGGCTGATTTTTGTAGTATATGATTATTTTAGTGTAATCTAACGCTGTGCAAAATTTGGGGAATTTTGGGAGAGGTTAAAATTTTCAAGATTTTCGACTTGTTACGAATCGAGGTGAAAAAGTCGAAAATCATGAACTCTAAAAATAGACTGATTTTTGTACTATATGATTATTTTGGCGTAATTTAACGATGTGCGAGGTTAAAATTTTCAAGATTTTTGACTTGTGACGACTCGAGGTGAAAAACTCGAAAATCATGAAGTCTAAAATTGGGCTGATTTTTGTAGTATATGCGTAATCTAAAGCTGTGCAAAATTTGGGGAATTTTGGGAGAAGTTAAACATTTTCAAGATTTTTGACTTGTGACGACTCGATGTGAAAAACTCGAAAATCAAACTCTAAAAATGTGCTGATTTTTGTAGTATATGATTATTTTGGTGTAATCTAAAGCTGTGCAAAATTTGGGGAATTTTGGGAGAGGTGAAAATTTTCAAGATTTTTGACTTGTGACCCAATCGAGGTGTAAAACTCTAAAATAATGAACTCTAAAAATATGCTGATTTTTGTAGTATATGATAACTTTAGCGTAATTTAACGCTGTGCAAAATTTGAGGAATTTTTGGAGAGGTTAAAATGTTCAAAATTTTTGACTTGTTACAAATCGAGGTGAAAAACTCGAAAATCATGAACTCTATAAATAGGCTGATTTTTGTAGTATATGATTATTTTGGCGTTAGTAACGCTGTGCAAAATTTGCGGAATTTTCGGAGAGGTGAAAATTTTCAAGATTTTTGACTTGTGATGACTCGAGGTGAAAAACTCGAAAATCATGAACTCTAAATATAGGCTGATTTTTGTACTATATGATTATTTTGGTGTAATTTAACGATGTGCGAGGTTAAAATTTTCAAGAATTTTTACTTGTGACGACTCGAGGTGAAAAACTCGAAAATCAGGAAGTCTAAAAATTGGCTGATTTTTGTAGTATATGATTATTTTGGCGTAATCTATAGCTGTGCAAAATTTGGGGAATTTTTGGAGAAGTTAAACATTTTCAAGATTTTTGACTTGTGACGACTCGACGTGAAAAACTCGAAAATCATGAACTCTAAAAATGGGCTGATTTTTGTAGTATATGATTATTTTAGTGTTATCTAACGCTGTGCAAAATTTGGGGAATTTTGGGAGAGGTTAAAATTTTTAAGATTTTCGAATTGTTACGAATCGAGGTGAAAAAGTCGAAAATCATGAACTCTAAAAATAGACTGATTTTTGTAGTATATGATTATTTTGGCGTAATTTAACGCTTTGCAAAATTTGCGGAATCTTGGGAGAGGTGAAAATTTTCAAGATTTTTGACTTGTGACGACTCGAGGTGAAAAACTCGAAAATCATGAACTCTAAAAATAGGCTGATTTTTGTAGTATAAGATTATTTTGGCGTAATTTAACGCTGTGCAAAATTTGGGGAATTTTGGGAGAGGTTAAAATTTTCAAGATTTTCGACTTATTACGAATCGGGGTGAAAATTTGAAAATCAAGAACTCTAAAAATAGGCTGATTTTTGTAGTATATGATTATTTTGGCGTAATTTAACGCTGTGCAAAATTTGCGGAATTTTGGGAGAAGTGAAAATTTTGAAGATTTTTGACTTGTGACGACTCGGGGTGTAAAGCTCGAAAATCATGAACTCTAAAAATAGGTTGATTTTGGTAGTATATGATTATTTTTGCGTAATTTAACGCTGTGCAAAATTTGGGAAATATTGACTTGTGACCACTCGAGGTGAAAAACTCGAAAATCATGAACTCTAAAATAGGCTGATTTCTGTAGTATAAGATTATTTTGGCACAATTTAACGCTGTGCAAAATTTGGGAAATTTTGGGAGAGGTTAAAATTTTTAAGATTTTCGACTTGTTACGAATCGAGGTGAAAAAGTCGAAATTCATGAACTCTAAAAATAGACTGATTTTTGTAGTATATGATTATTTTGGCGTAATTTAACGCTGTGCAAAATTTGCGGAATTTTGGGAGAGGTGAAAATTTTCAAGATTTTCGACTTGTGACGACTCGAGGTGAAAAACTCAAAAATCATGAACTCAAAAATAGCTGATTTCTGTAGTATAAGATTATTTTGGCGTAATCTAAAGCTGTGCAAAATGTGGGGAATTGGGAGAGGTTAAAAATTTTCAAGATTTTTGACTTATGACGACTCGAGGTGAAAAACTCGAAAATCATGAACTCTAAAAATTAGCTGATTTTTGTAGTATATGAATATTTTGGTGTAATCTAACGCTGTGCAAAATTTGGGGAATTTTGGGAGAGGTTAAAATTTTCAAGATTTTCGACTTATTACGAATCGGGGTGAAAATTTGAAAATCATGAACTCTAAAAATAGGCTGATTTTTGTAGTATATGATTATTTTGGCGTAATTTAACGCTGTGCAAAATTTGCGGAATTTTGGGAGAGGTGAAAATTTTCAAGATTTTTGACTTGTGACGACTCGGGGTGTAAAGCTCGAAAATCATGAACTCTAAAAATAGGTTGATTTTTGTAGTATATGATTATTTTGGCGTAATTTAACGCTGTGCAAAATTTGGGGAATTTTGGGAGAGGTTAAAATTTTCAAGATTTTTGACTTGTGCCGACACAAGGTGAAAAACTCGAAAATCTCTAAAAATAGTTTGATTTTTGTAGTCAACGTAATTTAACGCTGTGCAAAATTTGGGAAATTTTGACAACTCAAGGTAAAAAACTCGAAAATCATGAACTCTACAAATAGGCTGATTTTTGTAGTATATGATTATTTTGGCGTAATTTAACGATGTGCAAAATTTGGGGAATTTTGGGAGAGGTGAAAATTTTCGAGAGGTTAAAAATTTTCAAGATTTTTGACTTGTGACGACTCGAGGTGAAAAACTCGAAAATCATGAACTCTAAAAACTCGCTGATTTTTGTAGTATATGATTATTTTGGTGTAATCTAACGCTGTGCAAAATTTGGGGAATTTTAGGAGAGGTTAAAATGTTCAAGATTTTTGACTTGTGACGACTCGAGGTGAAAAACTCGAAAATCATGAACTCTAAAAATGTGCTGATTTTTGTAGTATATGATTATTTTGGTGTAATCTAAAGCTGTTCAAAATTTGGGGAATTTTGGGAGAGGTTAAAATTTTTAAGATTTTCGACATGTTACGAATCGAGGTGAAAAAGTCGAAAATCATGAACTTTAAAAATAGACTGATTTTTGTAGTATATGATTATTTTGGTGTAATCTAAAGCTGTGCAAAATTTGGGGAATTTTGGGAGAGGTTATAAATTTTCAAGATTTTTGACTTGTGACGAATCGAGGTGAAAAAGTCGAAAATCATGAACTCTAAAAAACTCGAAAATCATGAACTCTAAAAATGTGCTGAATTTTGTAGTATATGATTATTTTGGTGTAATCTAAAGCTGTTCAAAATTTGGGGAATTTTGGGAGAGTTTAAAATTTTTAAGATTTTCGACTTGTTACGAATCGAGGTGAAAAAGTCGAAAATCATGAACTCTAAAAATAGGTTGATTTTTGTAATATATGAATATTTTGGCGTAATTTAACGCTGTGCGAGGTTAAAATTTTGAAGATTTTTGACTTGTGACGACTCGGGGTGTAAAACTCGAAAATCATGAACTCTAAAAACTGGCTGATTTTTGTAGTATATGATTATTTTGGTGTAATTTAACGCTGTGCAAAATTTGGGAAATATTGACTTGTGACCACTCGAGGTGAAAAACTCGAAAATCATGAACTCTAAAATAGGCTGATTTCTGTAGTATATGATTATTTTGGTGTAATCTAAAGCTGTGCAAAATTTGGGGAATTTTGGGAGAGGTTAAAATTTTTAAGATTTTCGACTTGTTACGAATCGAGGAGAAAAAGTCGAAAATCATGAACTCTAAAAATAGACTGTTTTTGTAGTATATGATTATTTTGGCGTAATTTAACGCTGTGCAAAATTTGCTGAATTTTGGGAGAAGTGAAAATTTTGAAGATTTTTGACTTGTGACGACTCGGGGTGTAAAGCTCGAAAATCATGAACTCTAAAAATAGGTTGATTTTTGTAGTATATGATTATTTTTGCGTAATTTAACGCTGTGCAAAATTTGGGAAATATTGACTTGTGACCACTCGAGGTGAAAAACTCGAAAATCATGAACTCTAAAATAGGCTGATTTTTGTAGTATATGATTATTTTGGCGTAATTTAACGATGTGCAAAATTTGGGGAATTTTGGGAGAGGTGAAAATTTTCGAGAGGTTAAAAATTTTCAAGATTTTTGACTTGTGACGACTCGAGGTGAAAAACTCGAAAATCATGAACTCTAAAAATTAGCTGATTTTTGTAGTATATGAATATTTTGGTGTAATCTAACGCTGTGCAAAATTTGGGGAATTTTGGGAGAGGTTAAAATTTTCAAGATTTTCGACTTATTACGAATCGGGGTGAAAATTTGAAAATCATGAACTCTAAAAATAGGCTGATTTTTGTAGTATATGATTATTTTGGCGTAAATTAACGCTGTGCAAAATTTGCGGAATTTTGGGAGAGGTGAAAATTTTCAAGATTTTTGACTTGTGACGACTCGGGGTGTAAAGCTCGAAAATCATGAACTCTAAAAATAGGTTGATTTTTGTGGTATATGATTATTTTGGCGTAATTTAACGCTGTGCAAAATTTGGGGAATTTTGGGAGAGGTTAAAATTTTCAAGATTTTTGACTTGTGCCGACACAAGGTGAAAAACTCGAAAATCTCTAAAAATAGTTTGATTTTTGTAGTCAACGTAATTTAACGCTGTGCAAAATTTGGGAAATTTTGACAACTCAAGGTAAAAAACTCGAAAATCATGAATTCTACAAATAGGCTGATTTTTGTAGTATATGATTATTTTGGCGTAATTTATCGATGTGCAAAATTTGGGCAATTTTGGGAGAGGTGAAAATTTTCGAGAGGTTAAAAATTTTCAAGATTTTTGACTTGTGACGACTCGAGGTGAAAAACTCGAAAATCATGAACTCTAAAAATTCGCTGATTTTTGTAGTATATGATTATTTTGGTGTAATCTAACGCTGTGCAAAATTTGGGGAATTTTAGGAGAGGTTAAAATGTTCAAGATTTTTGACTTGTGACGACTCGAGGTGAAAAACTCGAAAATCATGAACTCTAAAAATGTGCTGATTTTTGTAGTATATGATTATTTTGGTGTAATCTAAAGCTGTTCAAAATTTGGGGAATTTTGGGAGAGGTTAAAATTTTTAAGATTTTCGACATGTTACGAATCGAGGTGAAAAAGTCGAAAATCATGAACTTTAAAAATAGACTGATTTTTGTAGTATATGATTATTTTGGCGTAATTTAACGCTTTGCAAAATTTGCGGAATCTTGGGAGAGGTGAAAATTTTCAAGATTTTTGACTTGTGACGACTCGAGGTGAAAAACTCGAAAATCATGAACTCTAAAAATAGGCTGATTTTTGTAGTATAAGATTATTTTGGCGTAATCTAAAGCTGTGCAAAATTTGGGTAATTTTGGGAGAGGTTAAAAATTTTCAAGATTTTTGACTTGTGACGAATCGAGGTGAAAAAGTCGAAAATCATGAACTCTAAAAAACTCGAAAATCATGAACTCTAAAAATGTGCTGAATTTTGTAGTATATGATTATTTTGGTGTAATCTAAAGCTGTTCAAAATTTGGGGAATTTTGGGAGAGTTTAAAATTTTTAAGATTTTCGACTTGTTACGAATCGAGGTGAAAAAGTCGAAAATCATGAACTCTAAAAATAGGTTGATTTTTGTAATATATGAATATTTTGGCGTAATTTAACGCTGTGCGAGGTTAAAATTTTGAAGATTTTTGACTTGTGACGACTCGGGGTGTAAAACTCGAAAATCATGAACTCTAAAAACTGGCTGATTTTTGTAGTATATGATTATTTTGGTGTAATTTAACGCTGTGCAAAATTTGGGAAATATTGACTTGTGACCACTCGAGGTGAAAAACTCGAAAATCATGAACTCTAAAATAGGCTGATTTCTGTAGTATATGATTATTTTGGTGTAATCTAAAGCTGTGCAAAATTTGGGGAATTTTGGGAGAGGTTAAAATTTTTAAGATTTTCGAATTGTTACGAATCGAGGTGAAAAAGTCGAAAATCATGAACTCTAAAAATAGACTGATTTTTGTAGTATATGATTATTTTGGCGTAATCTATAGCTGTGCAAAATTTGGGGAATTTTTGGAGAAGTTAAACATTTTCAAGATTTTTGACTTGTGACGACTCGAGGTGAAAAACTCGAAAATCATGAACTCTAAAAATGTGCTGATTTTTGTAGTATATGATTATTTTGGTATAATCTAAAGCTGTTCAAAATTTGGGGAATTTTGGGAGAGGTTAAAATTTTTAAGATTTTCGAATTGTTACGAATCGAGGTGAAAAAGTCGAAAATCATGAACTCTAAAAATAGACTGATTTTTGTAGTATATGATTATTTTGGCGTAATTTAACGCTTTGCAAAATTTGCGGAATCTTGGGAGAGGTGAAAATTTTCAAGATTTTTGACTTGTGACGACTCGAGGTGAAAAACTCGAAAATCATGAACTCTAAAAATAGGCTGATTTTTGTAGTATAAGATTATTTTGGCGTAATTTAACGCTGTGCAAAATTTGGGAAATATTGACTTGTGACCACTCGAGGTGAAAAACTCGAAAATCATGAACTCTAAAATAGGCTGATTTCTGTAGTATAAGATTATTTTGGCGCAATTTAACGCTGTGCAAAATTTGGGAAATTTTGGGAGAGGTTAAAATTTTTAAGATTTTCGACTTGTTACGAATCGAGGTGAAAAAGTCGAAAGTCATGAACTCTAAAAATAGACTGATTTTTGTAGTATATGATTATTTTGGCGTAATTTAACGCTGTGCAAAATTTGCGGAATTTTGGGAGAGGTGAAAATTTTCAAGATTTTCGACTTGTGACGACTCGAGGTGAAAACCTCGAAAATCATGAACTCAAAAATAGCTGATTTCTGTAGTATAAGATTATTTTGGCGTAATCTAAAGCTGTGCAAAATGTGGGGAATTTTGGGAGAGGTTAAAAATTTTCAAGATTTTTGACTTGTGACGACTCGAGGTGAAAAACTCGAAAATCATGAACTCTAAAAATTGGCTGATTTTTGTAGTATATGAATATTTTGGTGTAATCTAACGTTGTGCAAAATTTGGGGAATTTTGGGAGAGGTTAAAATTTTCAAGATTTTCGACTTATTACGAATCGGGGTGCCGACACAAGGTGAAAAACTCGAAAATCTCTAAAAATAGTCTGATTTTTGTAGTCAACGTAATTTAACGCTGTGCAAAATTTGGGAAATTTTGGGAGAGGTGAAAATTTTCGAGATTTTTGACTTGTGACAACTCGAGGTAAAAAACTCGAAAATCATGAACTCTACAAATAGGCTGATTTTTGTAGTATATGATTATTTTGGCGTAATTTAACGATGTGCAAAATTTGGGGAATTTTGGGAGAGGTGAAAATTTTCGAGATTTTTGACTTGTGACAACTCGAGGTAAAAATCTCGAAAATAGTGAACTCTAAAAACGTGCTGATTTTTGTAGTATATGATTATTTTGGCGTAATTTAAGGCTGTGCAAAATTTGGGGAATTTTGGGAGAGGTGAAAATTTTCGAGATTTTTGACTTGTGACAACTCGAGGTGAAAATCTCGAAAATCATGAACTCTAAAAACGGGCTAATTTTTTAGTATATGATAATTTCAACGTAATTTAAAGCTGTGCAAAATTTGGGAAATTTTGGGAGAGGTGAAAATTTTCGAGATTTTTGACTTGTGACAACTCGAGGTAAAGAACTCGAAAATCATGAACTCTACAAATAGGCTGATTTTTGTAGTATATGATTATTTTGGCGTAATTTAACGATGTGCAAAATTTGGGGAATTTTGGGAGAGGTGAAAATTTTCGAGATTTTTGACTTGTGACAACTCGAGGTTAAAATCTCGAAAATAATGAACTATAAAAACGTGCTGATTTTTGTAGTATATGATTATTTTGGCGTAATTTAAGGCTGTGCAAAATTTGGGGAATTTTGGGAGAGGTGAAAATTTTCGAGATTTTTGACTTGTGACAACTCGAGGTGAAAATCTCGAAAATTATAAACTCTAAAAACGTGTTGATTTTTGTAATATATGATTATTTTGGCGTAATTTAACGCTGTGCAAAATTTGGCGAATTTTGGGAGAGGTGAAAATTTTCGAGATTTTTGACTTGTGACAACTCGAGGTGAAAATCTCGAAAATCATGAACTCTAAAAACGTGCTGATTTTTGTAGTATAAGATTATTTTGGCGTAATTTAACGATGTGCGAGGTTAAAATTTTCAAGATTTTTGATTTGTGACGACTCGAGGTGAAAAACTCGAGAATCATGAAGTCTAAAAATGGGCCTATTTTTGTAGTATATGATTATTTTGGCGTAATTGAACGCTGTGCAAAATTGGGGAATTTTGGGAGAGGTTAAAAATTTTCAAGATTTTTGACTTGTGACGACTCGAGGTGAAAAACTCGAAAATCATGAACTCTAAAAATTGGCTGATTTTTGCAGTATATGATTATTTTGGTGTAATCTAACGCTGTGCCAAATTTGGGGAATTTTGGGAGGGGTTAAAATGTTCAAGATTTTCGACTTATTACGAATCGGGGTGAAAATTTTAAAATCATGAACTCTAAAAATAGGTTGATTTTTGTAGTATATGATTATTTTGGCGTAATTTAACGCTGTGCAAAATTTGCGGAATTTTGGGAGCGGTAAAAATTTTCGAGATTTTTGACTTGTGACAACTCGAGGTAAAAATCTCGAAAATAATGAACTATAAAAACGTGCTGATTTTTGTAGTATATGATTATTTTGGTGTAATCTAACGCTGTGCAAAATTTGGGGAATTTTGGGAGAGGTTAAAATTTTCAAGATTTTCGAAAAATCAAGATTTCAAGATTTTCGAAAAATCATGAACTCTAAAAATAGGCTGATTTTTGTAGTATATGATTATTTTGGCGTAATTTAACGCTGTGTAAAATTTGCGGAATTTTGGGAGAAGTGAAAATTTTCAAGATTTTTGACTTGTGACGACTCGGGGTGTAAAGCTCGAAAATCATGAACTCTAAAAATAGGTTGATTATTGTAGTATATGATTATTTTGGCGTAATTTAACGCTGTGCAAAATTTGGGGATTATTGACTTGTGACTACTCGAGGTGAAAAACTAGAAAATCATGAACTCAAAAATAGGCTGATTTCTGTAGTATAAGATTATTTTGGCACAATTTAACGCTGTGCAAAATTTGGGAAATTTTGGGAGAAGTTAAAATTTTTAAGATTTTCGACTTGTTACGAATCGAGGTGAAAAAGTCGAAAATCATGAACTCTAAAAATAGACTGATTTTTGTAGTATATGATTATTTTGGCGTAATTTAACACTGTGCAAAATTTGCGGAATTTTGGGAGAGGTGAAAATTTTCAAGATTTTTGACTTGTGACGACTCGAGGTGAAACACTTGAAAATAATGAACTCTAAATATGGGCTGATTTTTGTAGTATATGATTATTTTGGCGTAATCTAAAGCTGTGCAAAATTTGGGGAATTTTGGGAGAAGTTAAACATTTTCAAGATTTTTGACTTGTGACGACTCGAGGTGAAAATCTCGAAAATCATGAACTCTAAAAACGGGCTGATTTTTTTAGTATATGATAATTTCAAAGTAATTTAACGATGTGCAAAATTTGGGGAATATTGGGAGAGGTGAAAATTTTAGAGATTTTAGACTTGTGACAACTCGAGGTGAAAATCTCGAAAATCATGAACTCTAAAAACGTGCTGATTTTTGTAGTATAAGATTATTTTGGCGTAATTTAACGATGTGCGAGGTTAAAATTTTCAAGATTTTTGATTTGTGACGACTCGAGGTGAAAAACTCGAGAATCATGAAGTCTAAAAATGGGCTGATTTTTGTAGTATGTGATTATTTTGGCGTATTCTAAAGCTGTGCAAAATGTGGGGAATTTTGGGAGAGGTTAAAAATTTTCAAGATTTTTGACTTGTGACGACTCGAGGTGAAAAACTCGAAAATCATGAACTCTAAAAATTGGCTGATTTTTGCAGTATATGATTATTTTGGTGTAATCTAACGCTGTGCCAAATTTGGGGAATTTTGGGAGGGGTTAAAATGTTCAAGATTTTCGACTTATTACGAATCGGGGTGAAAATTTTAAAATCATGAACTCTAAAAATAGGTTGATTTTTGTAGTATATGATTATTTTGGCGTAATTTAACGCTGTGCAAAATTTGCGGAATTTTGGGAGAAGTAAAAATTTTCGAGATTTTTGACTTGTGACAACTCGAGGTAAAAATCTCGAAAATGATGAACTATAAAAACGTGCTGATTTTTGTAGTATATGATTATTTTGGTGTAATCTAACGCTGTGCAAAATTTGGGGAATTTTGGGAGGTGTTAAAATTTTCAAGATTTTCGAAAAATCAAGATTTCAAGATTTTCGAAAAATCATGAACTCTAAAAACAGGCTGATTTTTGTAGTATATGATTATTTTGGCGTAATTTAACGCTGTGTAAAATTTGCGGAATTTTGGGAATAGAGAAAATTTTCAAGATTTTTGACTTGTGACGACTCGGGGTGTAAAGCTCGAAAATCATGAACTCTAAAAATAGGTTGATTTTTGTAGTATATGATTATTTTGGCGTAATTTAACGCTGTGCAAAATTTGGGGAATATTGACTTGTGACTACTCGAGGTGAAAAACTAGAAAATCATGAACTCAAAAATAACTTGATTTCTGTAGTATAAGATTATTTTGGCGCAATTTAACGCTGTGCAAAATTTGGGAAATTTTGGGAGAAGTTAAAATTTTTAAGATTTTCGACTTGTTACGAATCGAGGTGAAAAAGTCGCAAATCATGAACTCTAAAAATAGACTGATTTTTGTAGTATATGATTATTTTGGCGTAATTTAACACTGTGCAAAATTTGCGGAATTTTGGGAGAGGTGAAAATTTTCAAGATATTTGACTTGTGACGACTCGAGGTGAAAAACTCGAAAAGAATGAACTCAAAAATAGCTGATTTCTGTAGTATAAGATTATTTTGGCGTAATTTAACGCTGTGCAAAATTTGGGGAATTTAGGGAGAGGTTAAAACTTTCAAGATTTTTGACTTGTGCCGACACAAGGTGAAAAACTCGAAAATCATGATCTCTAAAAATAGTCTGATTTTTGTAGTCAATGTAATTTAACGCTGTGCAAAATTTGCGGAATCTTGTGAGAGGTAAAATTTTCCAAGATTTTTGACTTGTGACGACTCGAGGTGAAAAACTCGAAAATCAAGAATTCTAAAAATAGGCTGATTTTTGTAGTATATGATTATTTTGGCGTAATTTAACGCTGTGCAAAATTTGCGGAATTTTGAGAGAGGTGAAAATTTTCAAGATTTTTGACTGTGACGACTCGAGGTGAAACACTCGAAAATAATGAACTCTAAAAATGGGCTGATTTTTGTAGTATATGATTATTTTGGCGTAATCTAAAGCTGTGCAAAATTTGGGGAATTTTTGGAGAAGTTAAACATTTTCAAGATTTTTGACTTGTGACGACTCGAGGTGAAAATCTCGAAAATCATGAACTCTAAAAACGGGCTGGCTGATTTTTTTAGTATATGATAATTTCAACGTAATTTAACGATGTGCAAAATTTGGGGAATTTTGGGAGAGGTGAAAATTTTCGAGATTTTTGACTTGTGACTACTCGAGGTGAAAATCTCGAAAATCATGAACTCTAAAAACGGGCTGATTTTTGTACTATATGATTAGTTTGGCGTAATTTAACGCTGTGCAAAATTTGGGGCATTTTGACTTGTGACCACTCGAGGTGAAAAACTCAAAAATCATGAACTCAACAATAGGCTGATTTCTGTAGTATAAGATTATTTTGGCGCAATTTAACGCCGTGCAAAATTTGGGGAATTTTGGGAGAGGTTAAAATTTTTAAGATTTTCGACTTGTTACGAATCGAGGTGAAAAAGTCGAAAATCATGAACTCTAAAAATATACTGATTTTTGTAGTATATGATTATTTTTGCGTAATCTAAAGCTGTGCAAAATGTGGGGAATTTTGGGAGAGGTTAAAAATTTTAAAGATTTTTGACTTGTGACGACTCGAGGTGAAAAACTCGAAAATCATGAACTCTAAAAATTGGCTGATTTTTGTAGTATATTATTATTTTGGTGTAATCTAACGCTGTGCAAAATTTGGGGAATTTTGGGAGAGGTTAAAATTTTCAAGATTTTCGACTTATTACGAATCGGGGTGAAAATTTGAAAATCATGAACTCTAAAAATAGGCTGATTTTTGTAGTATATGATTATTTTGGAGTAATTTAACGCTGTGCAAAATTTGCGGAATTTTGGGAGAAGTGAAAATTTTCAAGATTTTTGACTTGTGACGACTCGGGGTGTAAAGCTCGTAAATCATGAACTCTAAAAATAGGTTAATTTTTGTAGTATATGATTATTTATGCGTAATTTAACGCTGTGCAAAATTTGGGGAATATTAACTTGTGACCACTCGAGGTGAAAAACTCGAAAATCATGAACTCAAAAATAGGCTGATTTCTGTAGTATAAGATTATTTTGGCGCAATTTAACGCTGTGCAAAATTTGGGAAATTTTGGGAGAGGTTAAAATTTTTAAGATTTTCGACTTGTTCCGAATCGAGGTGAAAAAGTCGAAAATCATGAACTCAAAAATAGCTGATTTTTGTAGTAAATGATTATTTTGGCGTAATTTAACGCTGTGCAAAATTTGGGGAATTTTGGGAAAGGTTAAAATTTTCAAGATTTTTGACTTGTGCCGACACAAGTTGAAAAACTCGAAAATCATGATCTCTAAAAATAGTCTGGTTTTTGTAGTCAACGTAATTTAACGCTGTGCAAAATTTTGGAAATTTTGGGAGAGGTGAAAATTTTCGAGATTTTTGACTTGTGACAACTCGAGGTAAAAAACTCGAAACTCATGAACTCTACAAATAGGCTGATTTTTGTAGTATATGTTTATTTTGGCGTAATTTAACGATGTGCAAAATTTGGGGAATTTTGGGAGAGGTGAAAATTTTCGAGATTTTTGACTTGTGACAACTCTAGGTGAAAATCTCGAAAATCATGAACTCTAAAAACGAGCTGATTTTTGTAGTATATGATTATTTTGGCATAATTTAAGGCTGTGCAAAATTTAGGGAATTTTGGGAGAGGTGAAAATTTTCGAGATTTTTGACTTGTTACAACTCGAGGTGAAAAACTCGAAAATCATGAACTCTAAAAACTGGCTGATTTTTTTAGTATATGATAATTTCAACGTAATTTAACGATGTGCAAAATTTGGGGAATTTTGGGAGAGGTGAAAATTTTTGAGATTTTTGACTTGTGACTACTCGAGGTGAAAATCTCGAAAATCATGAACTCTAAAAACGGGCTGATTTTTATTATATAATTATTTTGGCGTAATTTAACGCTGTGCAAAATTTGGGGAATTTTGGGAGAGGTGAAAATTTTCGAAATTTTTGACTTGTGACAACTCGAGGTGAAAATCTCGAAAATCATGAACTCTAAAAACGGGCTGATTTTTTTTTTGTATATGATTATTATGGCGTAATTTAACGCTTTGCAAAATTTAGGGAATTTTGGGAGAGGTGAAAATTTTCGAGATTTTTGACTTATGACAACTCGAGGTGAAAATCTCGAAAATCATGAACTCTAAAAATGGACTGATTCTTTGTATATGATTATTTTGGCGTAATTTAACGCTGTGCAAAATTTGGGGATTTTTGGGAGGTGAAAATTTTCAACATTTTTGACTTGTGACAGCTCGAGGTGAAAAAATCGCAAATTATGAAATCTAAAAATGGGCTGATTTTTTTGTATATGATTATTTTGGCGTAATTTAACGATGTGCAAAATTTGGGGAACTTTGGGAGAGGTGAACATTTTTGAGATTTTTGACTTGTGACAACTGGAGGTGAAAATCTCGAAAATCATGAACTCTAAAAACGGGCTGATTTTTATTATATGATTATTTTGGCGTAATTTAACGCTGTGCAAAATTTGGGGAATTTTGGGAGAGGTGAAAATTTTCGAGATTTTTGACTTATGACAACTCGAGGTGAAAAACTCGAAAATCATGAAGTCTAAAAATGGGCTGATTTTTGTAGTATATGATTATTTTTGCGTAATCTAAAGCTGTGCAAAATGTGGGGAATTTTGGGAGAGGTTAAAAATTTTCAAGATTTTTGACTTGTGACGACTCGAGGTGAAAATCTCGAAAATCATGAACTCTAAAAACGGGCTGATTTTTATTATATGATTATTTTGGCGTAATTTAACGCTGTGCAAAATTTGGGGAATTTTGGGAGAGGTGAAAATTTTCGAGATTTTTGACTTGTGACAACTCGAGGTGAAAATCTCGAAACTCATGAACTCTACAAATAGGCTGATTTTTGTAGTATATGATTATTTTGGCGTAATTTAACGATGTGCAAAATTTGGGGAATTTTGGGAGAGGTGAAAATTTTCGAGATTTTTGACTTGTGACAACTCTAGGTGAAAATCTCGAAAATCATGAACTCTACAAATAGGCTGATTTTTGTAGTATATGATTATTTTGGCGTAATTTAACGATGTGCAAAATTTGGGGAATTTTGGGAAAGGTGAAAATTTTCGAGATTTTTGACTTGTGACAACTCTAGGTGAAAATCTCGAAAATCATGAACTCTAAAAACGTGCTGATTTTTGTAGTATATGATTATTTTGGCATAATTTAAGGCTGTGCAAAATTTGGGGAATTTTGGGAGAGGTTAAAATTTTCAAGATTTTTGACTTGTGCCGACACAAGTTGAAAAACTCGAAAATCATGATCTCTAAAAATAGTCTGGTTTTTGTAGTCAACGTAATTTAACGCTGTGCAAAATTTTGGAAATTTTGGGAGAGGTGAAAATTTTCGAGATTTTTGACTTGTGACAACTCGAGGTAAAAAAACTCGAAACTCATGAACTCTACAAATAGGCTGATTTTTGTAGTATATGATTATTTTGGCGTAATTTAACGATGTGCAAAATTTGGGGAATTTTGGGAGAGGTGAAAATTTTTGAGATTTTTGACTTGTGACAACTCTAGGTGAAAATCTCGAAAATCATGAACTCTAAAAACGTGCTGATTTTTGTAGTATATGATTATTTTGGCATAATTTAAGGCTGTACAAAATTTGGGGCATTTTGGGAGAGGTGAAAATTTTCGAGATTTTTGACTTGTTACAACTCGAGGTGAAAAACTCGAAAATCATGAACTCTAAAAACTGGCTGATTTTTTTAGTATTTGATAATTTCAACGTAATTTAACGATGTGCAAAATTTGGGGAACTTTGGGAGAGGTGAAAATTTTTGAGATTTTTGACTTGTGACTACTCGAGGTGAAAATCTCGAAAATCATGAACTCTAAAAACGGGCTGATTTTTATTATATGATTATTTTGGCGTAATTTAACGCTGTGCAAAATTTGGGGAATTTTGGGAGAGGTGAAAATTTTCGAGATTTTTGACTTATGACAACTCGAGGTGAAAAACTCGAAAATCATGAACTCTAAAAATTGGCTGATTTTTGTAGTATATGATTATTTTGGTGTAATCTAATGCTGTGCAAAATTTGGGAAATATTGACTTGTGACCACTCGAGGTGAAAAACTCGAAAATCATGAACTCAAAAATAGGCTGATTTCTGTAGTATAAGATTATTTTGGTGCAATTTAACGCTGTGCAAAATTTGGGAAATTTTGGGAGAGGTTAAAATTTTTAAGATTTTCGACTTGTTACGAATCGAGGTGAAAAAGTCGAAAATCATGAACTCAAAAATAGATGATTTTTGTAGTAAATGATTATTTTGGCGTAATTTAACGCTGTGCAAAATTTGGGGAATTTTGGGAGAAGTTAAAATTTTCAAGATTTTTGACTTGTGCCGACACAACTTGAAAAACTCGAAAATCATGATCTCTAAAAATAGTCTGGTTTTTGTAGTCAACGTAATTTAACGCTGTGCAAAATTTGGGAAATTTTGGGAGAGGTGAAAATTTTCGATATTTTTGACTTGTGACTACTCGTGGTGAAAAACTCGAAAATCATGAACTCTAAAAATTGGCTGATTTTTGTAGTATATGATTATTTTGGTGTAACCTAACGCTGTGCAAAATTTGGGGAATTTTGGGAGAGGTTAAAATTTTCAAGATTTTCGACTTATTACGAATCGGGGTGAAAATTTGAAAATCATGAACTCTAAAAATAGGCTGATTTTTGTAGTATATGATTATTTTGGAGTAATTTAACGCTGTGCAAAATTTGCAGAATTTTGGGAGAAGTTAAACATTTTCAAGATTTTTTACTTGTGACGACTCGAGGTGAAAATCTCGAAAATCATGAACTCTAAAAACGGGCTGATTTTTTATTATATGATTATTTTGGCTTAATTTAACGCTGTGCTAAATTTGTGGAATTTTGGGAGAGCTAAAAATTTTCGATATTTTTGACTCGTGACGACTCGGGGTGAAACACTCGAAAATAATGAACTCTAAAAATGGGCTGATTTTTGTAGTATATGATTATTTTGGCGTAATCTAAAGCTGTGCAAAATTTGGGGAATTTTGGGAGAAGTTAAACATTTTCAAGATTTTTGACTTGTGACGACTCGAGGTGAAAATGTCGAAAATCATGAACTCTAAAAACGGGCTGATTTTTTATTATATGATTATTTTGGCTTAATTTAACGCTGTGCTAAATTTGTGGAATTTTGGGAGAGCTAAAAATTTTCAAGATTTTTGACTCGTGACGACTCGGGGTGTAAAACTCGAAAACCATGAACTCTAAAAATATGTTGATTTTTGTAGTATATGATTATTTTGGCGTAATTTAACGCTTTGCAAAATTTGGGGAATTTTGACTTGTGACCTCTCGAGGTGAAAAACTCAAAAATCATGAACTCAAAAATAGGCTGATTTCTGTAGTATAAGAATATTTTGGCGCAATTTAACGCTGTGCAAAATTTGGGGAATTTTGGGAGAAGTTAAAATTTTTAAGATTTTCGACTTATTACGAATCGGGGTGAAAATTTGAAAATCATGAACTCTAAAAATATACTGATTTTTGTAGTATAATATTATTTTGGCGTAATTTAACGCTGTGCAAAATTTGCGGAATTTTGGGAGAGGTGAAAATTTTCAAGATTTTTGACTTGTGACGACTCGAGGTGAAAAACTCAAAAATCATGAAGTCTAAAAATGGGCTGATTTTTGTAGTATATGATTATTTTTGCGTAATCTAAAGCTGTGCAAAATGTGGGGAATTTTGGGAGAGGTTAAAAATTTTCAAACTTTTTGATTTGTGACGACTCGAGGTGAAAAACTCGAAAATCATGAACACTAAAAATTGGCTGATCTTTGTAGTATATGATTATTTTGGTGTAACCTAACGCTGTGCAAAATTTGGGGAATTTTGGTAGAGGTTAAAATTTTCAAGATTTTCGACTTATTACGAATCGGGGTGAAAATTTGAAAATCATGAACTCTAAAAATAGGCTGATTTTTGTAGTATATGATTATTTTGGCGTAATTTAACGCTGTGCAAAATTTGGGGAATTTTGGGAGAGGTTAAAATTTTCAAGATTTTTGACTTGTGCCGACACAACTTGAAAAACTCGAAAATCATGATCTCTAAAAATAGTCTGGTTTTTGTAGTCAACGTAATTTAACGCTGTGCAAAATTTGGGAAATTTTGGGAGAGGTGAAAATTTTCGATATTTTTGACTTGTGACTACTCGTGGTGAAAAACTCGAAAATCATGAACTCTAAAAATTGGCTGATTTTTGTAGTATATGATTATTTTGGTGTAACCTAACGCTGTGCAAAATTTGGGGAATTTTGGGAGAGGTTAAAATTTTCAAGATTTTCGACTTATTACGAATCGGGGTGAAAATTTGAAAATCATGAACTCTAAAAATAGGCTGATTTTTGTAGTATATGATTATTTTGGAGTAATTTAACGCTGTGCAAAATTTGCAGAATTTTGGGAGAAGTTAAACATTTTCAAGATTTTTTACTTGTGACGACTCGAAGTGAAAATCTCGAAAATCATGAACTCTAAAAACGGGCTGATTTTTTATTATATGATTATTTTGGCTTAATTTAACGCTGTGCTAAATTTGTGGAATTTTGGGAGAGCTAAAAATTTTCGATATTTTTGACTCGTGACGACTCGGGGTGAAACACTCGAAAATAATGAACTCTAAAAATGGGCTGATTTTTGTAGTATATGATTATTTTGGCGTAATCTAAAGCTGTGCAAAATTTGGGGAATTTTGGGAGAAGTTAAACATTTTCAAGATTTTTGACTTGTGACGACTCGAGGTGAAAATCTCGAAAATCATGAACTCTAAAAACGGGCTGATTTTTTATTATATGATTATTTTGGCTTAATTTAACGCTGTGCTAAATTTGTGGAATTTTGGGAGAGCTAAAAATTTTCAAGATTTTTGACTCGTGACGAGTCGGGGTGTAAAACTCGAAAACCATGAACTCTAAAAATATGTTGATTTTTGTAGTATATGATTATTTTGGCGTAATTTAACGCTTTGCAAAATTTGGGGAATTTTGACTTGTGACCTCTCGAGGTGAAAAACTCAAAAATCATGAACTCAAAAATAGGCTGATTTCTGTAGTATAAGAATATTTTGGCGCAATTTAACGCTGTGCAAAATTTGGGGAATTTTGGGAGAAGTTAAAATTTTTAAGATTTTCGACTTATTACGAATCGGGGTGAAAATTTGAAAATCATGAACTCTAAAAATATACTGATTTTTGTAGTATAATATTATTTTGGCGTAATTTAACGCTGTGCAAAATTTGCGGAATTTTGGGAGAGGTGAAAATTTTCAAGATTTTTGACTTGTGACGACTCGAGGTGAAAAACTCAAAAATCATGAAGTCTAAAAATGGGCTGATTTTTGTAGTATATGATTATTTTTGCGTAATCTAAAGCTGTGCAAAATGTGGGGAATTTTGGGAGAGGTTAAAAATTTTCAAACTTTTTGATTTGTGACGACTCGAGGTGAAAAACTCGAAAATCATGAACACTAAAAATTGGCTGATCTTTGTAGTATATGATTATTTTGGTGTAATCTAACACTGTGCAAAATTTGGGGAATTTTGGGAGAAGTTAAACATTTTCAAGATTTTTTACTTGTGACGACTCGAGGTGAAAATCTCGAAAATCATGAACTCTAAAAACGGGCTGATTTTTTTAGTATATGATAATTTCAACGTAATTTAACGCTGTGCAAAATTTGGGAAATTATGGGAGAGGTGAAAATTTTCGATATTTTTGACTTGTGACTACTCGAGGTGAAAAACTCGAAAATCATGAACTCAAAAATAGGCTGATTTCTGTAGTATATGATTATTTTGGCGTAATTTAACGCTGTGCAAAATTTGGGAAATTTTGACTTGTGACCACTCGAGGTGAAAAACTCAAAAATCATGAACTCAAAAATAGGCTGATTTCTGTAGTATAAGATTATTTTGGCGCAATTTAACGCTGTGCAAAATTTGGGAAATTTTGGGAGAGGTTAAAATTTTTAAGATTTTCGACTTGTTACGAATCGAGGTGAAAAAGTCGAAAATCATGAACTCTAAAAATATACTGATTTTTGTAGTATAATATTATTTTGGCGTAATTTAACGCTGTGCAAAATTTGCGGAATTTTGGGAGAGGTGAAAATTTTCAAGATTTTTGACTTGTGACGACTCGAGGTGAAAAACTCGAAAATCATGAAGTCTAAAAATGGGCTGATTTTTGTAGTATACGATTATTTTTGCGTAATCTAAAGCTGTGCAAAATGTGGGGAATTTTGGGAGAGGTTAAAATTTTTAAGATTTTCGACTTATTACGAATCGGGGTGAAAATTTGAAAATCATGAACTCTAAAAATAGGCTGATTTTTGTAGTATATGATTATTTTGGAGTAATTTAACGCTGTGCAAAATTTGCGGAATTTTGGGAGAAGTGAAAATTTTCAAGATTTTTGACTTGTGACAACTCGAGGTAAAAAACTCGAAAATCATGAACTCTACAAAGAGACTGATTTTTGTAGTATATGATTATTTTGGCTTAATTTAACGATGTGCAAAATTTGGGGAATTTTGGGAGAGGTGAAAATTTTCGAGATTTATGACTTGTGACAACTCGAGGTGAAAAACTCGAAAATCATGAACTCTAAAAATATTCTGATTTTTGTAGTATATGATAATTTCAACGTAATTTAACGATGTGCAAAATTTGGGGAATTTTGGGAGAGGTGAAAATTTTCGAGATTTTTGACTTGTGACTACTCGAGGTGAAAATCTCGAAAATCATGAACTCTAAAAACGGGCTGATTTTTTATTATATGATTATTTTGGCGTAATTTAACGCTGTGCAAAATTTAGGGAATTTTGGGAGAGGTGAAAATTTTCGAGATTTTTGACTTATGACAACTCGAGGTGAAAATCTCGAAAATCATGAACTCTAAAAATAGACTGATTCTTTGTATATGATTATTTTGGCGTAATTTAACGCTGTGCAAAATTTGGCGATATTTGGGAGGTGAAAATTATCAATATTTTTGACTTGTGACGAATCGAGGTGAAAAACTCGAAAATCATAAACTCTAAAAATGGATTAATTTTATTTAGTATATGATAATTTGGCGTAATTTAACGCCGTGCAAAATTTGGTGAATTTTGGGAGAGGTGAAAATTTTCGAGATTTTTTAACTTGACGACTCGAGGTGAAAAACTCGAGAATCGTGAAGTCTAAAAACAGGCTGATTTTTCTAATATATTATTACTTTGGCGTAATCTAACGTTGTGCAAAATTTGGGGAATTTTGGGAGAGGTGAAAATTTTCAAAATTTTTGACTTGTGACGACTCGAGGTGAAAAACTCGCAAATCATGAAATCTAAAAATAGGCTGATTTTTTAGTATATGATTATTATGGCGTAATTAAAGCTGTGCAAAATTTGGAGATTTTTCGGAGGTGAAAATTTTCAACATTTTTGACTTGTGACAGCTCGAGGTGAAAAAATCGCAAATCATGAAATCTAAAAATGGGCTGATTGTTTAGTATATGATTATTTTGGCGTAATTTAACGATGTGCAAAATTTGGGGAATTTTGGGAGAGGTAAACATTTTCGAGATTTTTGACTAGTGACAACTCGAGGTGAAAATCTCGAAAATCATAAACTCTAAAAATGGATTAATTTTATTTAGTATATGATAATTGGCGTAATTTAACGCTATGCAAAATTTGGTGAATTTTGGGAGAGGTAAAAATTTTCGAGATTTTTTACTTTGACGACTCGTAGTGAAAAACTCGAAAATCATGAAATCTAAAAATGGGCTGATTTTTTAGTATATGATTATTTTGGCGTGTTTTAACGCTGTGCAAAATTTGGGGAATTTTGACTTGTGACGACTCGAGGTGAAAAACTCGAAAATCATGAACTCAAAAATAGGCTGATTTCTGTAGTATAAGATTATTTTGGCGCAATTTAACGCTGTGAAAAATTTGGGAAATTTTAGGAGAGGTTAAAATTTTTAAGATTTTCGACTTGTTACGAATCGAGGTGAAAAAGTCGAAAATCATGAACTCTAAAAATAGACTGATTTTTGTAGAATATGATTATTTTGGCGTAATTTAACGCTGTGCAATATTTGCGGAATTTTGGGAGAGGTGAAAATTTTCAAGATTTTTGACTTGTGACGACTCGAGGTGAAAAACTCGAAAATCATGAACTCAAAAATAGCTGATTTCTGTAGTATAAGATTATTTTGGCGTAATTTAACGCTGTGCAAAATTTGGGGAATTTTGGGAGAGGTGAAAATTTTCAAAATTTTTGACTTGTGACAACTCGAGGTGAAAAACTCGCAAATCATGAAATCTAAAAATAGGCTGATTTCTTATTATATGATTATTTTGGCGTAATTTAACGCTGTGCAAAATTTGGGGAATTTTAGGAGAGGTGAAAGTTTTCAAGATTTTTTACTTTGACGACTCGAGGTGAAAATCTCGAAAATCATGAACTCTAAAAACGGGCTGATTTTTATTATATGATTATTTTGGCGTAATTTAACGCTGTGCAAAATTTGGGGAATTTTGGGAGAGGTGAAAATTTTCTAGATTTTTGACTTGTGACAACTCGAGGTGAAAATCTCGAAAATCATGAACTCTAAAAACGGGCTGATTTTTTATTATATGATTATTTTGGCATAATTTAACGCTGTGCTAAATTTGTGGAATTTTGGGAGAGCTAAAAATTTTCGAGATTTTTGACTTGTGACAACTCGAGGTGAAAATCTCGAAAATCATGAACTCTAAAAATGGACTGATTCTTTGTATATGATTATTTTGGCGTAATTTAACGCTGTGCAAAATTTGGCGATTTTTGGGAGGTGAATATTTTCAATATTTTTTACTTGTGACGAATCGAGGTGAAAAACTCGAAAATCATGAACTGTAAAAATAGGTTAATTTTTTAGTATATGATTATTTTGGCGTAATTTAACGCTGTGCAAAATTTGGGGAATTTTGACTTGTGACGACTCGAGGTGAAAAACTCGAAAATCATGAACTCAAAAATAGGCTGATTTCTGTAGTATAAGATTATTTTGGCGCAATTTAACGCTGTGAAAAATTTGGGAAATTTTGGGGTAGGTTAAAATTTTTAAGATTTTCGACTTGTTACGAATCGAGGTGAAAAAGTCGAAAATCATGAACTCTAAAAATAGACTGATTTTTGTAGAATATGATTATTTTGGCGTAATTTAACGCTGTGCAAAATTTGCGGAATTTTGGGAGAGGTGAAAATTTTCAAGATTTTTGACTTGTGACGACTCGAGGTGAAAAACTCGAAAATCATGAACTCAAAAATAGCTGATTTCTGTAGTATAAGATTATTTTGGCGTAATTTAACGCTGTGCAAAATTTGGGGAATTTTGGGAGAGGTGAAAATTTTCAAAATTTTTGACTTGTGACAACTCGAGGTGAAAAACTCGCAAATCATGAAATCTAAAAATAGGCTGATTTTTTAGCATATGATTATTTTGGCGTAATTTAACGCTGTGCAAAATTTGGGGAATTTTAGGAGAGCTGAAAATTTTCAAGATTTTTTACTTTGACGACTCGAGGTGAAAATCTCGAAAATCATGAATTCTAAAAACGGGCTGATTTTTATTATATGATTATTTTGGCGTAATTTAACGCTGTGCAAAATTTGGGGAATTTTGGGAGAGGTGAAAATTTTCTAGATTTTTGACTTGTGACAACTCGAGGTGAAAATCTCGAAAATCATGAACTCTAAAAACGGGCTGATTTTTTATTATATGATTATTTTGGCGTAATTTAACGCTGTGCTAAATTTGTGGAATTTTGGGAGAGCTAAAAATTTTCGAGATTTTTGACTTGTGACAACTCGAGGTGAAAATCTCGAAAATTATAAACTCTAAAAACGTGTTGATTTTTGTAGTATATGATTATTTTGGCGTAATTTAACGCTGTGCAAAATTTGGGGAATTTTGGGAGAGGTGAAAATTTTTGAGATTTTTGACTTGTGACTACTCGAGGTGAAAATCTCGAAAATCATGAACTCTAAAAACGGGCTGATTTTTATTATATGATTATTTTGGCGTAATTTAACGCTGTGCAAAATTTAAAGAATTTTGGGAGAGGTGAAAATTTTCGAGATTTCTGACTTGTGACAACTCGAGGTGAAAATCTCGAAAATCATGAACTCTAAAAACGGGCTGATTTTTTGTGTATATGATTATTATGGCGTAATTTAACGCTTTGCAAAATTTAGGGAATTTTGGGAGAGGTGAAAATTTTCGAGATTTTTGACTTATGACAACTCGAGGTGAAAATCTCGAAAATCATGAACTCTAAAAATGGACTGATTCTTTGTATATGATTATTTTGGCGTAATTTAACGCTGTGCAAAATTTGGCGATTTTTGAGAGGTGAAAATTTTCAATATTTTTGACTTGTGACGAATCGAGGTGAAAAACTCGAAAATCATAAACTCTAAAAATGGATTAATTTTATTTAGTATATGATAATTTGGCGTAATTTAACGCCGTGCAAAATTTGGTGAATTTTGGGAGAGGTGAAAATTTTCGAGATTTTTTAACTTGACGACTCGAGGTGAAAAACTCGCGAATCGTGAAGTCTAAAAACAGGCTGATTTTTCTAATATATGATTACTTTGGCGTAATCTAACGTTGTGCAAAATTTGGGGAATTTTGGGAGAGGTGAAAATTTTCAAAATTTTTGACTTGTGACGACTCGAGGTGAAAAACTCGCAAATCATGAAATCTAAAAATAGGCTGATTTTTTAGTATATGATTATTTTGGCGTAATTTAACGCTGTGCAAATCTTGGGGATTTTTGGGAGGTGAAAATTTTCAACATTTTTGACTTGTGACAGCTCGAGTTGAAAAAATCGCAAATCATGAAATCTAAAAATGGGCTGATTTTTTTGTATATGATTATTTTGGCGTAATTTAACGCTGTGCAAAATTTGGGGATTTTTGGGAGGTGAAAATTTTCAAAATTTTTGACTTGTGACAGCTGGAGGTAAAAAAATCGCAAATCATGAAATCTAAAAATGGGCTGATTTTTTAGTATATGATTATTTTAGCGTAATTTAACGATGTGCAAAATTTGGGGAATTTTGGGAGAGGTGAAAATTTTCGAGATTTTTGACTTGTGACAAGTCGAGGTGAAAAAATCGAAAATCATGAACTCTAAAAATGAATTAATTTTTTTAGTAAATGATTATTTTGGCGTAATCTAACGCTGTGCAAAATTTGGGGAATTTTGGAAGAGGTGAAAATTTTCAAGATTTTTTACCTTGACGACTCGAGGTGAAAAACTCAAAAATCATGAATTCTAAAAATGGGCTGATTTTTTAGTACATGACTATTTTGGCGTAATTTAACGCTGTGCAAAATTTGGGGATTTTTGGGAGGTGAAAATTTTCAAAATTTTTGACTTGTGACAGCTCGAGGTAAAAAAATCGCAAATCATGAAATCTAAAAATGGGCTGATTTTTTAGTATATGATTATTTTGGCGTAATTTAACGATGTGCAAAATTTGGGGAATTTTGGGAGAGGTGAAAATTTTCGAGATTTTTGACTTGTGACAACTCGAGGTGAAAATCTATAAAATCATGAACTCTAAAAACAGGCTGTTTTTTTTAGTATATGATTATTTCAACGTAATTTAACAATGTGCAAAATTTGGGGAATTTTGGGAGAGGTGAAAATTTTCGAGATTTTTGACTTGTGACTACTCGAGGTGAAAATCTCGAAAATTATAAACTCTAAAAACGTGTTGATTTTTGTACTATATGATTATTTTGGCGTAATTTAAAGCTGTGCAAAATTTGGGGTATTTTGGGAGAGGTGAAAATTTTCGAGATTTTTGACTTGTGACAACTCGAGGTGAAAATCTCGGAAATTATAAACTCTAAAAACGTGTTGATTTTTGTACTATATGATTATTTTGGCGTAATTTAAAGCTGTGCAAAATTTGGGGAATTTTGGGAGAGGTGAAAATTTTCGAGATTTTTGACTTGTGACAACTCGAGGTGAAAAACTCGCAAATCATGAAATCTAAAAATAGGCTGATTTTTTAGTATATGATTATTTTGGCGTAATTTAACGATGTGCAAAATTTGGGGAATTTTGGGAGAGGTGAAAATTTTCGAGATTTTTGACTTGTGACAACTCGAGGTGAAAATCTCGGAAATTATAAACTCTAAAAACGTGTTGATTTTTGTACTATATGATTATTTTGGCGTAATTTAAAGCTGTGCAAAATTTGGGGAATTTTGGGAGAGGTGAAAATTTTCGAGATTTTTGACTTGTGACAACTCGAGGTGAAAAACTCGCAAATCATGAAATCTAAAAATAGGCTGATTTTTTAGTATATGATTATTTTGGCGTAATTTAACGCTGTGCAAATCTTGGGGATTTTTGGGAGGTGAAAATTTTCAACATTTTTGACTTGTGACAGCTCGAGTTGAAAAAATCGCAAATCATGAAATCTAAAAATGGGCTGATTTTTTTGTATATGATTATTTTGGCGTAATTTAACGCTGTGCAAAATTTGGGGATTTTTGGGAGGTGAAAATTTTCAAAATTTTTGACTTGTGACAGCTGGAGGTAAAAAAATCGCAAATCATGAAATCTAAAAATGGGCTGATTTTTTAGTATATGATTATTTTAGCGTAATTTAACGATGTGCAAAATTTGGGGAATTTTGGGAGAGGTGAAAATTTTCGAGATTTTTGACTTGTGACAAGTCGAGGTGAAAAAATCGAAAATCATGAACTCTAAAAATGAATTAATTTTTTTAGTAAATGATTATTTTGGCGTAATCTAACGCTGTGCAAAATTTGGGGAATTTTGGAAGAGGTGAAAATTTTCAAGATTTTTTACCTTGACGACTCGAGGTGAAAAACTCAAAAATCATGAATTCTAAAAATGGGCTGATTTTTTAGTACATGACTATTTTGGCGTAATTTAACGCTGTGCAAAATTTGGGGATTTTTGGGAGGTGAAAATTTTCAAAATTTTTGACTTGTGACAGCTCGAGGTAAAAAAATCGCAAATCATGAAATCTAAAAATGGGCTGATTTTTTAGTATATGATTATTTTGGCGTAATTTAACGATGTGCAAAATTTGGGGAATTTTGGGAGAGGTGAAAATTTTCGAGATTTTTGACTTGTGACAACTCGAGGTGAAAATCTATAAAATCATGAACTCTAAAAACAGGCTGTTTTTTTTAGTATATGATTATTTCAACGTAATTTAACAATGTGCAAAATTTGGGGAATTTTGGGAGAGGTGAAAATTTTCGAGATTTTTGAATTGTGACTACTCGAGGTGAAAATCTCGAAAATTATAAACTCTAAAAACGTGTTGATTTTTGTACTATATGATTATTTTGGCGTAATTTAAAGCTGTGCAAAATTTGGGGTATTTTGGGAGAGGTGAAAATTTTCGAGATTTTTGACTTGTGACAACTCGAGGTGAAAATCTCGAAAATCATGAACTCTAAAAATGGACTGATTCTTTGTATATGATTATTTTGGCGTAATTTAACGCTGTGCAAAATTTGGCGATTTTTGAGAGGTGAAAATTTTCAATATTTTTGACTTGTGACGAATCGAGGTGAAAAACTCGAAAATCATAAACTCTAAAAATGGATTAATTTTATTTAGTATATGATAATTTGGCGTAATTTAACGCCGTGCAAAATTTGGTGAATTTTGGGAGAGGTGAAAATTTTCGAGATTTTTTAACTTGACGACTCGAGGTGAAAAACTCGCGAATCGTGAAGTCTAAAAACAGGCTGATTTTTCTAATATATGATTACTTTGGCGTAATCTAACGTTGTGCAAAATTTGGGGAATTTTGGGAGAGGTGAAAATTTTCAAAATTTTTGACTTGTGACGACTCGAGGTGAAAAACTCGCAAATCATGAAATCTAAAAATAGGCTGATTTTTTAGTATATGATTATTTTGGCGTAATTTAACGCTGTGCAAATCTTGGGGATTTTTGGGAGGTGAAAATTTTCAACATTTTTGACTTGTGACAGCTCGAGTTGAAAAAATCGCAAATCATGAAATCTAAAAATGGGCTGATTTTTTTGTATATGATTATTTTGGCGTAATTTAACGCTGTGCAAAATTTGGGGATTTTTGGGAGGTGAAAATTTTCAAAATTTTTGACTTGTGACAGCTGGAGGTAAAAAAATCGCAAATCATGAAATCTAAAAATGGGCTGATTTTTTAGTATATGATTATTTTAGCGTAATTTAACGATGTGCAAAATTTGGGGAATTTTGGGAGAGGTGAAAATTTTCTAGATTTTTGACTTGTGACAACTCGAGGTGAAAATCTCGAAAATCATGAACTCTAAAAACGGGCTGATTTTTTATTATATGATTATTTTGGCATAATTTAACGCTGTGCTAAATTTGTGGAATTTTGGGAGAGCTAAAAATTTTCGAGATTTTTGACTTGTGACAACTCGAGGTGAAAATCTCGAAAATCATGAACTCTAAAAATGGACTGATTCTTTGTATATGATTATTTTGGCGTAATTTAACGCTGTGCAAAATTTGGCGATTTTTGGGAGGTGAATATTTTCAATATTTTTTACTTGTGACGAATCGAGGTGAAAAACTCGAAAATCATGAACTGTAAAAATAGGTTAATTTTTTAGTATATGATTATTTTGGCGTAATTTAACGCTGTGCAAAATTTGGGGAATTTTGACTTGTGACGACTCGAGGTGAAAAACTCGAAAATCATGAACTCAAAAATAGGCTGATTTCTGTAGTATAAGATTATTTTGGCGCAATTTAACGCTGTGAAAAATTTGGGAAATTTTGGGAGAGGTTAAAATTTTTAAGATTTTCGACTTGTTACGAATCGAGGTGAAAAAGTCGAAAATCATGAACTCTAAAAATAGACTGATTTTTGTAGAATATGATTATTTTGGCGTAATTTAACGCTGTGCAAAATTTGCGGAATTTTGGGAGAGGTGAAAATTTTCAAGATTTTTGACTTGTGACGACTCGAGGTGAAAAACTCGAAAATCATGAACTCAAAAATAGCTGATTTCTGTAGTATAAGATTATTTTGGCGTAATTTAACGTTGTGCAAAATTTGGGGAATTTTGGGAGAGGTGAAAATTTTCAAAATTTTTGACTTGTGACAACTCGAGGTGAAAAACTCGCAAATCATGAAATCTAAAAATAGGCTGATTTTTTAGCATATGATTATTTTGGCGTAATTTAACGCTGTGCAAAATTTGGGGAATTTTAGGAGAGCTGAAAATTTTCAAGATTTTTTACTTTGACGACTCGAGGTGAAAATCTCGAAAATCATGAATTCTAAAAACGGGCTGATTTTTATTATATGATTATTTTGGCGTAATTTAACGCTGTGCAAAATTTGGGGAATTTTGGGAGAGGTGAAAATTTTCTAGATTTTTGACTTGTGACAACTCGAGGTGAAAATCTCGAAAATCATGAACTCTAAAAACGGGCTGATTTTTTATTATATGATTATTTTGGCGTAATTTAACGCTGTGCTAAATTTGTGGAATTTTGGGAGAGCTAAAAATTTTCGAGATTTTTGACTTGTGACAACTCGAGGTGAAAATCTCGAAAATTATAAACTCTAAAAACGTGTTGATTTTTGTAGTATATGATTATTTTGGCGTAATTTAACGCTGTGCAAAATTTGGGGAATTTTGGGAGAGGTGAAAATTTTTGAGATTTTTGACTTGTGACTACTCGAGGTGAAAATCTCGAAAATCATGAACTCTAAAAACGGGCTGATTTTTATTATATGATTATTTTGGCGTAATTTAACGCTGTGCAAAATTTAAAGAATTTTGGGAGAGGTGAAAATTTTCGAGATTTCTGACTTGTGACAACTCGAGGTGAAAATCTCGAAAATCATGAACTCTAAAAACGGGCTGATTTTTTGTGTATATGATTATTATGGCGTAATTTAACGCTTTGCAAAATTTAGGGAATTTTGGGAGAGGTGAAAATTTTCGAGATTTTTGACTTATGACAACTCGAGGTGAAAATCTCGAAAATCATGAACTCTAAAAATGGACTGATTCTTTGTATATGATTATTTTGGCGTAATTTAACGCTGTGCAAAATTTGGCGATTTTTGAGAGGTGAAAATTTTCAATATTTTTGACTTGTGACGAATCGAGGTGAAAAACTCGAAAATCATAAACTCTAAAAATGGATTAATTTTATTTAGTATATGATAATTTGGCGTAATTTAACGCCGTGCAAAATTTGGTGAATTTTGGGAGAGGTGAAAATTTTCGAGATTTTTTAACTTGACGACTCGAGGTGAAAAACTCGCGAATCGTGAAGTCTAAAAACAGGCTGATTTTTCTAATATATGATTACTTTGGCGTAATCTAACGTTGTGCAAAATTTGGGGAATTTTGGGAGAGGTGAAAATTTTCAAAATTTTTGACTTGTGACGACTCGAGGTGAAAAACTCGCAAATCATGAAATCTAAAAATAGGCTGATTTTTTAGTATATGATTATTTTGGCGTAATTTAACGCTGTGCAAATCTTGGGGATTTTTGGGAGGTGAAAATTTTCAACATTTTTGACTTGTGACAGCTCGAGTTGAAAAAATCGCAAATCATGAAATCTAAAAATGGGCTGATTTTTTTGTATATGATTATTTTGGCGTAATTTAACGCTGTGCAAAATTTGGGGATTTTTGGGAGGTGAAAATTTTCAAAATTTTTGACTTGTGACAGCTGGAGGTAAAAAAATCGCAAATCATGAAATCTAAAAATGGGCTGATTTTTTAGTATATGATTATTTTAGCGTAATTTAACGATGTGCAAAATTTGGGGAATTTTGGGAGAGGTGAAAATTTTCGAGATTTTTGACTTGTGACAAGTCGAGGTGAAAAAATCGAAAATCATGAACTCTAAAAATGAATTAATTTTTTTAGTAAATGATTATTTTGGCGTAATCTAACGCTGTGCAAAATTTGGGGAATTTTGGAAGAGGTGAAAATTTTCAAGATTTTTTACCTTGACGACTCGAGGTGAAAAACTCAAAAATCATGAATTCTAAAAATGGGCTGATTTTTTAGTACATGACTATTTTGGCGTAATTTAACGCTGTGCAAAATTTGGGGATTTTTGGGAGGTGAAAATTTTCAAAATTTTTGACTTGTGACAGCTCGAGGTAAAAAAATCGCAAATCATGAAATCTAAAAATGGGCTGATTTTTTAGTATATGATTATTTTGGCGTAATTTAACGATGTGCAAAATCTGGGGAATTTTGGGAGAGGTGAAAATTTTCGAGATTTTTGACTTGTGACAACTCGAGGTGAAAATCTATAAAATCATGAACTCTAAAAACAGGCTGTTTTTTTTAGTATATGATTATTTCAACGTAATTTAACAATGTGCAAAATTTGGGGAATTTTGGGAGAGGTGAAAATTTTCGAGATTTTTGACTTGTGACTACTCGAGGTGAAAATCTCGAAAATTATAAACTCTAAAAACGTGTTGATTTTTGTACTATATGATTATTTTGGCGTAATTTAAAGCTGTGCAAAATTTGGGGTATTTTGGGAGAGGTGAAAATTTTCGAGATTTTTGACTTGTGACAACTCGAGGTGAAAATCTCGGAAATTATAAACTCTAAAAACGTGTTGATTTTTGTACTATATGATTATTTTGGCGTAATTTAAAGCTGTGCAAAATTTGGGGAATTTTGGGAGAGGTGAAAATTTTCGAGATTTTTGACTTGTGACAACTCGAGGTGAAAAACTCGCAAATCATGAAATCTAAAAATAGGCTGATTTTTTAGCATATGATTATTTTGGCGTAATTTAACTCTGTGCAAAATTTGGGGAATTTTAGGAGAGGTGAAAATTTTCAAGATTTTTTACTTTGACGACTCGAGGTGAAAATCTCGAAAATCATGAACTCTAAAAACAGGCTGATTTTTATTATATGATTATTTTGGCGTAATGTAACGCTGTGCAAAATTTGGGGATTTTTGGGAGGTGAAAATTTTTGAGATTTTTTACTTGTGACTACTCGAGGTGAAAAACTCGAAAATCATAAACTCTAAAAATGGATTAATTTTATTTAGTATATGATAATTGGCGTAATTTAACGCTATGCAAAATTTGGTGAATTTTGGGAGAGGTAAAAATTTTCGAGATTTTTTACTTTGACGACTCGTGGTGAAAAACTCGAAAATCATGAAATCTAAAAATGGGCTGATTTTTTAGTATATGATTATTTTGGCGTAATTTAACGCTGTGCAAAATTTGGGGAATTTTGACTTGTGACGACTCGAGGTGAAAAACTCGAAAATCATGAACTCAAAAATAGGCTGGTTTCTGTAGTATAAGATTATTTTGGCGCAATTTATCGCTGAGAAAAATTTGGGAAATTTTGGGAGAGGTTAAAATTTTTAAGATTTTCGACTTGTTACGAATCGAGGTGAAAAAGTCGAAAATCATGAACTCTAAAAATAGACTGATTTTTGTAGAATATGATTATTTTGGCGTAATTTAATGCTGTGCAAAATTTGCGGAATTTTGGGAGAGGTGAAAATTTTCAAGATTTTTGACTTGTGACGACTCGAGGTGAAAAACTCGAAAATCATGAACTCAAAAATAGCTGATTTCTGTAGTATAAGATTATTTTGGCGTAATTTAAAGCTGTGCAAAATTTGGGGAATTTTGGGAGGGGTGAAAATTTTCAAAATTTTTGACTTGTGACAACTCGAGGTGAAAATCTCGAAAATCATGAACTATAAAAACGGGCTGATTTTTATTATATGATTATTTTGGCGTAATTTAACGCTGTGCAAAATTTGGGGAATTTTGGGAGAGGTGAAAATTTTCTAGATTTTTGACTTGTGACAACTCGAGGTGACAATCTCGAAAATCATGAACTCTAAAAACTGGCTGATTTTTTTTTGTATATGATTATTATGGCGTAACTTAACGCTTTGCAAAATTTGTGGAATTTTGGGAGAGGTGAAAATTTTCGAGATTTTTGACTTATGACAACTCGAGGTGAAAATCTCGAAAATCATGAACTCTAAAAATGGATTGATTCTTTGTATATGATTATTTTGGCGTAATTTAACGCTGTGCAAAATTTGCGGAATCTTGTGAGAGGTAAAATTTTTCAAGATTTTTGACTTGTGACGACTCGAGGTGAAAAACTCGAAAATCAAGAATTCTAAAAATAGGCTGATTTCTGTAGTATAAGATTATTTTGGCGCAATTTAACGCTGTGAAAAATTTGGGAAATTTTGGGAGAGGTTAAAATTTTTAAGATTTTCGACTTGTTACGAATCGAGGTGAAAAAGTCGAAAATCATGAACTCTAAAAATGGGCTGATTTTTGTAGTGTATGATTATTTTGGTGTAATCTAACGCTGTGCAAAATTTGGGGAATTTTGGGAGAGGTTAAAATTTTCAAGATTTTCGACTTGTTACGAATCGAGGTGAAAAAGTCGAAAATCATGAACTCTAAAAATAGGCTGATTTTTGTAGTATATGATTATTTTGGCGTAATTTAACGCTGTGCAAAATTTGCGGAATCTTGTGAGAGGTGAAAATTTTCAAAATTTTTGACTTGTGACGGCTCGAGGTAAAAAACGCAAAAATAATGAACTCTAACAATAGGCTGATTTTTGTAGTATATGAATATTTTGGCGTAAATTAACGCTGTGCAAAATTTGCGGAATTTTGGGAGAGTTGAAAATTTTCAAGATTTTTGACTTGTGACGACTCGACTGATTTTTGTGGTATATGATTATTTTGGCGTAATTTAACGCTGTGCAAAATTTGAGGAATCTTGGGAGAGGTGAAAATTTTCAATATTTTTGACTTGTGACGAATCGAGGTGAAAAACTCAAAAATCATAAACTCTAATAATGGATGAATTTTATTTAGTATATGATAATTTGGCGTAATTTAACGCTGTGCAAAATTTGGTGAATTTTGAGAGAGGTGAAAATTTTCGAGATTTTTTATCTTGACGACTCGAGGTGAAAAACTCGAAAATCGTGAAGTCTAAAAACAGGCTAATTTTTCTAATATATGATTATTTTGGCGTAATCTAACGCTGTGCAAAATTTGGGGAATTTTGGGAGAGGTGAAAATTTTTGACTTGTGACAACTCGAAGTGAAAAATTCGCAAATCATGAAATCTAAAAATAGGCTGATTTTTTAATATATGATTATTTTGGCGTAATTTAACGCTGTGCAAAATTTGGGGAATTTTTGGGATAGGTGAAAATTTTCAAGATTTTTTACTTTGACGACTCGAGGTGAAAAACTCGAAAATCATAAACTCTAAAAATAGGCTGATTTTTGTAGTATATGATTATTTTGGCGTAATTTATCGATGTGCAAAATTTGGGGAATTTTGGGAGAGATGAAAATTTTCAAAATTTTTGACTTGTGACTACTCGAGGTGAAAATCTCGAAAATGATGAACTCTCAAAATGGACTGATTTTTTTGTATATGATTATTTTGGCGTAATCTAACGCTGTGCAAAATTTGGGGATTTTTGGGAGGTGAAAATTTTCAAAATTTTTGACTTGTGACGGCTCGAGATGAAAAACTCGCAAATGATGAAATCTAAAAATGGGCTGATTTTTTAGTATATGATTATTTTGACGTAATTTAACGCTGTGCAAAATTTGGGGAATTTTGGGAGAGGTGAAAATTTTCGAGATTTTTCACTTGTGACAACTAGAGGTAAAAAACTCGAAAATCATGAACTCTACAAATAGGCTGATTTTTGTAGTATATGATTATTTTGGCGTAATTTAACGATGTGCAAAATTTGGGGAATTTTGGGAGAGGTGAAAATTTTCGAGATTTTTGACTTGTGACAACTCGAGGTGAAAATCTCGAAAATCATGAACTCTAAAAACGTGCTGATTTTTGTAGTATATGATTATTTTGGCGTAATTTAAGGCTGTGCAAAATTTGGGGAATTTTGGGAGAGGTGAAAATTTTCGAGATTTTTGACTTGTGAAAACTCGAGGTGAAAATCTTGAAAATCAAGAACTCTAAAAACCAGCTGATTTTTTTAGTATATGATTATTTCAACGTAATTTAAAGATGTGCAAAATTTGGGAAATTTTGGGAGAGGTGAAAATTTTCGAGATTTTTGACTTGTGACTACTCGAAGCGGAAACGGGCTGATTTTTTATTATATGATTATTTTGGCGTAATTTAAGGCTAAGCTAAATTTGTGGAATTTTGGGAGAGCTAAAAATTTTCGAGATTTTTGACTTGTGACAACTCGAGGTGAAAATCTCGAAAATTATAAACTCTAAAATCGTGTTGATTTTTGTAGTATATGATTATTTTGGCGTAATTTAACGCTGTGCAAAATTTGGGGAATTTTGGGAGAGCTGAAAATTTTCGAGATTTTTGACTTGTGACTACTCGAGGTGAAAATCTCGAAAATCATGAACACTAAAAACCGGCTGATTTTTATTATATGATTATTTTGGCATAATTTAACGCTGTGCAAAATTTGGGGAATTTTGGGAGAGGTGAAAATTTTCGAGATTTTTGACTTGTGACAACTCGAGGTGAAAATCATGAACTCTAAAAACGGTCTGATTTTTTTTTTGTATATAATTATTATAGCGTAATTTAACGCTTTGCAAAATTTGGGGAATTTTGGGAGAGGTCAAAATTTTCGAGATTTTTGACTTATGACAACTCGAGGTGAAAATCTCGAAAATCATGAACTCTAAAAATGGACTGATTCTTTGTATATGATTATTTTGGCGTAATTTAACGCTGTGCAAAATTTGGGGATTTTTGGGAGGTGAAAATTTTCAATATTTTTGACTTGTAACGAATCGAGGTGAAAAACTCGAAAATCATAAACTCTAAAAATGGATTAATTTTATTTAGTATATGATAATTTGGCGTAATTTAACGCTGTGCAAAATTTGGTGAATTGTGGGAGACGTGAAAATTTTCGAGATTTTTGACTTGTGACAACTCGAGGTAAAAAAATCGCAAATCATGAAATCTAAAAATGGGCTGATTTTTTAGTATATGATTATTTTGGCGTAATTTAACGATGTGCAAAATTTGGGGAATTTTGGGAGAGGTGAAAATTTTCGAGATTTTTGACTTGTGACAACTCGAGGTGAAAATCTATAAAATCATGAACTCTAAAAACAGGCTGTTTTTTTTAGTATATGATTATTTCAACGTAATTCAACAATGTGCAAAATTTGGGGAATTTTGGGAGAGGTGAAAATTTTCGAGATTTTTGACTTGTGACTACTCGAGGTGAAAATCTCGAAAATTATAAACTCTAAAAACGTGTTGATTTTTGTACTATATGATTATTTTGGCGTAATTTAAAGCTGTGCAAAATTTGGGGTATTTTGGGAGAGGTGAAAATTTTCGAGATTTTTGACTTGTGACAACTCGAGGTGAAAATCTCGGAAATTATAAACTCTAAAAACGTGTTGATTTTTGTACTATATGATTATTTTGGCGTAATTTAAAGCTGTGCAAAATTTGGGGAATTTTGGGAGAGGTGAAAATTTTCGAGATTTTTGACTTGTGACAACTCGAGGTGAAAAACTCGCAAATCATGAAATCTAAAAATAGGCTGATTTTTTAGCATATGATTATTTTGGCGTAATTTAACTCTGTGCAAAATTTGGGGAATTTTAGGAGAGGTGAAAATTTTCAAGATTTTTTACTTTGACGACTCGAGGTGAAAATCTCGAAAATCATGAACTCTAAAAACAGGCTGATTTTTATTATATGATTATTTTGGCGTAATGTAACGCTGTGCAAAATTTGGGGATTTTTGGGAGGTGAAAATTTTTGAGATTTTTTACTTGTGACTACTCGAGGTGAAAAACTCGAAAATCATAAACTCTAAAAATGGATTAATTTTATTTAGTATATGATAATTGGCGTAATTTAACGCTATGCAAAATTTGGTGAATTTTGGGAGAGGTAAAAATTTTCGAGATTTTTTACTTTGACGACTCGTGGTGAAAAACTCGAAAATCATGAAATCTAAAAATGGGCTGATTTTTTAGTATATGATTATTTTGGCGTAATTTAACGCTGTGCAAAATTTGGGGAATTTTGACTTGTGACGACTCGAGGTGAAAAACTCGAAAATCATGAACTCAAAAATAGGCTGGTTTCTGTAGTATAAGATTATTTTGGCGCAATTTATCGCTGAGAAAAATTTGGGAAATTTTGGGAGAGGTTAAAATTTTTAAGATTTTCGACTTGTTACGAATCGAGGTGAAAAAGTCGAAAATCATGAACTCTAAAAATAGACTGATTTTTGTAGAATATGATTATTTTGGCGTAATTTAATGCTGTGCAAAATTTGCGGAATTTTGGGAGAGGTGAAAATTTTCAAGATTTTTGACTTGTGACGACTCGAGGTGAAAAACTCGAAAATCATGAACTCAAAAATAGCTGATTTCTGTAGTATAAGATTATTTTGGCGTAATTTAAAGCTGTGCAAAATTTGGGGAATTTTGGGAGGGGTGAAAATTTTCAAAATTTTTGACTTGTGACAACTCGAGGTGAAAATCTCGAAAATCATGAACTCTAAAAACGGGCTGATTTTTATTATATGATTATTTTGGCGTAATTTAACGCTGTGCAAAATTTGGGGAATTTTGGGAGAGGTGAAAATTTTCTAGATTTTTGACTTGTGACAACTCGAGGTGACAATCTCGAAAATCATGAACTCTAAAAACTGGCTGATTTTTTTTTGTATATGATTATTATGGCGTAACTTAACGCTTTGCAAAATTTGTGGAATTTTGGGAGAGGTGAAAATTTTCGAGATTTTTGACTTATGACAACTCGAGGTGAAAATCTCGAAAATCATGAACTCTAAAAATGGATTGATTCTTTGTATATGATTATTTTGGCGTAATTTAACGCTGTGCAAAATTTGCGGAATCTTGTGAGAGGTAAAATTTTTCAAGATTTTTGACTTGTGACGACTCGAGGTGAAAAACTCGAAAATCAAGAATTCTAAAAATAGGCTGATTTCTGTAGTATAAGATTATTTTGGCGCAATTTAACGCTGTGAAAAATTTGGGAAATTTTGGGAGAGGTTAAAATTTTTAAGATTTTCGACTTGTTACGAATCGAGGTGAAAAAGTCGAAAATCATGAACTCTAAAAATGGGCTGATTTTTGTAGTGTATGATTATTTTGGTGTAATCTAACGCTGTGCAAAATTTGGGGAATTTTGGGAGAGGTTAAAATTTTCAAGATTTTCGACTTGTTACGAATCGAGGTGAAAAAGTCGAAAATCATGAACTCTAAAAATAGGCTGATTTTTGTAGTATATGATTATTTTGGCGTAATTTAACGCTGTGCAAAATTTGCGGAATCTTGTGAGAGGTGAAAATTTTCAAAATTTTTGACTTGTGACGGCTCGAGGTAAAAAACGCAAAAATAATGAACTCTAACAATAGGCTGATTTTTGTAGTATATGAATATTTTGGCGTAAATTAACGCTGTGCAAAATTTGCGGAATTTTGGGAGAGTTGAAAATTTTCAAGATTTTTGACTTGTGACGACTCGACTGATTTTTGTGGTATATGATTATTTTGGCGTAATTTAACGCTGTGCAAAATTTGAGGAATCTTGGGAGAGGTGAAAATTTTCAATATTTTTGACTTGTGACGAATCGAGGTGAAAAACTCAAAAATCATAAACTCTAAAAATGGATGAATTTTATTTAGTATATGATAATTTGGCGTAATTTAACGCTGTGCAAAATTTGGTGAATTTTGAGAGAGGTGAAAATTTTCGAGATTTTTTATCTTGACGACTCGAGGTGAAAAACTCGAAAATCGTGAAGTCTAAAAACAGGCTAATTTTTCTAATATATGATTATTTTGGCGTAATCTAACGCTGTGCAAAATTTGGGGAATTTTGTGAGAGGTGAAAATTTTTGACTTGTGACAACTCGAAGTGAAAAATTCGCAAATCATGAAATCTAAAAATAGGCTGATTTTTTAATATATGATTATTTTGGCGTAATTTAACGCTGTGCAAAATTTGGGGAATTTTTGGGATAGGTGAAAATTTTCAAGATTTTTTACTTTGACGACTCGAGGTGAAAAACTCGAAAATCATAAACTCTAAAAATAGGCTGATTTTTGTAGTATATGATTATTTTGGCGTAATTTATCGATGTGCAAAATTTGGGGAATTTTGGGAGAGATGAAAATTTTCAAAATTTTTGACTTGTGACTACTCGAGGTGAAAATCTCGAAAATGATGAACTCTCAAAATGGACTGATTTTTTTGTATATGATTATTTTGGCGTAATCTAACGCTGTGCAAAATTTGGGGATTTTTGGGAGGTGAAAATTTTCAAAATTTTTGACTTGTGACGGCTCGAGATGAAAAACTCGCAAATGATGAAATCTAAAAATGGGCTGATTTTTTAGTATATGATTATTTTGACGTAATTTAACGCTGTGCAAAATTTGGGGAATTTTGGGAGAGGTGAAAATTTTCGAGATTTTTCACTTGTGACAACTAGAGGTAAAAAACTCGAAAATCATGAACTCTACAAATAGGCTGATTTTTGTAGTATATGATTATTTTGGCGTAATTTAACGATGTGCAAAATTTGGGGAATTTTGGGAGAGGTGAAAATTTTCGAGATTTTTGACTTGTGACAACTCGAGGTGAAAATCTCGAAAATCATGAACTCTAAAAACGTGCTGATTTTTGTAGTATATGATTATTTTGGCGTAATTTAAGGCTGTGCAAAATTTGGGGAATTTTGGGAGAGGTGAAAATTTTCGAGATTTTTGACTTGTGAAAACTCGAGGTGAAAATCTTGAAAATCAAGAACTCTAAAAACCAGCTGATTTTTTTAGTATATGATTATTTCAACGTAATTTAAAGATGTGCAAAATTTGGGAAATTTTGGGAGAGGTGAAAATTTTCGAGATTTTTGACTTGTGACTACTCGAAGCGGAAACGGGCTGATTTTTTATTATATGATTATTTTGGCGTAATTTAAGGCTAAGCTAAATTTGTGGAATTTTGGGAGAGCTAAAAATTTTCGAGATTTTTGACTTGTGACAACTCGAGGTGAAAATCTCGAAAATTATAAACTCTAAAATCGTGTTGATTTTTGTAGTATATGATTATTTTGGCGTAATTTAACGCTGTGCAAAATTTGGGGAATTTTGGGAGAGCTGAAAATTTTCGAGATTTTTGACTTGTGACTACTCGAGGTGAAAATCTCGAAAATCATGAACACTAAAAACCGGCTGATTTTTATTATATGATTATTTTGGCATAATTTAACGCTGTGCAAAATTTGGGGAATTTTGGGAGAGGTGAAAATTTTCGAGATTTTTGACTTGTGACAACTCGAGGTGAAAATCATGAACTCTAAAAACGGTCTGATTTTTTTTTTGTATATAATTATTATAGCGTAATTTAACGCTTTGCAAAATTTGGGGAATTTTGGGAGAGGTCAAAATTTTCGAGATTTTTGACTTATGACAACTCGAGGTGAAAATCTCGAAAATCATGAACTCTAAAAATGGACTGATTCTTTGTATATGATTATTTTGGCGTAATTTAACGCTGTGCAAAATTTGGGGATTTTTGGGAGGTGAAAATTTTCAATATTTTTGACTTGTAACGAATCGAGGTGAAAAACTCGAAAATCATAAACTCTAAAAATGGATTAATTTTATTTAGTATATGATAATTTGGCGTAATTTAACGCTGTGCAAAATTTGGTGAATTGTGGGAGACGTGAAAATTTTCGAGATTTTTTAACTTGACGATTCGAGGTGAAAAACTCGAAAATCGTGAAGTCTAAAAACAGGCTGGTTTTTCTAATATATGATTTTTTTGGCGTAATCTAACGCTGTGCAAAATTTGGGGAATTTTAGGAGAGGTGAAAATTTTCAAGATTTTTTACTTTGACGACTCGAGGTGAAAAACTCGAAAATCATAAACTCTAAAAATAGGCTGATTTTTGTAGTATATGAGTATTTTGGCGTAATTTAACGATGTGCAAAATTTGAGGAATTTTGGGAGAGGTGAAAATTTTCGAGATTTTTGACTTGTGACTACTCGAGGTGAAAATCTTGAAAATCATGAACTCTAAAAACGGGCTGATTTTTTTCGTATATGATTATTATGGCGTAATTTAACGCTGTGCAAAATTTGGGGAATTTTTTGAGAGGTAAAAATTTTCGAGATTTTTGACTTGTGACAACTCGAGGTGAAAATCATGAACTCTAAAAACGGTCTGATTTTTTTTTTGTATATAATTATTATAGCGTAATTTAACGCTTTGCAAAATTTGGGGAATTTTGGGAGAGGTCAAAATTTTCGAGATTTTTGACTTATGACAACTCGAGGTGAAAATCTCGAAAATCATGAACTCTAAAAATGGACTGATTTTTTTGTATATGATTATTTTGGCGCAATTTAACGCTGTGCAAAATTTGGGGATTTTTGGGAGGTGAAAATTTTAAAAATTTTTGACTTGTGACAACTCGAGGTGAAAATCTCGAAAATCATGAACTCTAAAAACGGGCTGATTTATTTGTATATGATTATTATGGCGTAATTTAACGCTTTGCAAAATTTGGGGAATTTTGGGAGAGGTGAAAATTTTCAAAATTTTTGACTTGTGACGACTCGAGGTGAAAAACTTGCAAATCATATACTCTAAAAATGGATTAATTTTTTTAATATATGATAATTTGGCGTAATTTAACGCTGTGCAAAATTTGCGGAATTTTGGGAGAGGTGAAAATTTTCGAGATTTTTGACTTGTGACAACTAGAGGTAAAAAACTCGAAAATCATGAACTTTAAAAATGGGCTGATTTTTGTAGTATATGATTATTTCAACGTATTTAACGCTGTGCAAAATTTGTGGAATTTTGGGAGAGGTGAAAATTTTTAAGATTTTTTACTTGTGACGACTCGAGGTAAAAAAATCGAAAATCATGAACTCTAAAAATGAACTAATTTTTTTTAGTAAATGATTATTTTGGCGTAATCTAACGCTGTGCAAAATTTGGGAAATTTTGGGAGAGGTAAAAATTTTCAATATTTTTGACTTGTGACGACTCGAGGTGAAAAACTCGAAAATCATGAAGTCTAAAAACAGGCTGATTTTTCTAATATATGATTATTTTGGCGTAATCTAACGCTGTGCAAAATTTGGGGAATTTTGGGAGAGGTGAAAATTTTCGAGATTTTTGACTTGTGACAATTCGAGGTGAAAATATCGAAAATCATGAACGCTAAAAACTGGCTGATTTTTTTCGTATATGATTATTATGGCGTAATTTAACGCTGTGCAAAATTTGGGGAATTTTTTGAGAGGTAAAAATTTTCGAGATTTTTGACTTGTGACAACTCGAGGTGAAAATCTCTAAAATCATGAACTCTAAAAATGGATTGATTCTATGTATATGATTATTTTGGCGTAATTTAACGCTGTGCAAAATTTGGGGAATTTTGGGAGAGCTGAAAATTTTCGAGATTTTTGACTTGTGACTACTCGAGGTGAAAATCTCGAAAATCATGAACACTAAAAACCGGCTGATTTTTATTATATGATTATTTTGGCGTAATTTAACGCTGTGCAAAATTTGGGGAATTTTGGGAGAGGTGAAAATTTTCGAGATTTTTGACTTGTGACAACTCGAGGTGAAAATCTCTAAAATCATGAACTCTAAAAATGGACTGATTCTATGTATATGATTATTTTAGCGTAATTTAACGCTGTGCAAAATTTGGGGATTTTTGGGAGGTAAAAATTTTCAATATTTTTGACTTGTGACGACTCGAGGTGAAAATCTCGAAAATCATGAACTCTAAAAACGGGCTGATTTTTTATTATATGATTATTTTGGCGTAATTTAACGCTGTGCTAAATTTGTGGAATTTTGGGAGAGCTAAAAATTTTCGAGATTTTTGACTTGTGACGACTCGAGGAGAAAAACTCGAAAATCATAAACTCTAAAAATGGATTAATTTTTTAAGTATATGATAATTTGACGTAATTTAACGCTGTGCAAAATTTGGGGAATTTTAGGAGAGGTGAAAATTTTCAAGATTTTTTACTTTGACGACTCGAGGTGAAAAACTCGAAAATTATAAACTCTAAAAATAGGCTGATTTTTTTAGTATATGATTATTTTGGCGTAATTTAACGATGTGCAAAATTTGGGAATTTTGGGAGAGGTGAAAATTTACGAGATTTTTGACTGTGACAACTTGAGGTGAAAATCACGAAAATCATGAACTCTAAAAATGGACTGATTCTTTGTATATGATTATTTTGGCGTAATTTAACGCTGTGCAAAATTTGGGAATTTTTGGGAGGTGAAAATTTTCAAGATTTTTGACTTGTGACGACTCGAGGTGAAAAACTCGAAAATCATGAAGTCTAAAAACAGGCTGATTTTTCTAATATATGATTATTTTGGCGTAATTTAACGCTGTGCAAAATTTGGGGAATTTTAGGAGAGGTGAAAATTTTCAAGATTTTTTACTTTGACGACTCGAGGTGAAAAACTCGAAAATTATAAACTCTAAAAATAGGCTGATTTTTGTTGTATATGATTATTTTGGCGTAATTTAACGATGTGCAAAATTTGGGGAATTTTGGGAGAGGTGAAAATTTTCGAGATTTTTGACTGTGACAACTCGAGGTGAAAATCTCTGAAATCATGAACTATAAAAATGGACTGATTCTTTGCATATGATTATTTTGGCGTAATTTAACGCTGTGCAAAATTTGGGAATTTTTGGGAGGTGAAAATTTTCAAGATTTTTGACTTGTGACGACTCGAGGTGAAAAACTCGAAAATCATGAATTCTAAAAACAGGCTGATTTTTCTAATATATGATTATTTTGGCGTAATTTAACGCTGTGCAAAATTTGGTGAATTTTTTGAGAGGTGAAATTTTTCGAGATTTTTGACTTGTGACAACTCGAGGTGAAAATCTCTAAAATCATGAACTCTAAAAATGGACTGATTCTTTGTATATGATTATTTTAGAGTAATTTAACGCTGTGCAAAATTTGGGGATTTTTGGGAGGTAAAAATTTTCAATATTTTTGACTTGTGACGACTCGAGGTGAAAAACTCGCAAATCATGAAATCTAAAAATGGGCTGATTTTTTAGTATATGATTATTTTGGCGTAATTTACCGCTGTGCAAAATTTGGGGAATTTTGGGAGAGGTGAAAATTTTCGAGATTTTTGACTTGTGACAACTCGAGGTAAAAAACTCGAAAATCATGAACGCTACAAATAGGTTGATTTTGGTAGTATATAATTATTTCAACGTAATTTAACGATGTGCAAAATTTGGGGAATTTTGGGAGAGGTGAAAATTTTCGAGATTTTTGAATGTGACAACTCGAGGTGAAAATCTCGAAAATCATGAACTCTAAAAATGGACTGATTCTTTGTATATGATTATTTTGGCGTAATTTAACGCTGTGCAAAATTTGGGAATTTTTGGGAGGTGAAAATTTTCAATATTTTTGACTTGTGACGACTCGAGTTGAAAAACTCGAAAATCATAAATTCTAAAAATGAATTAATTTTTTTAGTATATGATAATTTGGCGTAATTTAACGCTGTGCAAAATTTGGTGAATTTTGGGAGAGGTGAAAATTTCCGAGATTTTTTAACTTGACGACTCGAGGTGAAAAACTCGAAAATCATAAAGTCTAAAAACAGGCTGATTTTTCTAATAATGGGTGTTTTTTTAAGCCCGATATAACTTGAAATTGTAAAAAATAACACAAAAAATTAAATTGTAATCAAAATTTTTTTTTTATTCGAAAGATCAATACGTGACATTAACATTTGAAAATGATTTCGGGCATATGGGCACCGCGGCTGTTCTTGACGAAGCGCATTCTGGACGTCCAATTTTGGGCCACTTTTTCGAGCACTGCTGGCCGTATATCACGAATAACACGAACAATTGGATCTTCTTCCACACTTTCGTTTACAGCGGCGATATTCTCTTCACTACGCACATTCCTTCGACGTGTTGGTGTTATTGCATCCTCTAGAGAGTATGTGGTACGAAATCTATCCACAGTTCGACGAATGGCTTGTTCAGATGGACGATTATTTACGCCATAAAAATGACGAAGTCGTCTGATTTTCAAAGTAAATTTGGATAATTTCAAGCGTGAGTCTATTCATGATGATTTGTCAGAGTATACTGAAACAAATAAAAAAAAATGTTTTATCAAAATTTAATTTTTTGTGTTACTTTTTACAATTTAAAGTTCTATCTAGGTTAAAAAAACACCCTTTATATGATTATTTTGGCGTAATTTAATGCTGTGCAAAATTTGGGAATTTTAGGGAGGTGAAAATTTTAAAAATTTTTGACTTGTGACGGCTCGAGGTGAAAAACTCGCAAATCATGAAATCTAAAAATGGGCTGACTTTTTAGTATATGATTATTTTGGCGTAATTAAGGCTGTGCAAAATTTGCGGAATCTTGGGAGAGGTGAAAATTTTTGAGATTTTTGACTTGTGACAACTTGAGGTGAAAATCTGGAAAATCATGAACTCTAAAAACGGGCTGATTTTTTTAGTATATGATTATTTCAACGTAATTTAACGATGTGCACAATTTGGGGAATTTTGGGAGAGGTGAAAATTTTCGAGATTTTTGACTTGTGACTACTCGAGGTGAAAATCTCGAAAATCATGAACTCTAAAAACGGGCTGATTTTTATTATATGATTATTTTGGCGTAATTTAACGCTGTGCAAAATTTGGGGTATTTTGGGAGAGGTGAAAATTTTCGAAATTTTTGACTTGTGACAACTCGAGGTGAAAATCTCGAAAATCATGAACTCTAAAAACGGGCTTATTTTTTATTATATGATTATTTTGGCGTAATTTAAAGCTGTACAAAATTTGGGGATTTTTGGGAGGTGAAAATTTTCAATATTTTTGAATTGTGACGACTCAAGGTGAAAAACTCTAAAATCATAAACTCTAAAAATTGATTAATTTTTTTAGCATATGATAATTTGGCGTAATTTATCGCTGTGCAAAATTTGGTGAATTTTGGGAGAGGTGAAAATTTTCGAGATTTTTTAACTTGACGACTCGAGGTGAAAAACTCGAAAATCATAAAGTCTAAAAACAGGCTGATTTTTCTAATATATGATTTTTTTTCGTAATCTAACGCTGTGCAAAATTTGGGGAATTTTGGGAGAGGTGAAAATTTTCGAGATTTTTTACTGTGACAACTCGAGGTGAAAATCTCGAAAATCATGAACTCTAAAAATGGACTGATTCTTTGTATATGATTATTTTGGCGTAATTTAACGCTGTGCAAAATTTGGGAATTTTTGGGATGTGAAAATTTTCAATATATTTGACTTGTGACGACTCGAGGTGAAAAACTCGAAAATCATAAATTCTAAAAATGGATTAATTTTTTTAGTATATGATAATTTGGCGTAATTTAACGCTGTGCAAAATTTGGGGAATTTTGGGAGAGGTGAAAATTTCCGAGATTTTTTAACTTGACTCGAGGTGAAAAACTCGAAAATCATAAAGTCTAAAAACAGGCTGATTTTTCTAATATATGATTATTTTGGCGTAATCTAATGAGGTGCAAAATTTGGGGAATTTTGGGAGAGGTGAAAATTTTCAAGATTTTTGACTTGTGACAACTCGAGGTAAAAAACTCGAAAATCATGAACGCTACAAATAGGCTGCTTTTTGTAGCAAATGATTATTTCAACGTAATTTAACGCTGTGCAAAATTTGGGGAATTTTGGGAGAGGTGAAAATTTTCGAGATTTTTGACTTGTGACAACTCGAGGTGAAAATCTCGAAAATCATGAACTCTAAAAACGTGCTGATTTTTGTAGTATATGATTATTTTGGCGTAATTTAAGGCTGTGCAAAATTTGGGGAATTTTGGGAGAGGTGAAAATTTTCGAGATTTTTGACTTGTGAAAACTCGAGGTGAAAATCTCGAAAATCATGAACTCTAAAAACGGGCTGATTTTTTTAGTATATGATTATTTCAACGTAATTTAATGATGTGCAAAATTTGGGGAATTTTGGGAGAGTAGAAAATTTTGGAGATTTTTGACTTGTGACTACTCGAGGTGAAAATCTCGAAAATCATGAACTCTAAAAACTGGCTGATTTTTTATTATATGATTATTTTGGCGTAATTTAACGCTGTGCTAAATTGTGGAATTTTGGGAGAGCTAAAACCTTTCGAGATTTTTGACTTGTGACGACTCGAGGTGAAAAACTCGAAAATCATAAACTCTAAAAATGGATTAATTTTTTTAGTATATGATAATTTGGCGTAATTTAACGCTGTGCAAAATTTGCTGAATTTTGGGAGAGGTGAAAATTTTCGAGATTTTTTAACTTGACGACTCGAAGTGAAAAACTCGAAAATCATGAAGTCTAAAAACAGGCTGATTTTTCTAATATATGATTTTTTTTTTCGTAATCTAACGCTGTGCAAAATTTGGGGAATTTTGGGAGAGGTAAAAATTTTCAAAATTTTTGATTTGTGACGACTCGAGGTGAAAAACTCGCAAATCATGAAATCTAAAAATGGGCTGATTTTTTAGTATATGATTATTTTGACGTAATTTAACGCTGTGCAAAATTTGGGGAATTTTAGGAGAGGTGAAAATTTTCAAGATTTTTTACTTTGACGACTCGAGGTGAAAAACTCGAAAATTATAAACTCTAAAAATAGGCTGATTTTTGTTGTATATGATTATTTTGGCGTAATTTAACGATGTGCAAAATTTGGGGAATTTTGGGAGAGGTGAAAATTTTCGAGATTTTTGACTGTGACAACTCGAGGTGAAAATCTCGAAAATCATGAACTCTAAAAATCTACTGATTCTTTGTATATGATTATTTTGGCGTAATTTAACGCTGTGCAAAATTTGGGAATTTTTGGGAGGTGAAAATTTTCAATATTTTTGACTTGTGACGACTCGAGGTGAAAATCTCGAAAATCATGAACTCTAAAAACAGGCTTATTTTTTATTATATGATTATTTTGGCGTAATTTAACGCTGTGCAAAATTTGGGGATTTTTGGGAGGTGAAAATTTTCAATATTTTTGACTTGTGACGACTCGAGGTGAAAAACTCTAAAATCATAAACTCTAAAAATGGATTAATTTTTTTAGTATATGATAATTTGGCGTAATTTAACGCTGTGCAAAATTTGGTGAATTTTGGGAGAGAAAAATTTTCGAGATTTTTTAACTTGACGACTCGAGGTGAAAAACTCGAAAATCATTATGTCTAAAAACAGGCTGATTTTTCTAATATATGATTTTTTTTCGTAAGCTAACGCTGTGCAAAATTTGGGGAATTTTGGGAGAGGTGAAAATTTTCAAGATTTTTTACTTTGACGACTCGAGGTGAAAAACTCGAAAATCATAAACTCTAAAAATAGGCTGATTTTTGTTGTATATGATTATTTTGGCGTAATTTAACGATGTGCAAAATTTGGGGAATTTTGGGAGAGGTGAAAATTTTCGAGATTTTTGACTGTGACAACTCGAGGTGAAAATCTCGAAAATCATGAACTCTAAAAATGGACTGTTTCTTTGTATATGATTATTTTGGCGTAATTTAACGCTGTGCAATATTTGGGATTTTTGGGAGGTGAAAATTTTCAATATTTTTGACTTGTGACGACTCGAGGTGAAAAACTCGAAAATCATAAATTCTAAAAATGGATTAATTTTTTTAGTATATGATAATTTGGCGTAATTTAACGCTGTGCAAAATTTGGGGAATTTTGGGAGAGGTGAAAATTTTCGAGATTTTTGACTTGTGACAATTCGAGGTAAAAAACTCGAAAATCATGAACTCTACAAATAGGCTGATTTTTGTAGTATATGATTTTTTTGGCGTAATTTAACGATGTGCAAAATTTGGGGAATTTTGGGAGAGGTGAAAATTTTCGAGATTTTTGACTTGTGACTACTCGAAGTGAAAATCTCGAAAATCATGAACTCTAAAAACGGGCTTATTTTTTATTATATGATTATTTTGGCGTAATTTAACGCTATGCAAAATTTGGGGAATTTTGGGAGAGGTGAAAATTTTCGAGGTTTTTGACTTGTGACAACTCGAGGTGAAAATCTCGAAAATCATGAACTCTAAGAACTGGCTGATTTTTTTAGTATATGATTATTATGGCGTAATTTAACGCTGTGCAAATTTTGGGGGAATTTTGGAGAGGTGAAAATTTTCGAGATTTTTGACTTGCGACAACTCGAGGTGACAATCTCTAAAATCATGAACTCTAAAAATGGACTGATTCTTTGTATATGATTATTTTGGCGTAATTTAAAGCTGTGCAAAATTTGGGGATTTTTGGGAGGTGAAAATTTTCAATATTTTTGACTTGTGTCGACTCGAGGTGAAAAACTCGAAAATCATAAACTCTAAAAATGGATTAATTTTTTTAGTATATGATAATTTGGCGTAATTTAACGCTGTGCAAAATTTGTTGAATTTTGGGAGAGGTGAAAATTTTCGAGATTTTTGACTTGTGACAACTCGAGGTAAAAAACTCTAAAATCATGAACTTTAAAAATGGGCTGATTTTTGTAGTATATGATTATTTCAACGTAATTTAACGCTGCACAAAATTTAAGGAATTTTGGGAGAGGTGAAAATTTTCAAGATTTTTTACTTTGACGACTCGAGGTGAAAAACTCGCAAATCATGAAATCTAAAAATGGGCTGATTTTTTAGTATATGATTATTTTGGCGTAATTTAACGCTGTGCAAAATTTGGGGATTTTTGGGAGGTGAAAATTTTCAATATTTTTGACTTGTGACGACTCGAGTTGAAAAACTCGCAAATCATGAAATCTAAACATGGGGTGATTTTTTTAGTATATGATTATTTTGGCGTAATTTAACGCTGTGCAAAATTTGGGGAATTTTAGGAGAGGTGAAAATTTTCGAGATTTTTGACTTGTGACAACTCGAGGTAAAATACTCGAAAATCATGAACTCTACAAATAGGCTGATTTTTGTAGTATATGATTATTTTGGCGTAATTTAAGGCTGTGCAAAATTTGGGGAATTTTTGGAGAGGTGAAAATTTTCGAGATTTTTGACTTGTGACAACTCGAGGTTAAAATCTCGAAAATCATGAACTCTAAAAACGGGCTGATTTTTTTAGTATATGATTATTTCAACGTAATTTAACGATGTGCAAAACTTGGGAAATTTTGGGAGAGGTGAAAATTTTCGAGATTTTTGACTGTGACAACTCGAGGTGAAAATCTCGAAAATCATGAACTCTAAAAATGGACTGATTCTTTGTATATGATTATTTTGGCGTAATTTAACGCTGTGCAAAATTTGGGGATTTTTGGGAGGTGAAAATTTTCAATATTTTTGACTTGTGACGACTCGAGGTGAAAAACTCGAAAATCATAAATTCTAAAAATGGATTAATTTTTTTAGTATATGATAATTTGGCGTAATTTAACGCTGTGCAAAATTTGGGGAATTTTGGGCGAGGTGAAAATATCCGAGATTTTTTAACTTGACGACTCGAGTGAAAAATTCGAAAATCATAAAGTCTAAAAACAGGCTGATTTTTCTAATATATGATTATTTTGGCGTAATCTAACGCTGTGCAAAATTTGGGGAATTTTGGGAGAGGTGAAAATTTTCAAAATTTTTGACTTGTGACGACTCGAGGTGAAAAACTCGCAAATCATGAAATCTAAAAATGGGCTTATTTTTTATTATATGATTATTTTGGCGTAATTTAACGCTGTGCAAAATTTGGGGAATTTTGGGAGAGGTGAAAATTTTCGAGATTTTTGACTTGTGACTACTCGAGGTGAAAATCTCGAAAATCATGAACGCTAAAAACGGGCTTATTTTTTATTATATGATTATTTTGGCGTAATTTAACGCTGTGCAAAATTTGGGGATTTTTGGGAGGTAAAAATTTTCAATATTTTTGACTTGTGACGACTCGAGGTGAAAAACTCAAAAATCATGAAATCTAAAAATGGGCTAATTTTTTAGTATATGATTATTTTAGCGTAATTTAACGCTGTGCAAAATTTGGGGAATTTTAGGAGAGGTGAAAATTTTCAAGATTTTTTACTTTGACGACTCGAGGTGAAAAACTCAAAAATCATGAAATCTAAAAATGGGCTGATTTTTTAGTATATGATTATTTTAGCGTAATTTAACGCTGTGCAAAATTTGGGGAATTTTAGGAGGTGAAAATTTTCAAGATTTTTTACTTGTGACGACTCGAGGTGAAAAACTCTAAAATCATAAACTCTAAAAATGCATTAATTTTTTTAGTATATGATAATTTGGCGTAATTTAACGCTGTGCAAAATTTGGTGAATTTTGGGAGAGGTGAAAATTTTCGAGATTTTTTAACTTGACGACTCGAGGTGAAAAACTCGAAAATCATGAAGTCTAAAAACAGGCTCATTTTTCTACTATATGATTTTTTTTCGTAAGCTAACGCTGTGCAAAATTTGGGGAATTTTGGGAGAGGTGAAAATTTTCAAGATTTTTTACTTTGACGACTCGAGGTGAAAAACTCGAAAATCATAAACTCTAAAAATAGGCTGATTTTTGTTGTATATGATTATTTTGGCGTAATTTAACGATGTGCAAAATTTGGGGAATTTTGGGAGAGGTGAAAATTTTCGAGATTTTTGACTTGTGACAATTCGAGGTAAAAAACTCGAAAATCATGAACTCTACAAATATGCTGATTTTTGTAGTATATGATTATTTTGGCGTAATTTAACGATGTGCAAAATTTGGGGAATTTTAGGAGAGGTGAAAATTTTCGAGATTTTTGACTTGTGACAACTCGAGGTAAAATACTCGAAAATCATGAACTCTACAAATAGGCTGATTTTTGTAGTATATGATTATTTTGGCGTAATTTAAGGCTGTGCAAAATTTGGGGAATTTTTGGATTTTTGACTTGTGACGACTCGAGGTGAAAAACTCGAAAATCATGAATTCTAAAAACAGGCTGATTTTTCTAATATATGATTATTTTGGCGTAATTTAACGCTGTGCAAAATTTGGGGAATTTTTTGAGAGGTGAAATTTTTCGAGATTTTTGACTTGTGACAACTCGAGGTGAAAATCTCTAAAATCATGAACTCTAAAAATGGACTGATTCTTTGTATATGATTATTTTAGAGTAATTTAACGCTGTGCAAAATTTGGGGATTTTTGGGAGGTAAAAATTTTCAATATTTTTGACTTGTGACGACTCGAGGTGAAAAACTCGCAAATCATGAAATCTAAAAATGGGCTGATTTTTTAGTATATGATTATTTTGGCGTAATTTACCGCTGTGCAAAATTTGGGGAATTTTGGGAGAGGTGAAAATTTTCGAGATTTTTGACTTGTGACAACTCGAGGTAAAAAACTCGAAAATCATGAACGCTACAAATAGGTTGATTTTGGTAGTATATAATTATTTCAACGTAATTTAACGATGTGCAAAATTTGGGGAATTTTGGGAGAGGTGAAAATTTTCGAGATTTTTGAATGTGACAACTCGAGGTGAAAATCTCGAAAATCATGAACTCTAAAAATGGACTGATTCTTTGTATATGATTATTTTGGCGTAATTTAACGCTGTGCAAAATTTGGGAATTTTTGGGAGGTGAAAATTTTCAATATTTTTGACTTGTGACGACTCGAGTTGAAAAACTCGAAAATCATAAATTCTAAAAATGAATTAATTTTTTTAGTATATGATAATTTGGCGTAATTTAACGCTGTGCAAAATTTGGTGAATTTTGGGAGAGGTGAAAATTTCCGAGATTTTTTAACTTGACGACTCGAGGTGAAAAACTCGAAAATCATAAAGTCTAAAAACAGGCTGATTTTTCTAATATATGATTATTTTGGCGTAATTTAATGCTGTGCAAAATTTGGGAATTTTAGGGAGGTGAAAATTTTAAAAATTTTTGACTTGTGACGGCTCGAGGTGAAAAACTCGCAAATCATGAAATCTAAAAATGGGCTGACTTTTTAGTATATGATTATTTTGGCGTAATTAAGGCTGTGCAAAATTTGCGGAATCTTGGGAGAGGTGAAAATTTTTGAGATTTTTGACTTGTGACAACTTGAGGTGAAAATCTGGAAAATCATGAACTCTAAAAACGGGCTGATTTTTTTAGTATATGATTATTTCAACGTAATTTAACGATGTGCACAATTTGGGGAATTTTGGGAGAGGTGAAAATTTTCGAGATTTTTGACTTGTGACTACTCGAGGTGAAAATCTCGAAAATCATGAACTCTAAAAACGGGCTGATTTTTATTATATGATTATTTTGGCGTAATTTAACGCTGTGCAAAATTTGGGGTATTTTGGGAGAGGTGAAAATTTTCGAAATTTTTGACTTGTGACAACTCGAGGTGAAAATCTCGAAAATCATGAACTCTAAAAACGGGCTTATTTTTTATTATATGATTATTTTGGCGTAATTTAAAGCTGTACAAAATTTGGGGATTTTTGGGAGGTGAAAATTTTCAATATTTTTGAATTGTGACGACTCAAGGTGAAAAACTCTAAAATCATAAACTCTAAAAATTGATTAATTTTTTTAGCATATGATAATTTGGCGTAATTTATCGCTGTGCAAAATTTGGTGAATTTTGGGAGAGGTGAAAATTTTCGAGATTTTTTAACTTGACGACTCGAGGTGAAAAACTCGAAAATCATAAAGTCTAAGAACAGGCTGATTTTTCTAATATATGATTTTTTTTCGTAATCTAACGCTGTGCAAAATTTGGGGAATTTTGGGAGAGGTGAAAATTTTCGAGATTTTTTACTGTGACAACTCGAGGTGAAAATCTCGAAAATCATGAACTCTAAAAATGGACTGATTCTTTGTATATAATATCAATCAATCAATATATAATATATTGAAAATTTTCACATCCCAAAAATTCCCAAATTTTGCATTGATTGATATTATATATTGGCGTAATTTAACGCTGTGCAAAATTTGGGGATTTTTGGGAGGTGAAAATTTTCAATATTTTTGACTTGTGACGACTCGAGGTGAAAAACTCGAAAATCATAAATTCTAAAAATGGATTAATTTTTTTAGTATATGATAATTTGGCGTAATTTAACGCTGTGCAAAATTTGGGGAATTTTGGGCGAGGTGAAAATATCCGAGATTTTTTAACTTGACGACTCGAGTGAAAAATTCGAAAATCATAAAGTCTAAAAACAGGCTGATTTTTCTAATATATGATTATTTTGGCGTAATCTAACGCTGTGCAAAATTTGGGGAATTTTGGGAGAGGTGAAAATTTTCAAAATTTTTGACTTGTGACGACTCGAGGTGAAAAACTCGCAAATCATGAAATCTAAAAATGGGCTTATTTTTTATTATATGATTATTTTGGCGTAATTTAACGCTGTGCAAAATTTGGGGAATTTTGGGAGAGGTGAAAATTTTCGAGATTTTTGACTTGTGACTACTCGAGGTGAAAATCTCGAAAATCATGAACGCTAAAAACGGGCTTATTTTTTATTATATGATTATTTTGGCGTAATTTAACGCTGTGCAAAATTTGGGGATTTTTGGGAGGTGAAAATTTTCAATATTTTTGACTTGTGACGACTCGAGGTGAAAAACTCAAAAATCATGAAATCTAAAAATGGGCTAATTTTTTAGTATATGATTATTTTAGCGTAATTTAACGCTGTGCAAAATTTGGGGAATTTTAGGAGAGGTGAAAATTTTCAAGATTTTTTACTTTGACGACTCGAGGTGAAAAACTCAAAAATCATGAAATCTAAAAATGGGCTGATTTTTTAGTATATGATTATTTTAGCGTAATTTAACGCTGTGCAAAATTTGGGGAATTTTAGGAGGTGAAAATTTTCAAGATTTTTTACTTGTGACGACTCGAGGTGAAAAACTCTAAAATCATAAACTCTAAAAATGCATTAATTTTTTTAGTATATGATAATTTGGCGTAATTTAACGCTGTGCAAAATTTGGTGAATTTTGGGAGAGGTGAAAATTTTCGAGATTTTTTAACTTGACGACTCGAGGTGAAAAACTCGAAAATCATGAAGTCTAAAAACAGGCTCATTTTTCTACTATATGATTTTTTTTCGTAAGCTAACGCTGTGCAAAATTTGGGGAATTTTGGGAGAGGTGAAAATTTTCAAGATTTTTTACTTTGACGACTCGAGGTGAAAAACTCGAAAATCATAAACTCTAAAAATAGGCTGATTTTTGTTGTATATGATTATTTTGGCGTAATTTAACGATGTGCAAAATTTGGGGAATTTTGGGAGAGGTGAAAATTTTCGAGATTTTTGACTTGTGACAATTCGAGGTAAAAAACTCGAAAATCATGAACTCTACAAATATGCTGATTTTTGTAGTATATGATTATTTTGGCGTAATTTAACGATGTGCAAAATTTGGGGAATTTTAGGAGAGGTGAAAATTTTCGAGATTTTTGACTTGTGACTACTCGAGGTGAAAATCTCGAAAATCATGAACTCTAAAAACGGGCTTATTTTTTATTATATGATTATCTTGGCGTAATTTAACGCTATGCAAAATTTGGGGAATTTTGGGAGAGGAGTAATTTTCGAGGTTTTTGACTTGTGACAACTCGAGGTAAAAAACTCGAAAATCATGAACTTTAAAAATGGGCTGATTTTTGTAGTATATGATTATTTAACGCTGTAGTTTAACGCTGTACAAAATTTGGGGATTTTTGGGAGGTGAAAATTTTCAATATTTTTGACTTGTGACGACTCGAGTTGAAAAACTCGCAAATCATGAATTCTAAAAATGGATTAATTTTTTTAGTATATGATAATTTGGCGTAATTTAACGCTGTGCAAAATTTGGGGAATTTTGGGCGAGGTGAAAATTTCCGAGATTTTTTAACTTGACGACTCGAGTGAAAAACTCGAAAATCATAAAGTCTAAAAACAGGCTGATTTTTCTAATATATGATTATTTTGGCGTAATCTAACGCTGTGCAAAATTTGGGGAATTTTGGGAGAGGTGAAAATTTTCAAACTTTTTGACTTGTGACGACTCGAGGTGAAAAACTCGCAAATCATGAAATCTAAAAATGGGCTTATTTTTTATTATATGATTATTTTGGCGTAATTTAACGCTGTGCAAAATTTGGGGAATTTTGGGAGAGGTGAAACTTTTCGAGATTTTTGACTTGTGACTACTCGAGGTGAAAATCTCGAAAATCATGAACGCTAAAAACGGGCTGATTTTTTTAGTATATGATTATTTTGGAGTAATTTAACGCTGTGCAAAATTTGGGGAATTGTGGGAGGGTGAAAATTTTCAAGATTTTTTACTTGTGACGACTCGAGGTGAAAAACTCGCAAATCATGAAATCTAAAAATGGGCTGATTTTTTAGTATATGATTATTTTGGCGTAATTTAACGCTGTGCAAAATTTGGGGATTTTTGGGAGGTGAAAATTTTCAATATTTTTGACTTGTGACAACTCGAGGTGAAAAACTCAAAAATCATGAAATCTAAAAATGGGCTGATTTTTTTAGTATATGATTATTTTAGCGTAATTTAACGCTGTGCAAAATTTGGGGAATTTTAGGAGAGGTGAAAATTTTCAAGATTTTTTACTTTGACGACTCGAGGTGAAAAACTCGCAAATCATGAAATCTAAAAATGGGCTGATTTTTTAGTATATGATTATTTTGGCGTAATTTAACGCTGTGCAAAATTTGGGGAATTTTGGGCGAGGTGAAAATTTCCGAGATTTTTTAACTTGACTCGACGACTCGACGACTCGAGTGAAAAACTCGAAAATCATAAAGTCTAAAAACAGGCTGATTTTTCTAATATATGATTATTTTGGCGTAATCTAACGCTGTGCAAAATTTGGGGAATTTTGGGAGAGGTGAAAATTTTAAAAATTTTTGACTTGTGACGACTCGAGGTGAAAAACTCGCAAATTATGAAATCTAAAAATGGGCTGCTTTTTTAGTATATGATTATATTGGCGTAATTTAACGCTGTCCAAAATTTGGGGAATTTTGGGAGAGGTGAAAATTTTCGAGATTTTTGACTTGTGACAACTCGAGGTAAAAAACTCGAAAATCATGAACTCTACAAATAGGCTGATTTTTATAATATATGATTATTTTGGCGAAACTTAACGATGTGCAAAATTTGGGGAATTTTGGGAGAGGTGAAAATTATCGAGATTTTTGACTTGTGACAACTCGAGGTGAAAATCTCGAAAATCATGAACTCTAAAAACGTGCTGATTTTTGTAGTATATGATTATTTTGGCGTAATTTAAGGCTGTGCAAAATTTGGGGAATTTTTGGAGAGGTAAAAATTTTCGAGATTTTTGACTTGTGACAACTCGAGGTAAAAATTCCAAAAATCATTAACTCTAAAAACGGGCTGATTTTTTTAGTATATAGTATTATTTCAACGTAATTTAACGATGTGCAAAATTTGGGGAATTTTGGCAGAGGTGAAAATTTTCGAGATTTTTGACTGTGACAACTCGAGGTGAAAATCTCGAAAATCATGAACTCTAAAAATGGACTGATTCTTTGTATATGATTATTTTGGCGTAATTTAACGCTGTGCAAAATTTGGGGATTTTTGGGAGCTGAAAATTTTTAATATTTTTGACTTGTGACGACTCGAGGTGAAAAACTCGAAAATCATAAATTCTAAAAATGGATTAATTTTTTTAGTATATGATAATTTGGCGTAATTTAACGCTGTGCAAAATTTGGGGAATTTTGGGCGAGGTGAAAATTTCCGAGATTTTTTAACTTGACGGCTCGAGTGAAAAACTCGAAATTCATAAAGTCTTAAAACATGCTGATTTTTCTAATATATGATTATTTTGGCGTAATCTAACGCTGTGCAAAATTTGGGGAATTTTGGGAGAGGTGAAAATTTTCAAAATATTTGACTTGTGACGACTCGAGGTGAAAAACTTGCAAATCATGAAATCTAAAAATGGGCTTATTTTTTATTATATGATTATTTTGGCGTAATTTAACGCTGTGCAAAATTTGGGGAATTTTGGGAGAGGTGAAAATTTTCGAGATTTTTGACTTGTGACTACTCGAGGTGAAAATCTCGAAAATAATGAACTCTACAAATAGGCTGATTTTTGTAGTATATATATGAGTATTTTGGCGTAGTTTAACGATGTGCAAAATTTGGGGAATTTTGGGAGAGGTGAAAATTTTCGAGATTTTTGACTTGTGACAACTCGAGGTGAAAATCTCGAAAATCATGAACTCTAAAACGTGCTGATTTTTGTAGTATATGATTATTATGGCGTAATTTAACGATGTGCATAATTTGGGGAATTTTGGGAGAGGTGAAAATTTTCGAGATTTTTGACTTGTGACAACTCGAGGTAAAAATTCTAAAAATCATTAACTCTAAAAACGGGCTGATTTTTTTAGTATATAGTATTATTTCAACGTAATTTAACGATGTGCAAAATTTGGGGAATTTTGGCAGAGGTGAAAATTTTCGAGATTTTTGACTGTGACAACTCGAGGTGAAAATCTCGAAAATCATGAACTCTAAAAATGGACTGATTCTTTGTATATGATTATTTTGGCGTAATTTAACGCTGTGCAAAATTTGGGGATTTTTGGGAGGTGAAAATTTTCAATATTTTTGACTTGTGACGACTCGAGGTGAAAAACTCGAAAATCATAAATTCTAAAAATGGATTAATTTTTTTTGTATATGATAATTTGGCGTAATTTAACGCTGTGCAAAATTTGGGGAATTTTGGGCGAGGTGAAAATATCCGAGATTTTTTAACTTGACGACTCGAGTGAAAAATTCGAAAATCATAAAGTCTAAAAACAGGCTGATTTTTCTAATATATGATTATTTTGGCGTAATCTAACGCTGTGCAAAATTTGGGGAATTTTGGGAGAGGTGAAAATTTTCAAAATTTTTGACTTGTGACGACTCGAGGTGAAAAACTCGCAAATCATGAAATCTAAAAATGGGCTTATTTTTTATTATATGATTATTTTGGCGTAATTTAACGCTGTGCAAAATTTGGGGAATTTTGGGAGAGGTGAAAATTTTCGAGATTTTTGACTTGTGACTACTCGAGGTGAAAATCTCGAAAATCATGAACGCTAAAAACGGGCTTATTTTTTATTATATGATTATTTTGGCGTAATTTAACGCTGTGCAAAATTTGGGGATTTTTGGGAGGTGAAAATTTTCAATATTTTGGACTTGTGACGACTCGAGGTGAAAAACTCAAAAATCATGAAATCTAAAAATGGGCTAATTTTTTAGTATATGATTATTTTAGCGTAATTTAACGCTGTGCAAAATTTGGGGAATTTTAGGAGAGGTGAAAATTTTCAAGATTTTTTACTTTGACGACTCGAGGTGAAAAACTCAAAAATCATGAAATCTAAAAATGGGCTGATTTTTTAGTATATGATTATTTTAGCGTAATTTAACGCTGTGCAAAATTTGGGGAATTTTAGGAGAGGTGAAAATTTTCAAGATTTTTTACTTGTGACGACTCGAGGTGAAAAACTCTAAAATCTCAAACTCTAAAAATGCATTAATTTTTTTAGTATATGATAATTTGGCGTAATTTAACGCTGTGCAAAATTTGGTGAATTTTGGGAGAGGTGAAAATTTCGAGATTTTTTAACTTGACGACTCGAGGTGAAAAACTCGAAAATCATGAAGTCTAAAAACAGGCTCATTTTTCTACTATATAATTTTTTTTCGTAAGCTAACGCTGTGCAAAATTTGGGGAATTTTGGGAGAGGTGAAAATTTTCAAGATTTTTTACTTTGACGACTCGAGGTGAAAAACTCGAAAATCATAAACTCTAAAAATAGGCTGATTTTTGTTGTATATGATTATTTTGGCGTAATTTAACGATGTGCAAAATTTGGGGAATTTTGGGAGAGGTGAAAATTTTCGAGATTTTTGACTTGTGACAATTCGAGGTAAAAAACTCGAAAATCATGAACTCTACAAATATGCTGATTTTTGTAGTATATGATTATTTTGGCGTAATTTAACGCTATGCAAAATTTGGGGAATTTTGGGAGAGGAGTAATTTTCGAGGTTTTTGACTTGTGACAACTCGAGGTGAAAATCTCGAAAATCATGAACTCTACGAACTGGCTGATTTTTTTAGTATATGATTATTATGGCGTAATTTAACGCTGTGCAAATTTTGGGGGAATTTTGGGAGAGGTGAAAATTTTCGAGATTTTTGACTTGCGACAACTCGAGGTGACAATCTCTAAAATCATGAACTCTAAAAATGGACTGATTCTTTGTATATGATTATTTTGGCGTAATTTAAAGCTGTGCAAAATTTGGGGATTTTTGGGAGGTGAAAATTTTCAATATTTTTGACTTGTGTCGACTCGAGGTGAAAAACTCGAAAATCATAAACTCTAAAAATGGATTAATTTTTTTAGTATATGATAATTTGGCGTAATTTAACGCTGTGCAAAATTTGTTGAATTTTGGGAGAGGTGAAAATTTTCGAGATTTTTGACTTGTGACAACTCGAGGTAAAAAACTCGAAAATCATGAACTTTAAAAATGGGCTGATTTTTGTAGTATATGATTATTTCAACGTAGTTTAACGCTGTACAAAATTTGGGGATTTTTGGGAGGTGAAAATTTTCAATATTTTTGACTTGTGACGACTCGAGTTGAAAAACTCGCAAATCATGAATTCTAAAAATGGATTAATTTTTTTAGTATATGATAATTTGGCGTAATTTAACGCTGTGCAAAATTTGGGGAATTTTGGGCGAGGTGAAAATTTCCGAGATTTTTTAACTTGGCGTAATCTAACGCTGTGCAAAATTTGGGGAATTTTGGGAGAGGTGAAAATTTTCAAAATTTTTGACTTGTGACGACTCGAGATGAAAAACTCGCAAATCATGAAATCTAAAAATGGGCTTATTTTTTATTATATGATTATTTTGGCGTAATTTAACGCTGTGCAAAATTTGGGGAATTTTGGGAGAGGTGAAACTTTTCGAGATTTTTGACTTGTGACTACTCGAGGTGAAAATCTCGAAAATCATGAACGCTAAAAACGGGCTGATTTTTTTAGTATATGATTATTTTGGCGTAATTTAACGCTGTGCAAAATTTGGGGAATTGTGGGAGGGTGAAAATTTTCAAGATTTTTTACTTGTGACGACTCGAGGTGAAAAACTCGCAAATCATGAAATCTAAAAATGGGCTGATTTTTTAGTATATGATTATTTTGGCGTAATTTAACGCTGTGCAAAATTTGGGGATTTTTGGGAGGTGAAAATTTTCAATATTTTTGACTTGTGACGACTCGAGGTGAAAAACTCAAAAATCATGAAATCTAAAAATGGGCTGATTTTTTTAGTATATGATTATTTTGGCGTAATTTAACACTGTGCAAAATTTGGGGAATTTTAGGAGAGGTGAAAATTTTCAAGATTTTTTACTTTGACGACTCGAGGTGAAAAACTCGCAAATCATGAAATCTAAAAATGGGCTGATTTTTTAGTATATGATTATTTTGGCGTAATTTAACGCTGTGCAAAATTTGGGGAATTTTGGGCGAGGTGAAAATTTCCGAGATTTTTTAACTTGACTCGACGACTCGAGTGAAAAACTCGAAAATCATAAAGTCTAAAAACAGGCTGATTTTTCTAATATATGATTATTTTGGCGTAATCTAACGCTGTGCAAAATTTGGGGAATTTTGGGAGAGGTGAAAATTTTAAAAATCTTTGACTTGTGACGACTCGAGGTGCAAAACTCGCAAATTATGAAATCTAAAAATGGGCTGCTTTTTTAGTATATGATTATATTGGCGTAATTTAACGCTGTCCAAAATTTGGGGAATTTTGGGAGAGGTGAAAATTTTCGAGATTTTTGACTTGTCACAACTCGAGGTAAAAAACACGAAAATCATGAACTCTACAAATAGGCTGATTTTTGTAATATATGATTATTTTGGCGTAATTTAACGATGTGCAAAATTTGGGGAATTTTGGGAGAGGTGAAAATTATCGAGATTTTTGACTTGTGACAACTCGAGGTGAAAATCTCGAAAATCATGAACTCTAAAAACGTGCTGATTTTTGTAGTATATGATTATTTTGGCGTAATTTAAGGCTGTGCAAAATTTGGGGAATTTTTGGAGAGGTAAAAATTTTCGAGATTTTTGACTTGTGACAACTCGAGGTAAAAATTCCAAAAATCATTAACTCTAAAAACGGGCTGATTTTTTTAGTATATAGTATTATTTCAACGTAATTTAACGATGTGCAAAATTTGGGGAATTTTGGCAGAGGTGAAAATTTTCGAGATTTTTGACTGTGACAACTCGAGGTGAAAATCTCGAAAATCATGAACTCTAAAAATGGACTGATTCTTTGTATATGATTATTTTGGCGTAATTTAACGCTGTGCAAAATTTGGGGATTTTTGGGAGGTGAAAATTTTTAATATTTTTGACTTGTGACGACTCGAGGTGAAAAACTCGAAAATCATAAATTCTAAAAATGGATTAATTTTATTAGTATATGATAATTTGGCGTAATTTAACGCTGTGCAAAATTTGGGGAATTTTGGGCGAGGTGAAAATTTCCGAGATTTTTTAACTTGACGGCTCGAGTGAAAAACTCGGAATTCATAAAGTCTTAAAACATGTTGATTTTTCTAATATATGATTATTTTGGCGTAATCTAACGCTGTGCAAAATTTGGGGAATTTTGGGAGAGGTGAAAATTTTCAAAATATTTGACTTGTGACGACTCGAGGTGAAAAACTCGCAAATCATGAAATCTAAAAATGGGCTTATTTTTTATTATATGATTATTTTGGCGTAATTTAACGCTGTGCAAAATTTGTTGAATTTTGGGAGAGGTGAAAATTTTCGAGATTTTTGACTTGTGACAACTCGAGGTAAAAAACTCGAAAATCATGAACTTTAAAAATGGGCTGATTTTTGTAGTATATGATTATTTCAACGTAGTTTAACGCTGTACAAAATTTGGGGATTTTTGGGAGGTGAAAATTTTCAATATTTTTGACTTGTGACGACTCGAGTTGAAAAACTCGCAAATCATGAATTCTAAAAATGGATTATTTTTTTTAGTATATGATAATTTGGCGTAATTTAACGCTGTGCAAAATTTGGGGAATTTTGGGCGAGGTGAAAATTTCCGAGATTTTTTAACTTGACGACTCGAGTGAAAAACTCGAAAATCATAAAGTCTAAAAACAGGCTGATTTTTCTAATATATGATTATTTTGGCGTAATCTAACGCTGTGCAAAATTTGGGGAATTTTGGGAGAGGTGAAAATTTTCAAAATTTTTGACTTGTGACGACTCGAGGTGAAAAACTCGCAAATCATGAAATCTAAAAATGGGCTTATTTTTTATTATATGATTATTTTGGCGTAATTTAACGCTGTGCAAAATTTGGGGAATTTTGGGAGAGGTGAAACTTTTCGAGATTTTTGACTTGTGACTACTCGAGGTGAAAATCTCGAAAATCATGAACGCTAAAAACGGGCTGATTTTTTTAGTATATGATTATTTTGGCGTAATTTAACGCTGTGCAAAATTTGGGGAATTGTGGGAGGGTGAAAATTTTCAAGATTTTTTACTTGTGACGACTCGAGGTGAAAAACTCGCAAATCATGAAATCTAAAAATGGGCTGATTTTTTAGTATATGATTATTTTGGCGTAATTTAACGCTGTGCAAAATTTGGAGATTTTTCGGAGGTGAAAATTTTCAATATTTTTGACTTGTGACAACTCGAGGTGAAAAACTCAAAAATCATGAAATCTAAAAATGGGCTGATTTTTTTAGTATATGATTATTTTAGCGTAATTTAACGCTGTGCAAAATTTGGGGAATTTTAGGAGAGGTGAAAATTTTCAAGATTTTTTACTTTGACGACTCGAGGTGAAAAACTCGCAAATCATGAAATCTAAAAATGGGCTGATTTTTTAGTATATGATTATTTTGGCGTAATTTAACGCTGTGCAAAATTTGGGGAATTTTGGGCGAGGTGAAAATTTCCGAGATTTTTTAACTTGACTCGACGACTCGACGACTCGAGTGAAAAACTCGAAAATCATAAAGTCTAAAAACAGGCTGATTTTTCTAATATATGATTATTTTGGCGTAATCTAACGCTGTGCAAAATTTGGGGAATTTTGGGAGAGGTGAAAATTTTAAAAATTTTTGACTTGTGACGACTCGAGGTGAAAAACTCGCAAATTATGAAATCTAAAAATGGGCTGCTTTTTTAGTATATGATTATATTGGCGTAATTTAACGCTGTCCAAAATTTGGGGAATTTTGGGAGAGGTGAAAATTTTCGAGATTTTTGACTTGTGACAACTCGAGGTAAAAAACTCGAAAATCATGAACTCTACAAATAGGCTGATTTTTATAATATATGATTATTTTGGCGAAATTTAACGATGTGCAAAATTTGGGGAATTTTGGGAGAGGTGAAAATTATCGAGATTTTTCACTTGTGACAACTCGAGGTGAAAATATCGAAAATCATGAACTCTAAAAACGTGCTGATTTTTGTAGTATATGATTATTTTGGCGTAATTTAAGGCTGTGCAAAATTTGGGGAATTTTTGGAGAGGTAAAAATTTTCGAGATTTTTGACTTGTGACAACTCGAGGTAAAAATTCCAAAAATCATTAACTCTAAAAACGGGCTGATTTTTTTAGTATATAGTATTATTTCAACGTAATTTAACGATGTGCAAAATTTGGGGAATTTTGGCAGAGGTGAAAATTTTCGAGATTTTTGACTGTGACAACTCGAGGTGAAAATCTCGAAAATCATGAACTCTAAAAATGGACTGATTCTTTGTATATGATTATTTTGGCGTAATTTAACGCTGTGCAAAATTTGGGGATTTTTGGGAGCTGAAAATTTTTAATATTTTTGACTTGTGACGACTCGAGGTGAAAAACTCGAAAATCATAAATTCTAAAAATGGATTAATTTTTTTAGTATATGATAATTTGGCGTAATTTAACGCTGTGCAAAATTTGGGGAATTTTGGGCGAGGTGAAAATTTCCGAGATTTTTTAACTTGACGGCTCGAGTGAAAAACTCGAAATTCATAAAGTCTTAAAACATGCTGATTTTTCTAATATATGATTATTTTGGCGTAATCTAACGCTGTGCAAAATTTGGGGAATTTTGGGAGAGGTGAAAATTTTCAAAATATTTGACTTGTGACGACTCGAGGTGAAAAACTTGCAAATCATGAAATCTAAAAATGGGCTTATTTTTTATTATATGATTATTTTGGCGTAATTTAACGCTGTGCAAAATTTGGGGAATTTTGGGAGAGGTGAAAATTTTCGAGATTTTTGACTTGTGACTACTCGAGGTGAAAATCTCGAAAATAATGAACTCTAAAAACGGGCTTATTTTTTGTTATATGATTATTTTGGCGTAATTTAACGCTGTGCAAAATTTGGGGAATTTTGGGAGAGGTGAAAATTTTCGAGATTTTTGACTTGTGACAACTCTAAGTAAAAATCTCGAAAATCATGAACTCTAAGAACGGGCTGATTTTTGTAGAATATGATTATTATGGCGTTATTTAACGCTGTGCAAAATTTGGGAGGTGAAAATTTTCGAGATTTTTGACTTGCGACAACTCGATGTAAAAAACTCGAAAATCATGAACTCTACAAATAGGCTGATTTTTGTAGTATATATATGAGTATTTTGGCGTAGTTTAACGATGTGCAAAATTTGGGGAATTTTGGGAGAGGTGAAAATTTTCGAGATTTTTGACTTGTGTCGACTCGAGGTGAAAAACTCGAAAATCATAAACTCTAAAAATGGATTAATTTTTTTAGTATATGATAATTTGGCGTAATTTAACGCTGTGCAAAATTTGTTGAATTTTGGGAGAGGTGAAAATTTTCGAGATTTTTGACTTGTGACAACTCGAGGTAAAAAACTCGAAAATCATGAACTTTAAAAATGGGCTGATTTTTGTAGTATATGATTATTTCAATGTAGTTTAACGCTGTACAAAATTTGGGGATTTTTGGGAGGTGAAAATTTTCAATATTTTTGACTTGTGACGACTCGAGTTGAAAAACTCGCAAATCATGAATTCTAAAAATGGATTAAATTTTTAGTATATGATAATTTGGCGTAATTTAACGCTGTGCAAAATTTGGGGAATTTTGGGCGAGGTGAAAATTTCCGAGATTTTTTAACTTGGCGTAATCTAACGCTGTGCAAAATTTGGGGAATTTTGGGAGAGGTGAAAATTTTCAAAATTTTTGACTTGTGACGACTCGAGGTGAAAAACTCGCAAATCATGAAATCTAAAAATGGGCTTATTTTTTATTATATGATTATTTTGGCGTAATTTAACGCTGTGCAAAATTTGGGGAATTTTGGGAGAGGTGAAACTTTTCGAGATTTTTGACTTGTGACTACTCGAGGTGAAAATCTCGAAAATTATGAACGCTAAAAACGGGCTGATTTTTTTAGTATATGATTATTTTGGCGTAATTTAACGCTGTGCAAAATTTGGGGAATTGTGGGAGGGTGAAAATTTTCAAGATTTTTTACTTGTGACGACTCGAGGTGAAAAACTCGCAAATCATGAAATCTAAAAATGGGCTGATTTTTTAGTATATGATTATTTTGGCGTAATTTAACGCTGTGCAAAATTTGGGGATTTTTGGGAGGTGAAAATTTTCAATATTTTTGACTTGTGACGACTCGAGGTGAAAAACTCAAAAATCATGAAATCTAAAAATGGGCTGATTTTTTTAGTATATGATTATTTTGGCGTAATTTAACGCTGTGCAAAATTTGGGGAATTTTAGGAGAGGTGAAAATTTTCAAGATTTTTTACTTTGACGACTCGAGGTGAAAAACTCGCAAATCATGAAATCTAAAAATGGGCTGATTTTTTAGTATATGATTATTTTGGCGTAATTTAACGCTGTGCAAAATTTGGGGAATTTTGGGCGAGGTGAAAATTTCCGAGATTTTTTAACTTGACTCGACGACTCGACGACTCGAGTGAAAAACTCGAAAATCATAAAGTCTAAAAACAGGCTGATTTTTCTAATATATGATTATTTTGGCGTAATCTAACGCTGTGCAAAATTTGGGGAATTTTGGGAGAGGTGAAAATTTTAAAAATTTTTGACTTGTGACGACTCGAGGTGCAAAACTCGCAAATTATGAAATCTAAAAATAGGCTGCTTTTTTAGTATATGATTATATTGGCGTAATTTAACGCTGTCCAAAATTTGGGGAATTTTGGGAGAGGTGAAAATTTTCGAGATTTTTGACTTGTGACAACTCGAGGTAAAAAACACGAAAATCATGAACTCTACAAATAGGCTGATTTTTGTAATATATGATTATTTTGGCGTAATTTAACGATGTGCAAAATTTGGGGAATTTTGGGAGAGGTGAAAATTATCGAGATTTTTGACTTGTGACAACTCGAGGTGAAAATCTCGAAAATCATGAACTCTAAAAACGTGCTGATTTTTGTAGTATATGATTATTTTGGCGTAATTTAAGGCTGTGCAAAATTTGGGGAATTTTTGGAGAGGTAAAAATTTTCGAGATTTTTGACTTGTGGCAACTCGAGGTAAAAATTCCAAAAATCATTAACTCTAAAAACGGGCTGATTTTTTTAGTATATAGTATTATTTCAACGTAATTTAACGATGTGCAAAATTTGGGGAATTTTGGCAGAGGTGAAAATTTTCGAGATTTTTGACTGTGACTACTCGAGGTGAAAATCTCGAAAATCATGAACTCTAAAAATGGACTGATTCTTTGTATATAATTATTTTGGCGTAATTTAACGCTGTGCAAAATTTGGGGATTTTTGGGAGCTGAAAATTTTTAATATTTTTGACTTGTGACGACTCGAGGTGAAAAACTCGAAAATCATAAATTCTAAAAATGGATTAATTTTTTTAGTATATGATAATTTGGCGTAATTTAACGCTGTGCAAAATTTGGGGAATTTTGGGCGAGGTGAAAATTTCCGAGATTTTTTAACTTGACGGCTCGAGTGAAAAACTCGAAATTCATAAAGTCTTAAAACATGTTGATTTTTCTAATATATGATTATTTTGGCGTAATCTAACGCTGTGCAAAATTTGGGGAATTTTGGGAGAGGTGAAAATTTTCAAAATATTTGACTTGTGACGACTCGAGGTGAAAAACTCGCAAATCATGAAATCTAAAAATGGGCTTATTTTTTATTATATGATTATTTTGGCGTAATTTAACGCTGTGCAAAATTTGGGGAATTTTGGGAGAGGTGAAAATTTTCGAGATTTTTGACTTGTGACTACTCGAGGTGAAAATCTCGAAAATAATGAACTCTAAAAACGGGCTTATTTTTTATTATATGATTATTTTGGCGTAATTTAACGCTGTGCAAAATTTGCGGAATTTTGGGAGAGGTGAAAATTTTCGAGATTTTTGACTTGTGACAACTCGAAGTAAAAATCTCGAAAATCATGAACTCTAAGAACGGGCTGATTTTTGTAGTATATGATTATTATGGCGTTATTTAACGCGGTGCAAAATTTGGGGAATTTTGGGAGAGGTGAAAATTTTCGAGATTTTTGACTTGCGACAACTCGATGTAAAAAACTCGAAAATCATGAACTCTACAAATAGGCTGATTTTTGTAGTATATATATGATTATTTTGGCGTAGTTTAACGATGTACAAAATTTGGGGAATTTTGGGAGAGGTGAAAATTTTCGAGATTTTTGACTTGTGACAACTCGAGGTGAAAATCTCGAAAATCATGAACTCTAAAAACGTGCTGATTTTTGTAGTATATGATTATTTTGGCGTAATTTAACGATGTGCATAATTTGGGGAATTTTGGGAGAGGTGAAAATTTTCGAGATTTTTGACTTGTGACAACTCGAGGTAAAAATTCCAAAAATCATTAACTCTAAAAACGGGCTGATTTTTTTAGTATATAGTATTATTTCAACGTAATTTAACGATGTGCAAAATTTGGGGAATTTTGGCAGAGGTGAAAATTTTCGAGATTTTTGACTGTGACAACTCGAGGTGAAAATCTCGAAAATCATGAACTCTAAAAATGGACTGATTCTTTGTATATGATTATTTTGGCGTAATTTACGCTGTGCAAAATTTGGGGATTTTTGGGAGGTGAAAATTTTCAATATTTTTGACTTGTGACGACTCGAGGTGAAAAACTCGAAAATCATAAACTCTAAAAATGGATTAATTTTTTTAGTTATGATAATTTGGCGTAATTTAACGCTGTGCAAAGTTTTGTGAATTTTGGGAGAGGTGAAAATTTTCGAGATTTTTTAACTTGACGACTCGAGGTGAAAAACTCGAAAATCATGAAGTCTAAAAACAGGCTGATTTTTCTAATATATGATTTTTTTTCATATTCTAACGCTGTGCAAAATTTGGGAAATTTTGGAAGAGGTGAAAATTTTCAAAATTTTTGACTTGTGACGACTCGAGGTGAAAAACTCGTAAATCATGAAATCTAAAAATGGGTTGATTTTTTAGTATATGATTATTTTGGCGTAATTTAACTTTGTGTTAAATTTGGGGAATTTTGGGAGAGGTGAAAATTTTCGAGATTTTTGACTTGTGACAACTCGATGTAAAAAACTCGAAAATCATGAACTCTACAAATAGGCTGATTTTTGTAGTATATGATAATTTTGACGTAATTTAACGATGTGCAAAACTTGGGGAATTTTGGGAGAGGTGAAAATTTTTTGAGATTTTTGACTTGTGACAACACGAGGTGAAAATCTCGAAAATCATGAACTCGAAAAACGTGCTGATTTTTGTAGTATATGATTATTTTGGCGTAATTTAAGTCTGTGCAAAATTTGGGAAATTTTGGGAGAGATGAAAATTTTCGAGATTTTTGACTTGTGACTACTCGAGGTGAAAATCTCGAAAATCATGAACTCTAAAAACGGGCTTATTTTTTATTAAATGATTATTTTGGAATAATTTAACGCTGTGCAAAATTTGGGGAATTTTGGGAGAGGCGTAATTTAACGCTGTGCAAAATTTGGGGAATTTTGGGAGAGGTGAAAATTTTCGAGATTTTTGACTTGTGACAACTCGAGGTGAAAATCTCTAAAATCATGAACTCTAAAATTGGACTGATTCTTTGTACATGATTATTTTGGCGTAATTTAACGCTGTGCAAAATTTGGGGATTTTTGGGAGGTGAAAATTTTTAATATTTTTGACTTGTGTCGACTCGAGGTGAAAAACTCCAAAATCATAAACTCTAAAAATGGATTAATTTTTTTAGTATATGATAATGTGGCGTAATTTAACGCTGTGCAAAATTTGGGGAATTTTGGGAGAGGTGAACATTTTCGAGATTTTTGACTTGTGACAACTCGAGGTAAAAAACTCGAAAATCATGAACTTTAAAAATGGGCTGATTTTTGTAGTATATGATTATTTCAACGTAATTTAACGCTGTGCAAAATTTGGTGAGTTTTGGGAGAGGTGAAAATTTTCAAGATTTTTGACTTGTGACAACTCGAGGTAAAAAACTCGAAAATCATTAACTTTAAAAATGGGCTGATTTTTGTAGTATATGATTATTTCAACGTAATTTAACGCTGTGCAAAATTTGGGGAATTTTGGGAGAGGTGAAAATTTTCAAGATTTTTTAATTGTGACGACTCGAGGTGAAAAAATCAAAAATCATGAACTCTAAAAATGAACTAATTTTTTTAGTAAATGATTATTTTGGCGTAATCTAACGCTGTGCAAAATTTGGGGAATTTTGGGAGAGGTAAAAATTTTCAAGATTTTTTATCTTGACAACTCGAGGTGAAAATCTTGAAAATCATGAATGCTTTGTAATATATGATTATTTTGGCGTAATCTAACGCTGTACAAAATTTGGTGAATTTGGGAGAGGTGAAAATTTTCGAGATTTTTGACTTGTGACAACTCGAGGTGAAAATCTCGAAAATCATGAACTCTAAAAACGGGCTGATTTTTTTAGTATATGATTATTATGGCGTAATTTAACGCTGTGCAAAATTTGGGGAATTTTTTGAGAGGTGAAAATTTTCGAGATTTTTGACTTGTGACAATTCGAGGTGAAAATCTCTAAAATCATGAACTCTAAAAATGGACTGATTCTTTGTATATGTTAATTCAAAGATTTATTTAGAACTCAAAAAATATTATAAAGTTTTACAAACAATTAGAATGAAATTCAAAATGATACTACGATTATTTTTAAAACAGAATAACAAGTAGTTGTAAGTAAAATATGCACAGGTGGGAAAAGCAAATATAAATTATATGAAATATTATTTCCAACACTTCCCCTCAAACTGGCATATTTTTATTAATAATTATACATACATACATTTTAGTTAAATTTAATTGACTGAAGTCCGAGACCTCTTAAAAACTTAAAGTGCTTAGATTTAGTTAGATTTTTGGTTAGTACATCTGATACGTTTTCATCTGTTGGAATATACTGCAATTCAATCTCATTTGCCTTCACGACATCTCTCACATGTAAATATTTAACATCAATGTGCTTGCTTCTTCCGTGTAAAACTGGATTTTTAGCTATACACTGAGCGCTTAAGTTATCGCCATAAACAGATATTGGCTTATTGACACCATAGCAGTTTATTTCACTAAGCAATTTCTTCAAATAAACTGCTTCTCTTGCTGCCGTAGATAAGGCTACGAATTCTGCCTCAGTGCTACTTAACGCAATATTGGGTTGTTTTTTGCTTTCCCAACTGACCGAACATCCTGCCATAACAAATACCATACCAGTGTAAGACTTGCGATCTTCCTTACAACTAGCCCAATCAGCATCCACAAATGCTTTTGGTGGTTCACCTGTTTTAGAATAAACCAATCTCAAATCCAATGTTGCAGAAAGATACCTTAGAATATGTTCGGCAGCCTTCAAGTGTTCAATATGCGGATTTGTATTTTTCTGCGCCAATTTCCCCACAGAATGAAGTATGTCTGGCCTGGTTGAAATCGCTAAGTACATAAGTGTTCCGATTAATGACTGATAGGTCTTAGGCTCAACTTTTTTACATTCAGAGCTGCTGCATTGTATTTGAAACCCAGGATCTAAGGGCGTTGATACGGGTCTGCATTGTGCCATACCATATTCTTGCAATAGATTTTTAATATACTGCTTATGACCAACTGCAATAGAACTTGTTTCGACTTCTCTTTCTATTTCCATCCCCAAAAAATGCTTTACTTCACCACCATCAACAATTTTAAACTTTTCAGCTATCTTGCGTTTTACTACCTCTAAGTATTTTTTATCACTGCAGGCAATCATGATGTCATCAACGTATACCGCTATCAAATTAAATTTATCACCATCATTCGCATGGTAAAGGCACGGTTCGTTCTTACAAGGCACGAAACCAATTTCACGAATAGCCGCATCAAGAGTAGCATTCCATGCACGTCCGGACTGCTTAAGACCATAAATTGAACGATTCAGCTTAAGTACTTTGTTTGGCTTAAACTCATTTGCAAATCCATCTGGTGGTTTCATAAATACCTCTTCTTCTAGCTTGCTGTTCAGATACGCAGTTGAAACATCAACGTGATGCAAATGCAAGTTATGTTCTGCTGCTAGTGCCAGCATCATTCTAATTGTTGAGTAGCGGACAACTGGAGAAAATGTTTCGTTAAAATTGAGACCAAACTGTTGGTTACAACCCTTAGCTACAAGTCGTGCTTTAAATCGTTGTACGTTACCATGCTCATCTTTTTTCAAACTAAAAACCCACTTACAGCCAATTGTCTTCTTGTTTTTTGGCAAATCTACAACATTCCATGTATTATTGTCTATCAGGGCCTTATATTCTTTTGTCATGGCATCCTTCCAATAATCACAAAAGTCATTGTCATAAGCTTCTTTCACTGTTTGGGGAATTTCAATATTTTCGTTTCTTATAAAACTGATTGCTTGGTAAACTTTTCTAGGTCTTCCTTTAGTACCCGTACGAATTAATTTTGGCCTACCTCTTCCTCTTGTAACTTCAACAGGCAATACATTTTAATTTTTGCCATCACTGTCTGAGCTGCAAGTTTCAAACTCTTCGCCACTTTCTTTATCTCGCTCAATGCTATCGCTAGTATCATCATCTTGTATACTTTTGTCATCTTTTAAATTGGTATTTTCATCTTTTTGGGCTAAAATTTCAGTAAAATTGTATGAGTCTGAGCTTCTGGACATATCCTCGCAAAACTTAACATCTCTTTTCTCAACAACATTTCTGGCGTCGACATCATATAACCTATATGCTTTGGATGTTGTTGAATAGCCGACAAATATGTAACTCTTACCCCTTGCTGCAAACTTTTTATGTTGAATCTTATCCAAAGCAACAGCTGGTGAGCCAAAAACACGAAAGTGTTTAACGTTTGGTTTTCTTGAGTGCCACATTTCAAAAGGCGTTTTTTCATGCAAAATTTTAGTTGTAGTTCTGTTGCGTATATAAACGGATGTGTTTACAGCCTCTGCCCACAAGGATTCATTTACGTTTGCGTGCAACATCATACTTCTAGACATTTCAATAATAGTCCTATTGGCACGTTCCGCAACACCGTTTTGCTGTGGCGTATACGGTACAGTCAATTGCCGTTGAATGCCACATTGTTCAAGAAAATTATCAAATTTTTTATTTACATACTCCGTACCATTGTCGCTGCGAATCGCCTTAATTTTGTGTTCGGTTTGATTTTCTACAAAAGTTTTGAATATTTTAAATTTTTCAAAAACTTCGCTTTTGTGTTTTATAAAATATACGAAGATCCAACGAGACATATCATCAATAAAACTAACAAAATATCGCGCACCTCCAACTGATTGCGTATTCATCGGTCCGCAAACATCAGTATGAATTAATTCCAATAAATTCTTTGATCTCGTTTCACTTACGGAAAATGGTTGACTGCATATTTTACTTTGCATGCATGTATTACACGATATATGTCTTGGAATACTATTCAACTTCAAACCATGGACGGAATTTTTATTGAAAAGATCACTAAGGGCTTTAAAATTGAGGTGACCATAGCGATTATGCCAAAGAACTGCACTGCTAGCATTCAAACAATAATTAAACGATATTTCTTCTGAAAACACAAACAAATTTGAGCTTTTATTTGCTTTAAGTAACTCTTTACCACAGTTTTCTATAAATATGGCAGATTCTCGTTCGAACTTCACTGTCAATCCATTATTTGTAGCTCTAGACACTGAAATGAAGTTACCCATCATACTTGGAACGTAAAGAACATCTCTTAGTGTTATGCTTCCGCTTTTAGCTTTAATCACTACGTCCCCTTTCCCTTCGGCTTCTATGAACTGATCACAAGCTAGCATCACTTTCTCTTTATATTCGACAAACGAAATAAATCTCTCACGATCGCAACAAATATGCACCGTTGCGCCGCTGTCAATGCACCAAGAAGTTTTGTTCAACCCATTGTTTTTGTATGCAGCTAATAAGGCAAATGAACGTTGTTGTTGTTTCTTTTGTTCATCTTTTGCTCGACAGTTTTTTGCATAGTGTTCACGCTTCCCACATTTATAGCATTTAAAGTTATTCTTGTCAAAGCTCTTTTTATTATTTGCTGTACTACTTGATTTTAGCGAAAATGCTTGTTGTACAGAAACAATTTCTTCTTTTTCAGTATGCTGCTTACGTCTTTCCCATTCCTCTAAAAGCTTAACCTTCAAAACATCAAACGTCGGCAATACGTCCCTCGTTTCGATAGCTATGACGAAGTTTTCGAAATCTTTAGGGAGACTGGACAGCAAAATTATTGCTAGTAGCTCATCACCCAGAGTAATATTTACTTCGCTTAGTTTTTCAGCAATTTCGACCATCAAATTTAGATACTGCATCATGGTAACAGCCTCCGCCATACGAAGTGCTAACAATTTTTTATAAAGACTGACCTTTCTTAATGGTCCACTTGGTTTATAAACACCAGCCAATTTATTCCATGCATCAGCAGCTGTTTCACAATTTTTTAAATAGCTTAGTTGAGATGGTTTGACTGAAAGCATAATAGTGGTTAAAGCTGTTTCATTTTGTTGTCCCCATATCAAAGCTTCTGCTGCAGCCTTTGGCTTTTCGCTACTTCCATTAGCTACACTCCACAGTTCCGAATGTCTGAGAACGCACTGCATCTGGACACACCAAGTGTCATAGTTTTCTTCGTTAAAATTATCAATTTGATAAAGGGAATTCATTTTTAATTGAATATTGCGACTAACGCGAATAATGTGACTAACACACACTATTTCTTAAAAAATATTTTATTTTATACGAGCTCTGGGCCCATAACCTGTTAATTCAAAGACTTATTTAGAACTCAAAAAATATTATAAAGTTTTACAAACAATTAGAATGAAATTCAAAATGATACTACGATTATTTTTAAAACAGAATAACAAGTAGTTGTAAGTAAAATATGCACAGGTGGGAAAAGCAAATATAAATTATATGAAATATTATTTCCAACAGTATATGATTATTTTGGCGTAATTTAACGCTGTGCAAAATTTGGGGATTTTTCGGAGGTGAAAATTTTCAATATTTTTGACTTGTGACAACTCGAGGTGAAAAACTCGAAAATCATGAAGTCTAAAAACAGGCTGATTTTTCTAATATATCATTATTTTGGCGTAATCTAACGCTGTGCAAAATTTAGGGAATTTTGGGAGAGGTGAAAATTTTCAATATTTTTGACTTGTGACGACTCGAAATGAAAAACTCGAAAATCATAAACTCTAAAAATGGATTAATTTTTTTTAGTATGTGATAATTTGGCGTAATTTAACGCTGTGCAAAATTTGGGAAATTTTGGGAGGTGAAAATTTTCAATATTTTTGACTTGTGTCGACTCGAGGTGAAAAACTCGAAAATCATAAACTCTAAAAATGGATTAATTTTTTTAGTATATGATAATGTGGCGTAATTTAACGCTGTGCAAAATTTGGGGAATTTTGGGAGAGGTGAAAATTTTCGAGATTTTTGAATTGTGACTACTCGAGGTGAAAATCTCGAAAATCATGAACTCTAAAAACGTGCTGATTTTTGTAGTATATGATTATTTTGGCGTAATTTAAGGCTGTGCAAAATTTGGGGAATTTTTGGAGAGGTGAAAATTTTCGAGATTTTTGACTTGTGACAACTCGAGGTGAAAATCTCGAAGATCATGAACTCTAAAAACGGGCTGATTTTTTTAGTATATGATTATTTCAACGTAATTTAACGATGTGCAAAATTTGGGAAATTTTGGGAGAGGTGAAAATTTTCGAGATTTTTGAATTGTGTGTACTCGAGGTGAAAATCTCGAAAATCATAAACTCTAAAAACGGGCTTATTTTTTATTATATGAATATTTCGGCGTAATTTAACCCTGTGCAAAATTTGGGGAATTTTGGGAGAGGTGAAAATTTTCGAGATTTTTGACTTGTGACAACTCGAGTTGAAAATCTCGAAAATCATGAACTCTAAAAATGGATTAATTTTTTTAGTATATGATAATTTGGCGTAATTTAACGCTGTGCAAAATTTTGTGAATTTTGGGAGAGGTGAAAATTTTCCAGATTTTTTAACTTGACGACTCGAGGTGAAAAACTCGAAAATCATGAAGTCTAAAAACAGGCTGATTTTTCTAATATATGATTTTTTTCGTAATCTAACGCTGTGCAAAATTTGGGGAATTTTGGGAGAGGTGAAAATTTTCAAAATTTTTGACTTGTGACGACTCGAGGTGAAAATCTCGAAAATCATGAACTCTAAAAACGGGCTTATTTTTTATTAAATGATTATTTTGGCGTAATTTAACGCTGTGCAAAATTTGGGGAATTTTGGAAGAGGTGAAACTTTTCGAGATTTTTGACTTGTGACTACTCGAGGTGAAAATCTCGAAAATCATGAACTCTAAGAACTGGCTGTTTTTTTTAGTATATGATTATTATGGCGTAATTTAACGCTGTGCAAAATTTGGGGAATTTTGGGAGAGGTGAAAATTTTCGAGATTTTTGACTTGTGACAACTCGAGGTGAAAATCTCTAAAATCATGAACTCTAAATTGGACTGATTCTTTGTACATGATTATTTTGGCGTAATTTAACGCTGTGCAAAATTTGGGGATTTTTGGGAGGTGAAAATTTTCAATATTTTTGACTTGTGTCGACTCGAGGTGAAAAACTCGAAAATCATAAACTCTAAAAATGGATTAATTTTTTTAGTATATGATAATGTGGCGTAATTTAACGGTGTGCAAAATTTGGGGAATTTTGGGAGAGGTGAACATTTTCGAGATTTTTGACTTGTGACAACTCGAGGTAAAAAACTCGAAAATCATGAACTTTAAAAATGGGCTGATTTTTGTAGTATATGATTATTTCAACGTAATTTAACGCTGTGCAAAATTTCGGGAATTTTGGGAGAGGTGAAAATTTTGAAGATTTTTTACTTGTGACGACTTGAGGTGAAAAAGTCGCAAATCATGAAATCTAAAAATGGGCTGATTTTTTAGTATATGATTATTTTGGAGTAATCTAACGCTGTGCAAAATTTGGGGAATTTTGGGAGAGGTGGAAATTTTCAATATTTTTGACTTGTGACAACTCGAGGTAAACAACTCGAAAATCATTAACTTTAAAAATGGGCTGATTTTTGTAGTAAATGATTATTTCAACGTAATTTAACGCTGTGCAAAATTTGGTGAATTTTGGGAGAGGTGTAAATTTTCGAGATTTTTGACTTGTCTACTCGAGGTGAAAATCTCGAAAATCATGAACTCTAAAAATGGACTGATTTTTTTGTATACGATTATTTTGGCGTAATTTAACGCTGTGCAAAATTTGGGAATTCTTGGGAGGTGAAAATTTTCAATATTTTTGACTTGTGACGACTCGAAATGAAAAACTCGAAAATCATAAACTCTAAAAATGGATTAATTTTTTTTAGTATATGATAATTTGGCGTAATTTAACGCTGTGCAAAATTTGGGGAATTTTGGGAGAGGTGAAAATTTTCGAGATTTTTGACTTGTGACAACTCGAGGTAAAAAACTCGAAAATCATTAACTTTAAAAATGGGCTGATTTTTGTAGTATATGATTATTTCAACGTAATTTAACGCTGTGCAAAATTTGGGTAATTTTGGGGGAGGTGAAAATTTTCAAGATTTTTTACTTGTGACGACTCGAGGTGAAAAAATCAAAAATCATGATCCCTAAAAATGAACTAATTTTTTTAGTAAATGATTATTTTGGCGTAATATAAAGCTGTGCAAACAAAATTTGGGGAATTTTGGGAGAGGTAAAAATTTTCAAGATTTTTTATCTTGACAATTCGAGGTGAAAATCTCGAAAATCATGAAGGCTAAAAACAGGCTGATTTTTGTAATATATGATTATTTTGGCGTTATCTAACGCTGTGCAAAATTTGGTGAATTTTGGGAGAGGTGAAATTTTTCGAGATTTTTGACTTGTGACAACTCGAGGTGAAAATCTCGAAAATCATGAACTCTAAAAACGGGCTGATTTTTTTAGTATATGATTATTATGGCGTAATTTAAAGCTGTGCAAAATTTGAGGAATTTTTTGAGAGGTGAAAATTTTCGAGATTTTTGACTTGTGACTACTCGAGGTGAAAATCTCGAAAATAATGAACTCTAAAAACGGGCTTATTTTTTATTAAATGATTATTTTGGCGTAATTTAACGCTGTGCAAAATTTGGGGAATTTTGGGAGAGGTGAAAATTTTCGAGATTTTTGACTTGTGACTACTCGAGGTGAAAATCTCGAAAATCATGAACTCTAAGAACCGGCTGTTTTTTTTAGTATATGATTATTATGGCGTAATTTAACGCTGTGCAAAATTTGGGGATTTTTGGGAGGTGAAAATTTTCAATATTTTTGACTTGCGACGATTCGAAATGAAAAAGTCGAAAATCATAAACTCTAAAAATGGATTAATTTTTTTTAGTATATGATAATTTGGCGTAATATAACGCTTTGCAAAATTTTGGGAGAGGTGAAAATTTTCGAGATTTTTGACTTGTGACAACTCGAGGTAAACAACTCGAAAATCATTAACTTTAAAAATGGGCTGATTTTTGTAGTATTTGATTATTTCAACGTAATTTAACGCTGTGCAAAATTTGGTGAATTTTGGGAGAGGTGAAAATTTTCAATATTTTTGACTTGTGATGACTCGAGGTGAAAAACTCGAAAATCATGAACTCTAAAAACAGGCTGATTTTTGTAATATATGATTATTTTTGCGTAATCTAACGCTGTGCAAAATATGGGGAAATTTTGGGAGAGGTGAAAATTTTCAAGATTTTTTACTTGTGACGACTCGAGGTGAAAAAATCAAAAATCATGAACTCTAAAAATGAACTAATTTTTTTAGTAAATGATTATTTTGGCGTAATATAACGCTGTGCAAACAAAATTTGGGGAATTTTGGGAGAGGTAAAAATTTTCAAGATTTTTTATCTTGACAACTCGAGGTGAAAATCTCGAAAATCATGAAGGCTAAAAACAGGCTGATTTTTGTAATATAGGATTATTTTGGCGTAATCTAACGCTGTGCAAAATTTGGTGAATTTTGGGAGAGGTGAAAATTTTCGAGATTTTTGACTTGTGACAACTCGAGGTGAAAATCTCGAAAATCATGAACTCTAAAAACGGGCTGATTTTTTTAGTATATGATTATTATGGCGTAATTTAACGCTGTGCAAAATTTGGGGAATTTTTTGAGAGGTGAAAATTTTCGAGATTTTTGACTTGTGACAACTCGAGGTGAAAATCTCTAAAATCATGAACTCTAAAAATGGATGGTATATGCTTATTTTGACGTAATTTAACGCTGTGCAAAATTTGGGGATTTTTCGGAGGTGAAAATTTTCAATATTTTTGACTTGTGACGACTCGAGGTGAAAAACTCGAAAATCATGAAGTCTAAAAAAAGGCTGATTTTTCTAATATTTGATTATTTTGGCGTAATCTAACGCTGTGCAAAATTTGGGGAATTTTGGGAGAGGTTAAAATTTTCGAGATTTTTGACTTGTCTACTCGAGGTGAAAATCTCGAAAATCATGAACTTTAAAAATAGGCTGATTTTTGTAGTATATGATTATTTCAACGTAATTTAACGGTGTTTAAATTTTGGGGAATTTTGGGAGAGGTGAAAATTTTCAAAATTTTTTACTTGTGACGACTCGAGGTGAAAAATTCGAAAATCATGAACTCTAAAAACAGGCTGATTTTTGTAATATATGATTATTTTTGCGTAATCTAACGCTGTGCAAAATATGGGGAATTTTTGGGAGAGGTGAAAATTTTCGAGATTTTTGACTTGTCTACACGAGGTGAAAATCTCGAAAATCATGAACTCTAAAAATGAATTGATTTTTTTGTATATGATTATTTTGGCGTAATTTAACGCTGTGCAAAATTTGGGGATTTTTGGAAGGTGAAAATTTTCAATATTTTTGACTTGTGACGACTCGAAATGAAAAACTCGAAAATCATAAACTCTAAAAATGGATTAATTTTTTTTAGTATATGATAATTTGGCGTAATTTAACGCTGTGCAAAATTTGGGGAATTTTGGGAGAGGTGAAAATTTTCGAGATTTTTGACTTGTGACAACTCGAGGTAAAAAACTCGAAAATCATTAACTTTAAAAATGGGCTGATTTTTGTAGTATATGATTATTTCAACGTAATTTAACGCTGTGCAATATTTGGGGAAAATTGGGAGAGGTGAAAATTTTCAAGATTTTTTACTTGTGACGACTCGAGGTGAAAAAATCAAAAATCATGAACTCTAAAAATGAACTAATTTTTTTAGTAAATGATTATTTTGGCGTAATATAACGCTGTGCAAACAAAATTTGGGGAATTTTGGGAGAGGTAAAAATTTTCAAGATTTCTTATCTTAACAACTCGAGGTGAAAATCTCGAAAATCATGAAGGCTAAAAACAGGCTGATTTTTGTAATATAGGATTATTTTGGCGTAATCTAACGCTGTGCAAAATTTGGTGAATTTTGGGAGAGGTGAAAATTTTCGAGATTTTTGACTTGTGACAACTCGAGGTGAAAATCTCGAAAATCATGAACTCTAAAAACGGGCTGATTTTTTTAGTATATGATTATTATGGCGTAATTTAACGCTGTGCAAAATTTGGGGAATTTTTTGAGAGGTGAAAATTTTCGAGATTTTTGACTTGTGACAACTCGAGGTGAAAATCTCTAAAATCATGAACTCTAAAAATGGACTGATTCTTTGTATATGATTATTTTGGCGTAATTTAACGCTGTGCAAAATTTGGGGATTTTTCGGAGGTGAAAATTTTCAATATTTTTGACTTGTGACGACTCGAGGTGAAAAACTCGAAAATCATGAAGTCTAAAAACAGGCTGATTTTTCTAATATATGATTATTTTGGCGTAATCTAACGCTGTGCAAAATTTGGGGAATTTTGGGAGAGGTTAAAATTTTCGAGATTTTTGACTTGTCTACTCGAGGTGAAAATCTCGAAAATCATGAACTCTAAAAATGGATTAATTTTTTTTAGTATGTGATAATTTGGCGTAATTTAACGCTGTGCAAAATTTGGGAAATTTTGGGAGGTGAAAATTTTCAATATTTTTGACTTGTGTCGACTCGAGGTGAAAAACTCGAAAATCATAAACTCTAAATATGGATTAATTTTTTTTAGTATATAATAATTTGGCGTAATTTAACGCTGTGCAAAATTTGGGGAATTTTGGGAGAGGTGAAAATTTTCGAGATTTTTGACTTGTGACTACTCGAGGTGAAAATCTCGAAAATCATGAACTCTAAGAACCGGCTGTTTTTTTTAGTATATGATTATTATGGCGTAATTTAACGCTGTGCAAAATTTGGGGATTTTTGGGAGGTGAAAATTTTCAATATTTTTGACTTGCGACGATTCGAAATGAAAAAGTCGAAAATCATAAACTCTAAAAATGGATTAATTTTTTTTAGTATATGATAATTTGGCGTAATATAACGCTTTGCAAAATTTTGGGAGAGGTGAAAATTTTCGAGATTTTTGACTTGTGACAACTCGAGGTAAACAACTCGAAAATCATTAACTTTAAAAATGGGCTGATTTTTGTAGTATTTGATTATTTCAACGTAATTTAACGCTGTGCAAAATTTGGTGAATTTTGGGAGAGGTGAAAATTTTCAATATTTTTGACTTGTGATGACTCGAGGTGAAAAACTCGAAAATCATGAACTCTAAAAACAGGCTGATTTTTGTAATATATGATTATTTTTGCGTAATCTAACGCTGTGCAAAATATGGGGAAATTTTGGGAGAGGTGAAAATTTTCAAGATTTTTTACTTGTGACGACTCGAGGTGAAAAAATCAAAAATCATGAACTCTAAAAATGAACTAATTTTTTTAGTAAATGATTATTTTGGCGTAATATAACGCTGTGCAAACAAAATTTGGGGAATTTTGGGAGAGGTAAAAATTTTCAAGATTTTTTATCTTGACAACTCGAGGTGAAAATCTCGAAAATCATGAAGGCTAAAAACAGGCTGATTTTTGTAATATAGGATTATTTTGGCGTAATCTAACGCTGTGCAAAATTTGGTGAATTTTGGGAGAGGTGAAAATTTTCGAGATTTTTGACTTGTGACAACTCGAGGTGAAAATCTCGAAAATCATGAACTCTAAAAACGGGCTGATTTTTTTAGTATATGATTATTATGGCGTAATTTAACGCTGTGCAAAATTTGGGGAATTTTTTGAGAGGTGAAAATTTTCGAGATTTTTGACTTGTGACAACTCGAGGTGAAAATCTCTAAAATCATGAACTCTAAAAATGGATGGTATATGCTTATTTTGGCGTAATTTAACGCTGTGCAAAATTTGGGGATTTTTCGGAGGTGAAAATTTTCAATATTTTTGACTTGTGACGACTCGAGGTGAAAAACTCGAAAATCATGAAGTCTAAAAAAAGGCTGATTTTTCTAATATTTGATTATTTTGGCGTAATCTAACGCTGTGCAAAATTTGGGGAATTTTGGGAGAGGTTAAAATTTTCGAGATTTTTGACTTGTCTACTCGAGGTGAAAATCTCGAAAATCATGAACTTTAAAAATAGGCTGATTTTTGTAGTATATGATTATTTCAACGTAATTTAACGGTGTTTAAATTTTGGGGAATTTTGGGAGAGGTGAAAATTTTCAAAATTTTTTACTTGTGACGACTCGAGGTGAAAAATTCGAAAATCATGAACTCTAAAAACAGGCTGATTTTTGTAATATATGATTATTTTTGCGTAATCTAACGCTGTGCAAAATATGGGGAATTTTTGGGAGAGGTGAAAATTTTCGAGATTTTTGACTTGTCTACACGAGGTGAAAATCTCGAAAATCATGAACTCTAAAAATGAATTGATTTTTTTGTATATGATTATTTTGGCGTAATTTAACGCTGTGCAAAATTTGGGGATTTTTGGAAGGTGAAAATTTTCAATATTTTTGACTTGTGACGACTCGAAATGAAAAACTCGAAAATCATAAACTCTAAAAATGGATTAATTTTTTTTAGTATATGATAATTTGGCGTAATTTAACGCTGTGCAAAATTTGGGGAATTTTGGGAGAGGTGAAAATTTTCGAGATTTTTGACTTGTGACAACTCGAGGTAAAAAACTCGAAAATCATTAACTTTAAAAATGGGCTGATTTTTGTAGTATATGATTATTTCAACGTAATTTAACGCTGTGCAATATTTGGGGAAAATTGGGAGAGGTGAAAATTTTCAAGATTTTTTACTTGTGACGACTCGAGGTGAAAAAATCAAAAATCATGAACTCTAAAAATGAACTAATTTTTTTAGTAAATGATTATTTTGGCGTAATATAACGCTGTGCAAACAAAATTTGGGGAATTTTGGGAGAGGTAAAAATTTTCAAGATTTCTTATCTTAACAACTCGAGGTGAAAATCTCGAAAATCATGAAGGCTAAAAACAGGCTGATTTTTGTAATATAGGATTATTTTGGCGTAATCTAACGCTGTGCAAAATTTGGTGAATTTTGGGAGAGGTGAAAATTTTCGAGATTTTTGACTTGTGACAACTCGAGGTGAAAATCTCGAAAATCATGAACTCTAAAAACGGGCTGATTTTTTTAGTATATGATTATTATGGCGTAATTTAACGCTGTGCAAAATTTGGGGAATTTTTTGAGAGGTGAAAATTTTCGAGATTTTTGACTTGTGACAACTCGAGGTGAAAATCTCTAAAATCATGAACTCTAAAAATGGACTGATTCTTTGTATATGATTATTTTGGCGTAATTTAACGCTGTGCAAAATTTGGGGATTTTTCGGAGGTGAAAATTTTCAATATTTTTGACTTGTGACGACTCGAGGTGAAAAACTCGAAAATCATGAAGTCTAAAAACAGGCTGATTTTTCTAATATATGATTATTTTGGCGTAATCTAACGCTGTGCAAAATTTGGGGAATTTTGGGAGAGGTTAAAATTTTCGAGATTTTTGACTTGTCTACTCGAGGTGAAAATCTCGAAAATCATGAACTCTAAAAATGGATTAATTTTTTTTAGTATGTGATAATTTGGCGTAATTTAACGCTGTGCAAAATTTGGGAAATTTTGGGAGGTGAAAATTTTCAATATTTTTGACTTGTGTCGACTCGAGGTGAAAAACTCGAAAATCATAAACTCTAAATATGGATTAATTTTTTTTAGTATATAATAATTTGGCGTAATTTAACGCTGTGCAAAATTTGGGGAATTTTGGGAGAGGTGAAAATTTTCGAGATTTTTGACTTGTGACTACTCGAGGTGAAAATCTCGAAAATCATGAACTCTAAGAACCGGCTGTTTTTTTTAGTATATGATTATTATGGCGTAATTTAACGCTGTGCAAAATTTGGGGATTTTTGGGAGGTGAAAATTTTCAATATTTTTGACTTGCGACGATTCGAAATGAAAAAGTCGAAAATCATAAACTCTAAAAATGGATTAATTTTTTTTAGTATATGATAATTTGGCGTAATATAACGCTTTGCAAAATTTTGGGAGAGGTGAAAATTTTCGAGATTTTTGACTTGTGACAACTCGAGGTAAACAACTCGAAAATCATTAACTTTAAAAATGGGCTGATTTTTGTAGTATTTGATTATTTCAACGTAATTTAACGCTGTGCAAAATTTGGTGAATTTTGGGAGAGGTGAAAATTTTCAATATTTTTGACTTGTGATGACTCGAGGTGAAAAACTCGAAAATCATGAACTCTAAAAACAGGCTGATTTTTGTAATATATGATTATTTTTGCGTAATCTAACGCTGTGCAAAATATGGGGAAATTTTGGGAGAGGTGAAAATTTTCAAGATTTTTTACTTGTGACGACTCGAGGTGAAAAAATCAAAAATCATGAACTCTAAAAATGAACTAATTTTTTTAGTAAATGATTATTTTGGCGTAATATAACGCTGTGCAAACAAAATTTGGGGAATTTTGGGAGAGGTAAAAATTTTCAAGATTTTTTATCTTGACAACTCGAGGTGAAAATCTCGAAAATCATGAAGGCTAAAAACAGGCTGATTTTTGTAATATAGGATTATTTTGGCGTAATCTAACGCTGTGCAAAATTTGGTGAATTTTGGGAGAGGTGAAAATTTTCGAGATTTTTGACTTGTGACAACTCGAGGTGAAAATCTCGAAAATCATGAACTCTAAAAACGGGCTGATTTTTTTAGTATATGATTATTATGGCGTAATTTAACGCTGTGCAAAATTTGGGGAATTTTTTGAGAGGTGAAAATTTTCGAGATTTTTGACTTGTGACAACTCGAGGTGAAAATCTCTAAAATCATGAACTCTAAAAATGGATGGTATATGCTTATTTTGGCGTAATTTAACGCTGTGCAAAATTTGGGGATTTTTCGGAGGTGAAAATTTTCAATATTTTTGACTTGTGACGACTCGAGGTGAAAAACTCGAAAATCATGAAGTCTAAAAAAAGGCTGATTTTTCTAATATTTGATTATTTTGGCGTAATCTAACGCTGTGCAAAATTTGGGGAATTTTGGGAGAGGTTAAAATTTTCGAGATTTTTGACTTGTCTACTCGAGGTGAAAATCTCGAAAATCATGAACTTTAAAAATAGGCTGATTTTTGTAGTATATGATTATTTCAACGTAATTTAACGGTGTTTAAATTTTGGGGAATTTTGGGAGAGGTGAAAATTTTCAAAATTTTTTACTTGTGACGACTCGAGGTGAAAAATTCGAAAATCATGAACTCTAAAAACAGGCTGATTTTTGTAATATATGATTATTTTTGCGTAATCTAACGCTGTGCAAAATATGGGGAATTTTTGGGAGAGGTGAAAATTTTCGAGATTTTTGACTTGTCTACACGAGGTGAAAATCTCGAAAATCATGAACTCTAAAAATGAATTGATTTTTTTGTATATGATTATTTTGGCGTAATTTAACGCTGTGCAAAATTTGGGGATTTTTGGAAGGTGAAAATTTTCAATATTTTTGACTTGTGACGACTCGAAATGAAAAACTCGAAAATCATAAACTCTAAAAATGGATTAATTTTTTTTAGTATATGATAATTTGGCGTAATTTAACGCTGTGCAAAATTTGGGGAATTTTGGGAGAGGTGAAAATTTTCGAGATTTTTGACTTGTGACAACTCGAGGTAAAAAACTCGAAAATCATTAACTTTAAAAATGGGCTGATTTTTGTAGTATATGATTATTTCAACGTAATTTAACGCTGTGCAATATTTGGGGAAAATTGGGAGAGGTGAAAATTTTCAAGATTTTTTACTTGTGACGACTCGAGGTGAAAAAATCAAAAATCATGAACTCTAAAAATGAACTAATTTTTTTAGTAAATGATTATTTTGGCGTAATATAACGCTGTGCAAACAAAATTTGGGGAATTTTGGGAGAGGTAAAAATTTTCAAGATTTCTTATCTTAACAACTCGAGGTGAAAATCTCGAAAATCATGAAGGCTAAAAACAGGCTGATTTTTGTAATATAGGATTATTTTGGCGTAATCTAACGCTGTGCAAAATTTGGTGAATTTTGGGAGAGGTGAAAATTTTCGAGATTTTTGACTTGTGACAACTCGAGGTGAAAATCTCGAAAATCATGAACTCTAAAAACGGGCTGATTTTTTTAGTATATGATTATTATGGCGTAATTTAACGCTGTGCAAAATTTGGGGAATTTTTTGAGAGGTGAAAATTTTCGAGATTTTTGACTTGTGACAACTCGAGGTGAAAATCTCTAAAATCATGAACTCTAAAAATGGACTGATTCTTTGTATATGATTATTTTGGCGTAATTTAACGCTGTGCAAAATTTGGGGATTTTTCGGAGGTGAAAATTTTCAATATTTTTGACTTGTGACGACTCGAGGTGAAAAACTCGAAAATCATGAAGTCTAAAAACAGGCTGATTTTTCTAATATATGATTATTTTGGCGTAATCTAACGCTGTGCAAAATTTGGGGAATTTTGGGAGAGGTTAAAATTTTCGAGATTTTTGACTTGTCTACTCGAGGTGAAAATCTCGAAAATCATGAACTCTAAAAATGGATTAATTTTTTTTAGTATGTGATAATTTGGCGTAATTTAACGCTGTGCAAAATTTGGGAAATTTTGGGAGGTGAAAATTTTCAATATTTTTGACTTGTGTCGACTCGAGGTGAAAAACTCGAAAATCATAAACTCTAAATATGGATTAATTTTTTTTAGTATATAATAATTTGGCGTAATTTAACGCTGTGCAAAATTTGGGGAATTTTGGGAGAGGTGAAAATTTTCGAGATTTTTGACTTGTGACAACTCGAGGTAAAAAACTCGAAAATCATTAACTTTAAAAATGGGCTGATTTTTGTAGTATATGATTATTTCAACGTAATTTAACGCTGTGCAATATTTGGGGAATTTTGGGAGAGGTGAAAATTTTCAAGATTTTTTACTTGTGACGACTCGAGGTGAAAAAATCAAAAATCATGAACTCTAAAAATGAACTAATTTTTTTAGTAAATGATTATTTTGGCGTAATATAACGCTGTGCAAACAAAATTTGGGGAATTTTGGGAGAGGTAAAAATTTTCAAGATTTTTTATCTTGACAACTCGAGGTGAAAATCTCGAAAATCATGAAGGCTAAAAACAGGCTGATTTTTGTAATATAGGATTATTTTGGCGTAATCTAACGCTGTGCAAAATTTGGTGAATTTTGGGAGAGGTGAAAATTTTCGAGATTTTTGACTTGTGACAACTCGAGGTGAAAATCTCGAAAATCATGAACTCTAAAAACGGGCTGATTTTTTTAGTATATGATTATTATGGCGTAATTTAACGCTGTGCAAAATTTGGGGAATTTTTTAAGAGGTGAAAATTTTCGAGATTTTTGACTTGTGACAACTCGAGGTGAAAATCTCTAAAATCATGAACTCTAAAAATGGACTGATTCTTTGTATATGCTTATTTTGGCGTAATTTAACGCTGTGCAAAATTTGGGGATTTTTCGGAGGTGAAAATTTTCAATATTTTTGACTTGTGACGACTCGAGGTGAAAAACTCGAAAATCATGAAGTCTAAAAAAAGGCTGATTTTTCTAATATTTGATTATTTTGGCGTAATCTTACGCTGTGCAAAATTTGGGGAATTTTGGGAGAGGTTAAAATTTTCGAGATTTTTGACTTGTCTACTCGAGGTGAAAATCTCGAAAATCATGAACTTTAAAAATAGGCTGATTTTTGTAGTATATGATTATTTCAACGTAATTTAACGGTGTTTAAATTTTGGGGAATTTTGGGAGAGGTGAAAATTTTCAAAATTTTTTACTTGTGACGACTCGAGGTGAAAAATTCGAAAATCATGAACTCTAAAAACAGGCTGATTTTTGTAATATATGATTATTTTTGCGTAATCTAACGCTGTGCAAAATATGGGGAATTTTTGGGAGAGGTGAAAATTTTCGAGATTTTTGACTTGTCTACACGAGGTGAAAATCTCGAAAATCATGAACTCTAAAAATGAATTGATTTTTTTGTATATGATTATTTTGGCGTAATTTAACGCTGTGCAAAATTTGGGGATTTTTGGAAGGTGAAAATTTTCAATATTTTTGACTTGTGACGACTCGAAATGAAAAACTCGAAAATCATAAACTCTAAAAATGGATTAATTTTTTTTAGTATATGATAATTTGGCGTAATTTAACGCTGTGCAAAATTTGGGGAATTTTGGGAGAGGTGAAAATTTTCGAGATTTTTGACTTGTGACAACTCGAGGTAAAAAACTCGAAAATCATTAACTTTAAAAATGGGCTGATTTTTGTAGTATATGATTATTTCAACGTAATTTAACGCTGTGCAATATTTGGGGAATTTTGGGAGAGGTGAAAATTTTCAAGATTTTTTACTTGTGACGACTCGAGGTGAAAAAATCAAAAATCATGAACTCTAAAAATGAACTAATTTTTTTAGTAAATGATTATTTTGGCGTAATATAACGCTGTGCAAACAAAAATTGGGGAATTTTGGGAGAGGTAAAAATTTTCAAGATTTCTTATCTTAACAACTCGAGGTGAAAATCTCGAAAATCATGAAGGCTAAAAACAGGCTGATTTTTGTAATATAGGATTATTTTGGCGTAATCTAACGCTGTGCAAAATTTGGTGAATTTTGGGAGAGGTGAAAATTTTCGAGATTTTTGACTTGTGACAACTCGAGGTGAAAATCTCGAAAATCATGAACTCTAAAAACGGGCTGATTTTTTTAGTATATGATTATTATGGCGTAATTTAGCGCTGTGCAAAATTTGGGGAATTTTTTGAGAGGTGAAAATTTTCGAGATTTTTGACTTGTGACAACTCGAGGTGAAAATCTCTAAAATCATGAACTCTAAAAATGGACTGATTCTTTGTATATGATTATTTTGGCGTAATTTAACGCTGTGCAAAATTTGGGGATTTTTCGGAGGTGAAAATTTTCAATATTTTTGACTTGTGACGACTCGAGGTGAAAAACTCGAAAATCATGAAGTCTAAAAACAGGCTGATTTTTCTAATATATGATTATTTTGGCGTAATCTAACGCTGTGCAAAATTTGGGGAATTTTGGGAGAGGTTAAAATTTTCGAGATTTTTGACTTGTCTACTGAGGTGAAAATCTCGAAAATCATGAACTTTAAAAATAGGCTGATTTTTGTAGTATATGATTATTTCAACGTAATTTAACGCTGTGCAAAATTTGGGGAATTTTGGGAGAGGTGAAAATTTTCAAGATTTTTTACTTGTGACGACTCGAGGTGAAAAATTCGAAAATCATGAACTCTAAAAACAGGCTGATTTTTGTAATATATGATTATTTTTGCGTAATCTAACGCTGTGCAAAATATGGGGAATTTTGGGAGAGGTGAAAATTTTCGAGATTTTTGACTTGTCTACTCGAGGTGAAAATCTCGAAAATCATGAACTCTAAAAATTGACTGATTTTTTTGTATATGATTATTTTGGCGTAATTTAACGCTGTGCAATATTTGGGGATTTTTGGAAGGTGAAAATTTTCAATATTTTTGACTTGTGACGACTCGAAATAAAAAACTCGAAAATCATAAACTCTAAAAATGGATTAATTTTTTTTAGTATATGATAATTTGGCGTAATTTAACGCTGTGCAAAATTTGGGGAATTTTGGGAGAGGTGAAAATTTTCGAGATTTTTGACTTGTGACAACTCGAGGTGAAAATCTCTAAAATCATGAACTCTAAATTGGACTGATTCTTTGTACATGATTATTTTGGCGTAATTTAACGCTGTGCAAAATTTGGGGATTTTTGGGAGGTGAAAATTTTCAATATTTTTGACTTGTGTCGACTCGAGGTGAAAAACTCGAAAATCATAAACTCTAAAAATGGATTAATTTTTTTAGTATATGATAATGTGGCGTAATTTAACGGTGTGCAAAATTTGGGGAATTTTGGGAGAGGTGAACATTTTCGAGATTTTTGACTTGTGACACCTCGAGGTAAAAAACTCGAAAATCATGAACTTTAAAAATGGGCTGATTTTTGTAGTATATGATTATTTCAACGTAATTTAACGCTGTGCAAAATTTTGGGAATTTTGGGAGAGGTGAAAATTTTGAAGATTTTTTACTTGTGACGACTCGAGAAGAAAAACTCGCAAATCATGAAATCTAAAAATGGGCTGATTTTTTAGTATATGATTATTTTGTCGTAATCTAGCGCTGTGCAAAATTTGGGGAATTTTGGGAGAGGTGGAAATTTTCAATATTTTTGACTTGTGATGACTCGAGGTGAAAAACTCGAAAATCATGAACTCTAAAAACAGGCTGATTTTTGTAATATATGATTATTTTTGCGTAATCTAACGCTGTGCAAAATATGGGGAATTTTGGGAGAGGTGAAAGTTTTCGAGATTTTTGACTTGTCTACTCGAGGTGAAAATCTCGAAAATCATGAACTCTAAAAATGGACTGATTTTTTTGTATATGATTATTTTGGCGTAATTTAACGCTGTGCAAAATTTGGGGATTTTTGGAAGGTGAAAATTTTCAATATTTTTGACTTGTGACGACTCGAAATGAAAAACTCGAAAATCATAAACTCTAAAAATGGATTAATTTTTTTTAGTATATGATAATTTGGCGTAATTTAACGCTGTGCAAAATTTGGGGAATTTTGGGAGAGGTGAAAATTTTCGAGATTTTTGACTTGTGACAACTCGAGGTAAAAAACTCGAAAATCATTAACTTTAAAAATGGGCTGATTTTTGTAGTATATGATTATTTCAACGTAATTTAACGCTGTGCAAAATTTGGGGAATTTTGGGAGAGGTGAAAATTTTCAAGATTTTTTACTTGTGACGACTCGAGGTGAAAAAATCAAAAATCATGAACTCTAAAAATAAACTAATTTTTTTAGTAAATGATTATTTTGGCGTAATATAACGCTGTGCAAACAAAATTTGGGGAATTTTGGGAGAGGTAAAAATTTTCAAGATTTTTTATCTTGACAACTCGAGGTGAAAATCTCGAAAATCATGAAGGCTAAAAACAGGCTGATTTTTGTAATATAGGATTATTTTGGCGTAATCTAACGCTGTGCAAAATTTGGTGAATTTTGGGAGAGGTGAAAATTTTCGAGATTTTTGACTTGTGACAACTCGAGGTGAAAATCTCGAAAATCATGAACTCTAAAAACGGGCTGATTTTTTTAGTATATGCTTATTATAGCGTAATTTAACGCTGTGCAAAATTTGGGGAATTTTTTGAGAGCTGAAAATTTTCGAGATTTTTGACTTGTGACAACTCGAGGTGAAAATCTCTAAAATCATGAACTCTAAAAATGGACTGATTCTTTGTATATGATTATTTTGGCGTAATTTAACGCTGTGCAAAATTTGGGGATTTTTCGGAGGTGAAAATTTTCAATATTTTTGACTTGTGACGACTCGAGGTGAAAAACTCGAAAATCATGAAGTCTAAAAACAGGCTGATTTTTCTAATATTTGATTATTTTGGCGTAATCTAACGCTATGCAAAATTTGGGGAATTTTGGGAGAGGTTAAAATTTTCGAGATTTTTGACTTGTCTACTCGAGGTGAAAATCTCGAAAATCATGAACTTTAAAAATAGGCTGATTTTTGTAGTATATGATTATTTCAACGTAATTTAACGCTGTGCAAAATTTGGGGAATTTTGGGAGAGGTGAAAATTTTCAAGATTTTTTACTTGTGACGACTCGAGGTGAAAAATTCGAAAATCATGAACTCTAAAAACAGGCTGATTTTTGTAATATATGATTATTTTTGCGTAATCTAACGCTGTGCAAAATATGGGGAATTTTGGGAGAGGTGAAAATTTTCGAGATTTTTGACTTGTCTACTCGAGGTGAAAATCTCAAAAATCATGAACTCTAAAAATGAACTGATTTTTTTGTATATGATTATTTTGGCGTAATTTAACGCTGTGCAAAATTTGGGGATTTTTGGAAGGTGAAAATTTTCAATATTTTTGACTTGTGACGACTCGAAATGAAAAACTCGAAAATCATAAACTCTAAAAATGGATTAATTTTTTTTAGTTTATGATAATTTGGCGTAATTTAACGCTGTGCAAAATTTGGGGAATTTTGGGAGAGGTGAACATTTTCGAGATTTTTGACTTGTGACAACTCGAGGTAAAAAACTCGAAAATCATTAACTTTAAAAATGGGCTGATTTTTGTAGTATATGATTATTTCAACGTAATTTAACGCTGTGCAAAATTTGGGGAATTTTGGGAGAGGTGAAAATTTTCAAGATTTTTTACTTGTGACGACTCGAGGTGAAAAAATCAAAAATCATGAACTCTAAAAATGAACTAATTTTTTTAGTAAATGATTATTTTGGCGTAATATAACGCTGTGCAAACAAAATTTGGGGAATTTTGGGAGAGGTAAAAATTTTCAAGATTTTTTATCTTGACAACTCGAGGTGAAAATCTCGAAAATCATGAAGGCTAGAAACAGGCTGATTTTTGTAATATCGGATTATTTTGGCGTAATCTAACGCTGTGCAAAATTTGGTGAATTTTGGGAGAGGTGAAAATTTTCGAGATTTTTGACTTGTGACAACTCGAGGTGAAAATCTCGAAAATCATGAACTCTAAAAACGGGCTGATTTTTTTAGTATATGATTATTATGGCGTAATTTAACGCTGTGCAAAATTTGGGGAATTTTTTGAGAGGTGAAAATTTTCGAGATTTTTGACTTGTGACAACTCGAGGTGAAAATCTCTAAAATCATGAACTCTAAAAATGGGCTGATTCTTTGTATATGATTATTTTGGCGTAATTTAACGCTGTGCAAAATTTGGGGATTTTTCGGAGGTGAAAATTTTCAATATTTTTGACTTGTGACGACTCGAGGTGAAAAACTCGAAAATCATGAAGTCTAAAAACAGGCTGATTTTTCTAATATATGATTATTTTGGCGTAATCTAACGCTGTGCAAAATTTGGGGAATTTTGGGAGAGGTTAAAATTTTCGAGATTTTTGACTTGTCTACTCGAGGTGAAAATCTCGAAAATCATGAACTTTAAAAATAGGCTGATTTTTGTAGTATATGATTATTTCAACGTAATTTAACGCTGTGCAAAATTTGGGGAATTTTGGGAGAGGTGAAAATTTTCAAGATTTTTTACTTGTGACGACTCGAGGTGAAAAATTCGAAAATCATGAACTCTAAAAACAGGCTGATTTTTGTAATATATGATTATTTTTGCGTAATCGAACGCTGTGAAAAATATGGGGAATTTTGGGAGAGGTGAAAATTTTCGAGATTTTTGACTTGTCTACTCGTGGTGAAAATCTCGAAAATCATGAACTCTAAAATTGGACTGATTTTTTTGTATATGATTATTTTGGCGTAATTAACGCTGTGCAAAATTTGGGGATTTTTGGAAGGTGAAAATTTTCAATATTTTTGACTTGTGACGACTCGAAATGAAAAACTCGAAAATCATAAACTCTAAAAATGGATTAATTTTATTTTGTATATGATAATTTGGCGTAATTTAACGCTGTGCAAAATTTGGGGAATTTTGGGAGGCTTGAAAATTTTCGAGATTTTTGACTTGTGACAACTCGAGGTAAAAAACTCGAAAATCATTAACTTTAAAAATGGGCTGATTTTTGTAGTATATGATTATTTCAACGTAATTTAACGCTGTGCAAAATTTGGGGAATTTTGGGAGAGGTGAAAATTTTCAAGATTTTTTACTTGTGACGACTCGAGGTGAAAAAATCAAAAATCATGAACTCTAAAAATGAACTAATTTTTTTAGTAAATGATTATTTTGGCGTAATATAACGCTGTGCAAACAAAATTTGGGGAATTTTGGGAGAGGTAAAAATTTTCAAGATTTTTTATCTTGACAACTCGAGGTGAAAATCTCGAAAATCATGAAGGCTAAAAACAGGCTGATTTTTGTAATATAGGATTATTTTGGCGTAATCTAACGCTGTGCAAAATTTGGTGAATTTTGGGAGAGGTGAAAATTTTCGAGATTTTTGACTTGTGACAACTCGAGGTGAAAATCTCGAAAATCATGAACTCTAAAAACGGGCTGATTTTTTTAGTATATGATTATTATGGCGTAATTTAACGCTGTGCAAAATTTGGGGAATTTTTTGAGAGGTGAAAATTTTCGAGATTTTTGACTTGTGACAACTCGAGGTGAAAATCTCTAAAATCAGGAACTCTAAAAATAGACTGATTCTTTGTTTATGATTATTTTGGCGTAATTTAACGCAGTGCAAAATTTGGGGATTTTTTGGAGGTGAAAATTTTCAATATTTTTGACTTGTGACGACTCGAGGTGAAAAACTCGAAAATCATGAAGTCTAAAAACAGGCTGATTATTCTAATATCTGATTATTTTGGCGTAATCTTACGCTGTGCAAAATTTGGGGAATTTTGGGAGAGGTTAAAATTTTCGAGATTTTTGACTTGTCTACTCGAGGTGAAAATCTCGAAAATCATGAACTTTAAAAATAGGCTGATTTTTGTAGTATATGATTATTTCAACGTAATTTAACGCTGTGCAAAATTTGGGGAATTTTGGGAGAGGTGAAAATTTTCAAGATTTTTTACTTGTGACGACTCGAGGTGAAAAATTCGAAAATCATGAACTCTAAAAATAGGCTGATTTTTGTAGTATATAATTATTTTGGTGTAATCTAACGATGTGCAAAATTTGGGGAATTTTGGGAGAGGTTAAAATTTTCAATATTTTCGACTTGTTACGAATCGAGGTGAAAAAGTTGAAAATCATGAACTCTAAAAATAGGCTGATTTTTTAGTATATGATTATTTTGGCGTAATTTAACGCTGTGCAAAATTTGGGGAATTTTAGGAGAGGTGAAAATTTTCGAGATTTTTGACTTGTGACTACTCGAGGTGAAAATCTCGAAAATCATGAACTCTAAAAACGGGCTTATTTTTTATTATATGATTATTTTGGCGTAATTTAACGCTGTGCAAAATTTGGGGAATTTTGGGAGAGGTGAAAATTTTCGAGATTTTTTACTTGTGACAACTCGAGGTAAAAAACTCGAAAATCATGAATTTTAAAAATGGGCTGATTTTTGTAGTATATGATTATTTCAACGTAATTTAACGCTGTGCAAAATTTGGGGAATTTTGGGAGAGGTGAAAATGTTCAAGATTTTTGACTTGTTACGAATCGAGGTGAAAAAATCGAAAATCATGAACTCAAAATTTTTTTTTTTTTCATATATTTATTTAATGTATCTTCAAAAATGAACTAACAATAAGTAATCAAATCTTAAATCTAAATATAATTATTAGGCCCGACCAGTGTCGGACATAAACTTAGTGATAGTTATAAATAATATATAAGTAGTGATAATCAAAAAGGAAAAATAAAATAAATAAACGTATTTTCAAGAAGTCCCATCTGGAGTGTTGAGATAAGAGCCCTTGTGTCCCTCTTTTTTAAGCGGATATGTCCAGTAAAGTTCAAGATATTACGAGCTAGCCGATTAGGATGCGTCTCGAGGTTTGTTAAATATTTGCCTACGTATTTTGCAATTTCTTCAGTCACTAGTGGCATATTTAAATCGCGATGTATATTTGAATTTTTGATGTACCATGGAGCCGATGTTATCAAATGTAAAATTTGGTTTTGCCTTCGTTGGATTTTCTCAACACTTGAAGCTGAAGCAGTGCCCCATAGTTGAATTCCATAGCACCATATTGGCTTCAAAAGCGACTTGTATATCAAAAGTTTGCAGTCTAGGCTGAGTGTTGAATTTCTGCCAATTAACCAATATATTTGGGTTAATTTAAGTTTCATTTGAGTTAACTTAGAGTCAATGTGATATTTCCATGTAAGCTTTCGATCAAGGTGTATGCCAAGGTATTTCACTTGAGAATGTTGAGGAATACTTTGATTGTTGATTCGAATGGGAGAGCAAGTATTTCTTCTTAGGGTAAACGTTATATGGACACACTTTTGTTCATTTACTTTAATTCTCCATAAGTTCAACCATATTTCAAGCTGGGTAATGTGTTCTTGGAGATTGCGGGATGCCTCATCAGGGTTTTTGTGTATACTCATACAGGCTGTATCATCGGCAAATGTAGAAGTTAGGATGTTATTGCTCACAGGCATATCACAAGTATATATTAGATACAAGACTGGCCCCAAAATACTGCCCTGTGGCACACCGGAAGATATAGATTCGGGCACAATCGTGAACTCTCCTTCCACAACAGTGAACTTCCTATCAATAATATAACTTTCCAAAAGCTTTTGTATGTTTATTGGTAGGTATGTCTTCAATTTTAAAACTAGGCCTTCGTGCCATACTTTATCAAATGCCTGAGAAACATCAATAAAGAGAGCAGAACAATACTTCTTTTTTTCAAATGTTCTTCTTACAACTTGGACCAATCTATGCGTTTGTTCAATGGTGCTATGCTGACTTCTAAAACCAAATTGATGGTCCTGGATGCACCCATTATCAGCTAAAATTTTGGACAATTTAGTCATGAGCAGCTTTTCGAAAAGCTTTGAGATTGTTGATAGTAAGCTTATAGGCCTATATGACTCAGCCCTAGTAAGATCTTTGCCCGGCTTTGGAATCATTTTTATTTTGGCAAGTTTCCAGTTATTTGGAAAATACTGCATTCGTAAAATAGCATTAAAAATAAATAGCAAGATTCTTATTGCAATATGAGGCAAGTTCATCAGCATCTTGTTACTAATGCCATCAATACCTGGAGCTTTCTTCGTGTCGAGTTCAGCAATTATTTTTTGTAGTTCACGCAACTTAAACCTTAAGGGACGAGGGGGTAGAGAAACTACACTCGGTAATTCGGAGTAAATACAGATTTTAAATGCTCAGAAAATAAATTACCTTTCTCACTATCGCTTCTCGCCCAGCCTCCGGTCGAAGTACGCAGTGGTGATTTAAGGTCAACGGGTCTTTTAAGATTTCTGTAGCGCGCCATAAAGAGTAATTAGATGCTGACGTTACATCAAGACCTTCTAAATACTTTTCCAGTAATGCAGTTTTTTCCGACGATAGCAGCTCTTTGAGTCGTTTAGTACATTCTGTAAGTCTGATTTTATTCAGGGGTGATCTGTGTTGCTGCCATTCTCTTCTAGCTCTCCTTTTTTCACATACAAGACGTTCAATATCCGCAGAATAAATTCTATTAAAGCCAGTCTGCGGATGGGAAGTAGTGGCATGTTCAGCAGCCTCTTTAATATTTTCGTTAAGATTGGCAACGTTAAATTCAATATCATCGGATGTACTTACCTTAATGTTTTCCGTACAATGACTACTGAGATATTTTTTGAACCCCAGCCAATTAACACGACTTATCATCTTCACATATGAGTTCGGCAAATCACTCCTTACTGGGTTAAAAATTGTAACTATTGTGGGAGAGTGATCGGATGAGAGATCTAGAGAGGCCTCCACGTGAGTTAGGTCTCTAGGGATATTTTTCATGACACCAAAATATATTACATCCGGAATTTTTCTTACGTCAGTAGGCCAGTAAGTAGGCTCCCCGCTCGAAATGACATCTAAGCCCATTTTTGAAATTGTATTAAACAACGCTCAACATCTAGGTGTAACAAGACGCGAGCCCCAGTACGTATGTTTTGCATTGTAGTCACCAGCTGCCAGGAAACAAGATCCAAGCGATTTGTAGAACTTCTCATACTGATCTTCGGTAACTGAAAATCTGGGAGGTGAGTAAATTGATGACATCACGAAATTCGCACAAAAATTATCTACGAAAATATTCGTTGCTTGCATATATTCTTCAGTAACGTTGTCAAGGACATAGTGCTTGAGTCTTGACTTAATTAGAATTGCTTATCCACCGCGTGCTCTCCCTCTAGGGTCCTTTATATCATATAAAGTGTAACCATTTATTTTAAATAAGCTTCTTGAGGTCAAATAAGTCTCATAAACCAACATTATATCAATAGTTTTTTCCATGAGAATGTGCTTAAGTTCATTTTTATGTTCGCGAATGCCGTTTTCGTTCCAGAAACATATTTTTAACGTGTTCATGGTTTGTTAACTAATGTAATGCAGTGTATTCGCAGCATTTCTTGCATCATATTAGTCATATTTGTAGTAAAGTTGTTTATAGTTAGCACCAAATTCTCAATAGTAGCTTTAAGGCGACTAAAGTTAAAGCTTGAGTTTGCATTCGTTGAATTATTTGGCGGTGGAACATTTTGTGTGCGAATAGAACTAGTCTTAGCAGCATCAGCATACGATAAACGTGAAGTAACTGGTTGGCTCATTTGAGCAAAAGTGGCGGAGTTCGCGTTTACTTGTTGAGCTGGAGTTAATTTGGGTTTTTGACCCATAGCCTGCTTAACGAAAGAATATACAGGACATCCTCTGTATTTAGTGGTGTGATTACCTCCACAATTACTGCATTTTTTTCTGATTGATCTTTTGGCTTAGTACAGCTAGCAGTACCATGCAATTCACCGAAGATAACACAAACTGTAGGTAATTTGCAGTAAGTTTTTGTATGGCCATATTCTTGGCAATTATGGCACTGTACGGGACCTGAATGCTTACGTGGCTCTTCAACTGTGATTTTTCGGTGTAAGAGATACTTTACGCTATAAATTGGATGGGTTTCATTTTTTTTCAATTTTATATCATTCGGCTCCAGTTCGACCCGAAATAGGGGTTGGGGGACCTTTTCTCTGTTAATTATGTTGGTAACATTTTTTACCTTAAATCCTTGGTCGACAAGTGCACATTTCACTTCTTCGGGCTCAACATATGAATCTATGCCCTTTAATACTATCTGTAGGACTTTAGCACTCTTAAGTTGGTATGTGTAAAAATTTGTTTTATTTTTTTCGAATTCACTAACAATTTTTCGAAAATCTTTTTCATCATATATTTGGATTTTAGTTTCATCAATATTACCTCGTTTAATTAGAACGATGTGAAAAGTATTTTCTCCAATGGTCGACAGTAGTTTTTTTAGAAGCGCGTTAGAATTTTTTTCTCTCAAATAAATAGGTGGTGGCTTAAAAGACTTTTGCGATGATGTAGCGGGCTTGTCGTTTTTGTCTTGCAATAATGAAAAACGACTTTGACGATTGGTAGAAGATGCACTGTTATCAATAGACATCTTTGGAGCTGATGAAATTTTAGAAAAATTTGGGCTTCGCCCACGCTTTACCACTGTTATATATCTGTCCATTCCTACTTGTAACTTTGGTTTAGTGCTACTATTATCTGTAGTGATAACTTTGTTAAGTGATGAACACGAGTCCGAAGTGGATGATATCGCTGACTTATATGAAGATGTACTAGGCAACTGTAATGTTAACGAATCACTTGTTGGCATTGGACAAAGCGAAGTTGATGGCTGACGAAAAAGTGGTTTCGCCGTTAAAAAATTACTATCATCAGATTTTTTATTTTTATTGTTAACATTGAGAGCTTCAGAACTCATAGTAAAATATGCATTTCTGCCGTTTGAACTCACTTCACAATTTTTTGTTTTTGAGGTACTCATGTATTCCTCAAGGGCACTTTGTTTGCGGTTTTTGATTTTTGTTTCTATGTGAAAATAATATCAGCAATATTTGCTTTGCTTATTTATCAAAGTTAATATGTATGTATTACGGTTATTATGTATTAGGAATATTTTTTATGATTTTTTGTTTGTTTAATATGTATATGAAAAAAAAACTCCGCTAAGACGTCTGTTCACTATGAAGCTTCAGCGACAATGAACTCTAAAAATGAACTAATTTTTTAGTAAATGATTATTTTGGCGTAATCTAACGCTGTGCAAAATTTGGGGAATTTTGGAAGAGGTGAAAATTTTCAAGATTTTTTACCTTGACAACTCGAGGTGAAAATCTCGAAAATCATGAAGGCTAAAAACAGGCTGATTTTTGTAATATATGATTATTTTGGCGTAATCTAACGCTATGCAAAATTTGGGGAAGTTTGTGAGGTGAAAATTTTAGAGATTTTTGACTTGTCTACTCGAGGTGAAAATCTCGAAATCATGAACTCTAAAAATGGACTGATTTTTTTGTATATGATTATTTTGGCGTAATTTAACGCTGTTCAAAGTTTGAGGATTTTTGGGAGATGAAAATGTTCAACATTTTTGACTTGTGACGACTCGAGGTGAAAAACTCGAAAATCATAAACTTTAACAAAGGATTAATTTTTTTAGTATATGATAATTTGGCGTAATTAACGCTGTACAACATTTGGGGAATTTTGGGAGAGGTGAAAATTTTCGAGATTTTTTACTTGTGACAACTCGAGGTGAAAATCTCTAAAACCATGAACTCTAAAAATGGACTGATTCTTTTTGTATATGATTATTTTGGCGTAATTTAACGCTGTGCAAAATTTGGGGAATTTTGGGAGATGTGAAAATTTTCGAGATTTTTGATTTGTGACAACTCGATGTGAAAATCTCGAAAATCATGAACTCTAAAAACGGGCTGATTTTTTTAATATATGATTATTATGGCGTAATTTAACGCTGTGCAAAATTTGAGGAATTGTGGGAGAGGTGAAAATTTTCAACATTTTTGACTTGTGACGACTCGTTGTGAAAAACTCTCAAATCATAAACTCTAAAAATGGATTAATTTTTTTAGTATATGATAATTTGGCGTAATTTAACGCTGTACAAAATTTGGGGAATTTTGGGAGAGGTGAAAATTTTCGAGATTTTTTACTTGTGACAACTCGAGGTGAAAATCTCTAAAACCATGAACTCTAAAAATGGACTGATTCTTTGTTTATGATTATTTTGGCGTAATTTAACGCTGTGCAAAATTTGGGGATTTTTAGGAGGTGAAAATTTTCAAGATTTTTGATTTGTGACGACTCGAGGTGAAAAGCTCGAAAATCATAAACTCTAAAAATGAACTAATTGTTTTAGTAAATAATTATTTTGGCGTAATCTAACGCTGTGCAAAATTTGGGGAATTTTGGGAGAGGTGAAAATTTTCAAGATTTTTTACCTTGACAATTCGAGGTAAAAATCTCGAAAATCATGAAGGCTAAAAACAGGCTGATTTTTGTAATATATGATTATTTTGGCGTAATCTAACGCTGTGCAAAATTTGGGGAATTTTGGGAGAGGTGAAAATTTTCGAGATTTTTGACTTGTGACAACTCGAGGGGAAAATCTCGAAAATCATGAACTCTAAAAACGGGCAGATTTTTTTAGTATATGATTATTTGAACGTAATTTAACGATGTGCAAAATTTGCGGAATTTTCGGAGAGGTGAAAATTTTCGAGATTTTTGACTTGTGATTGCTCGAGGTGAAAATCTCGAAAATCATGAACTCTAAAAACGGGCTTAATTTTTATTATATGATTATTTTGGCGTTAGTAACGCTGTGCAAAATTTGGGGAATTTTGGGAGAGGTAAAAATTTTCGAGATTTTTGATTTGTGACAACTCGAGGTGAAAATCTTGAAAATCATGAACTCTAAAAATGGGCTGATTTTTTTAGTATATGATTATTATGGTTTAATTTAACGCTGTGAAAAATTTGGGGAATTTTGGGAGAGGTGAAAATTTTCAAAATTTTTGACTTGTAACGACTCGATGTGAAAAGCTGGAAAATCATAAGCTCTAAAAATGGATTAATTTTTTTAGTATATGATAATGTGGCGTAATTTCACGCTATGCAAAATTTGGTGAATTTTGGGAGAGGTGAAAATTATCGAGATTTTTTAATTTGACGACTCGAGATGAAAAACTCGAAAATCATGAAGTCTAAAAACAGGCTGATTTTTCTAATATATGATTATTTTGGCGTAATCTAACGCTGTGGAAAATTTGGGGAATTTTGGGAGAGGTGAAAATTTTAAAATTTTTTGACTTGTGACGACTCGAGGTGAAAAACTTGCAAATCATAAACTCTAAAAATTTATTAATTTTTTTAATATATGATAATTTGGCGTAATTTAACGCTGTGCAAAATTTGCGGAATTTTTTGAGAGGTGAAAATTTTCGAGATTTTTGACTTGTGACAACTCGAGGTGAAAATCTCTAAAATCATGAACTCTAAAAATGGACTGATTCTTTGTATATGATTATTTTGGCTTAATTTAACGCTGTGCAAAATTTGGGGATTTTTGGGAGGTAAAAATTTTCAATATTTTTGACTTGTGACGACTCGAGGTGAAAAACTCGAAAATCATGAAGTTTAAAAACAGGCTGATTTTTCTAATATATGATTATTTTGGCGTAATCTAACGCTGTGCAAAATTTGGGGAATTTTGGGAGAGGTGAAAATTTTCGAGATTTTTGACTTGTGACAACTCGAGGTGAAAATCTCGAAAATCTTGAACTCTAAAAACAAGCTGATTTTTGTAATATATGATTATTTTGGCGTAATCTAACGCTGTGCAAAATTTGGGGAATTTTGGGAGAGGTGAAATTTTTCAATATTTTTGACTTGTGACAACTCGAGGTGAAAAACTCGAAAATCAGGAAGTCTAAAAAGAGGCTGATTTTTCTAATATATGATTATTTTGGCGTAATCTAACGCTGTGCAAAATTTGGGAAATTTTGGGAGAGGTGAAAATTTTCGAGATTTTTGACTTGTGACGACTCGAGGTGAAAATCTCGAATATCATGAACTCTAAAAACGGGCTGATTTTTGTAGTATATGATTATTATGGCGTAATTTAACGCTGTGCAAAATTTGGGGAATTTTTTGAGAGGTGAAAATTTTCGAGATTTTTGACTTGTGACAACTCGAGGTAAAAATCTCTAAAAACATGAACTCTAAAAATGGACTGATTCTTTGTATATGATTATTTTGGCGTAATTTAACGGTGTGCAAAATTTGGGGATTTTTGGAGAGGTGAAAATTTTCAATATTTTTGACTTGTGACGACTCGAGGTGAAAAACTCGAAAATCATGAAGTCTAAAAACAGGCTGATTTTTCTAATATATGATTATTTTGGCGTAATCTAACGCTGTGCAAAATTTGGGGAATTTTGGGAGAGGTGAAAATTTTAAAAATTTTTGATTTGTGACGACTCCAGGTGAAAAACTCGCAAATCATGAAATCTAAAAATGGGCTGATTTTTTAGTATATGATTATTTCGCGTTATTTAACGCTGTGCAAAATTTGGGGAATTTCAGGAGAGATGAAAATTTTCAAGATTTTTTACTTTGACGACTCGAGGTGAAAAACTCGAAAATCATAAACTCTAAAAATAGGCTGATTTTTGTAGTATATGATTATTTTGGCGTAATTTAACGATGTGCAAAATTTGGGGAATTTTGGGAGATGTGAAAATTTTCGAGATTTTTGACTTGTGACAACTCGAGGTAAAAAACTCGAAAATCATGAACTTTAAAAATGGGCTGATTTTTGTAGTATATGATTATTTCAACGTAATTTAACGCTGTGCAAAATTTGGGGAATTTTGGGAGAGCTGAAAATTTTCAAGATTTTTTACTTGTGACGACTCGAGGTAAAAAAATCGAAAATCATGAACTCTAAAAATTTTTTTTTTTTTTTTCATATATTTATTTAATGTATCTTCAAAAATGAACTAACAATAAGTAATCAAATCTTAAATCTAAATATAATTATTAGGCCCGACCAGTGTCGGACATAATTTTAGTGATAGTTATAAATAATACATAAGTAGTGATAATCAAAAAGGAAAAATAAAATAAATAAACGTATTTTCAAGAAGTCCCATCTGGAGTGTTGAGATAAGAGCCCTTGTGTCCCTCTTTTTTAAGCGGATATGTCCAGTAAAGTTCAAGATATTACGAGCTAGCGGATTAGGATGTGTCTCGAGGTTTGTTAAATATTTGCCTACGTATTTTGCAATTTCTTCAGTCACTAGTGGCATATTTAAATCGCGATGTATATTTGAATTTTTGATGTACCATGGAGCCGATGTTATCAAACGTAAAATTTTGTTTTGCCTTCGTTGGATTTTCTCAACACTTGAAGCTGAAGCAGTGCCCCATAGCTGAATTCCATAGCACCATATTGGCTTCAAAAGCGACTTGTATATCAAAAGTTTGCAGTCTAGGCTGAGTGTTGAATTTCTGCCAATTAACCAATATATTTGGGTTAATTTAAGTTTCATTTGAGTTAACTTAGAGTCAATGTGATATTTCCATGTAAGCTTTCGATCAAGGTGTATGCCAAGGTATTTAATTTGAGAATGTTGAGGAATACTTTGATTGTTGATTCGAATGGGAGAGCAAGTATTTCTTCTTAGGGTAAACGTTATATGGACACACTTTTGTTCATTTACTTTAATTCTCCATAAGTTCAACCATATTTCAAGCTGGGTAATGTGTTCTTGGAGATTGCGGGATGCCTCATCAGGGTTTTTGTGTATACTCATACAGGCTGTATCATCGGCAAATGTAGAAGTTAGGATGTTATTGCTCACAGGCATATCACAAGTATATATTAGATACAAGACTGGCCCCAAAATACTGCCCTGTGGCACACCGGAAGATATAGATTCGGGCACACTCGTGAACTCTCCTTCCACAACAGTGAACTTCCTATCAATAATATAACTTTCCAAAAGCTTTTGTATGTTTATTGGTAGGTATGTCTTCAATTTTAAAACTAGGCCTTCGTGCCATACTTTATCAAATGCCTGAGAAACATCAATAAAGAGAGCAGAACAATACTTCTTTTCTTCAAATGTTCTTCTTACAACTTGGACCAATCTATGCGTTTGTTCAATGGTGCTATGCTGACTTCTAAAACCAAATTGATGGTCCGAGATGCACCTATTATCAGCTAAAATTTTGGACAATTTAGTCATGAGCAGCTTCGAAAAGCTTTGAGATTGTTGATAGTAAGCTTATAGGCCTATATGACTCAGCCTTGGTAAGATCTTTTCCCGGCTTTGGAATCATTTTTATTTTGGCAAGTTTCCAGTTATTTGGAAAATACTGCATTCGTAAAATAGCATTAAAAATAAATAGCAAGATTCTTATTGCAATATGAGGCAAGTTCATCACCATCTTGTTACTAATGCCATCAATACCAGCAGCTTTCTTCGTGTCGAGTTCATCAATTATTTTTTGTAGTTCACGCAACTTAAACCTTAAGGGACGAGGGGGTAGAGAAACTACACTCGGTAATTCGGAGTAAATACAGATTTTAAATGCTCAGAAAATAAATTACCTTTCGCACTATCGCTTCTCGCCCAGCCTCCGGTCGAAGTACGCAGTGGTGATTTAAGGTCAACGGGTCTTTTAAGATTTCTAGTAGCGCGCCATAAAGAGTAATTAGATGCTGACGTTACATCAAGGCCTTCTAAATACTTTTCCAGTAATGCAGTTTTTTCCACCGCGTGCTCTCCCTCTAGGGTCCTTTATATCATATAAAGTGTAACCATTTATTTTAAATAAGCTTCTTGAGGTCAATTGAGTCTCAGAAACCAACATTATATCAATATTTTTTTCCATGAGAAAGTGCTCAAGTTCATTTTTATGTTCGCGAATGCCGTTTGCGTTCCAGAAACATATTTTTAACGTGTTCATGGTTTGTTAACTAATGTTTGAAGCAGTGTATTCTACATTCGCAGCATATCTTGCATCATATTAGTCATATTTGTAGTAAAGTTGTTTATAGTTAGCACCAAATTCTCAATAGTAGCTTCAAGGCGACTAAAGTTAAAGCTTGAGTTTGCATTCGTTGAATTATTTGGCGGTGGAACATTTTGTGTGCCAATAGAACTAGTCTTAGCAGCATCAGCATACGATAAACGTGAAGTAACTGGTTGGCTCATTTGAGCAAAAGTGGCGGAGTTCGCGTTTACTTGTTGAGCTGGAGTTAATTTGGGTTTTGACCCATAGCCTGCTTAACGAAAGAATATACAGGACATCCTCTGTATTTAGTAGTGTGATTACCTCCACAATTACTGCATTTTTTTCTGATTGATCTTTTGGCTTAGTACAGCTAGCAGTACCATGCAATTCACCGCAGATAACACAAACTGTAGGTAATTTGCAGTAAGTTTTTGTATGGCCATATTCTTGGCAATTATGGCACTGTACGGGACCTGAATGCTTTCGTGGCTCTTCAACTGTGATTTTTCGGTGTAAGAGATACTTTACGCCATAAATTGGATGGGTTTCATTTTTTTTCAATTTTATATCATTCGGCTCCAGTTCGACCCGAAATAGGGGTTGGGGGACCTTTTATCTGTTAATTATGTTGGTAACATTTTTTACCTTAAATCCTTGGTCGACAAGTGCACATTTCACTTCTTCGGGCTCAACATATGAATCTATGCCCTTTAATACTATCTGTAGGCCTTTAGCACTCTTAAGTTGGTAGGTGTAAAAATTTGTTTTATTTTTTTCGAAGTCACTAACAATTTTTCGAAAATCTTTTTCATCATATATTTGGATTTTAGTTTCATCAATATTACCTCGTTTAATTAGAACGATGTGAAAATTATTTTCTCCAATGGTCGACAGTAGTTTTTTTAGAAGCGCGTTAGAATTTTTTTCTCTCAAATAAATAGGTGGTGGCTTAAAAGACTTTTGCGATGATGTAGCGGGCTTGTCGTTTTTGTCTTGCAATAATGAAAAACGATTTTGACGATTGGTAGAAGATGCACTGTTATCCCTAGACATCTTTGGAGCTGATGAAATTTTAGAAGAATTTGGGCTTCGCCCACGCTTTACCACGGTTATATATCTGTCAATTCCTACTTGTACCTTTGGTTTTGAGTTACTGTTATCTGTAGTGATAACTTGGTTTAGTGATGAACACGAGCCCGGAGCGGATGATATCGCTGACTTGACTGAAGAAGTACTAGGCAATTGTAATGTTAACGAATCACTAGTTGGCATTGGACAAAGCGAAGTTGATCGCTGACGAAAAAGTGGCTTTGCCGTTAGAAAAAGACTATCATCAGATTTTTTATTTTTATTGTTAACATTGAGAGCTTCAGAACTCATAGTAAAATATGCATTTCTGCCGTTTGAACTCATTTCACAATTTTTTGTTTTTGAGGTAATCATGTAGAGTATTCCTCAAAGGCACTTTGTTTGCGGTTTTTTTTTTTTTTTGTTTTTGTTTTTTTTGTTTCTATGTGAAAATAATATCAGCAATATTTGCTTTGCTTATTTATCAAAGTTAATATGTATGTATTACGGTTATTATGTATTAGGAATATTTTTTTTATGATTTTTTTGTTTGTTTAATATGTATATGAAAAAAAAACTCCGCTAAGACGTCTGTTCACTATGAAGGTTCAGCGACAATGAACTCTAAAAATGAACTAATTTTTTTAGTAAATGATTATTTTGGCGTAATCTTACGCTGTGCAAAATTTGGGGAATTTTGGGAGAGGTGAAAATTTTCAAGATTTTTTTACCTTGACGACTCGAGGTGAAAATCTCGAAAATAATGAAGTCTAAAACCAGGCTTATTTTTCTAATATATGATTATTATGGCGTAATTTAACGCTGTGCAAAATTTGGGGAATTTTGGGAGAGGTGAAAATTTTCAAAATTTTTGACTTTTGACGACTCGAGGTGAAAAACTCGAAAATCATAAACTCTAAAAATGGATTAATTTTTTTTTTTAGTATATGATAATTTGGCGTAATTTAACGCTGTGCAAAATTTGGGGAATTTTGGGAGAGGTGAAAATTTTCGAGATTTTTTACCTTGACAACTCGAGGTGAAAAAATCGAAAATCATGAACTCTACAAATGAACGAATTTTTTTTTTAGTAAATAATTATTTTGGCGTAATCTAACGCTGTGCAAAATAGGAGATCAGTTGAATGATCTACCGGCCAATATAGACTACCGATCACCCATACCTCTGCCTGACAATAGATTCAAATCTAACACATCGGGCGCATCCAACTCGTCTATAGGGGCAGAGGGGGATGTGCTCGAGGTGTATACGGACGGATCGAAGTCACACAGGGGCGTGGGTGGGGGAATCTTTATTCCTCGCTTTCAAAAGAGGATAAGCTTCAAGCTGGACAGTAGGTGTAGTATACTACAGGCTGAAATCTCAGCGATAAGTAGAGCGGTTAAATGGTTGAGGTATTATAGGATATACAACTGGGATATCCGTATATTCACGGACAGCAAAGCTGCCATTAAAAACATTGCGGGCGTCTTTACGACATCGAATCTGGTATATGACTGCCGAATCTCTCTTAACAAACTGGGAATGCATGCTGACCTGGAGCTACAATGGATTCCAGGACATGCGAATAGTGTTGGTAACAATATTGCGGATGAGCTGGCTAAGGCTGGAGCTCAAATGCAGGATGAGGACATTGATAGGTTAGTAGGTGTTCCGATGAATTGCTGTAAAATGCAAATACAGCAGAACCTTTTCAGGGTTGCACAGGCTAGATGGTTACATGAGGTCACATGCTCAACCTCTAGAATGACATGGCCCTGTTATGATATGAGGAGGTCCGCAATATTGGTGAGGATTCCAAGAGGACAACTTCGTAATTTGGTCGCAGTCCTTACAGGACATTGCTACATAGGCATACATGCTGGTAGATTGAATCTACCTTATAATGATTTCTGCAGAAGCTGTCAGGACGAGGAAGAGGAGGAAACTGCTGAGCATTTTCTCTGTCATTGCCCAGCACTTGCGGAGGTGCGTTCACTCCACATGGGGGCTCCGATACTGCAAGGTTTGGAGAGTCTGTCGGAATGTGAAATCGGTAGTGTGAATTCATTCATACGCCTTTCGGGATGGTTTCAGCTGAATACGGATAGTGTATAGGATAAATGAGGATGGGCAGCCCACCTCAATCCGCCCAGGCAGCACAACGGGACCTCTAAGGACCCAAGTGGGCTGGTTTACTATAAATCGGCAGCCTGTTATAACCTAACCTAACCTAACGCTGTGCAAAATTTGGGGAATTTTGGGAGAGGTGAAAATTTTCAAGATTTTTTACCTTGACAACTCGAGGTGAAAATCTCGAAAATCATGAAGGCTAAAAACAGGCTGATTTTTGTAATATATGATTATTTTGGCGTAATCTAACGCTGTGCAAAATTTGGGGAATTTTGTGAGGTGAAAATTTTCGAGATTTTTGACTTGTCTACTCGAGGTCAAAATCTCGAAAATCATGAACTCTAAAAATGGACTGATTTTTTTGTATATGATTATTTTGACGTAATTTAACGCTGTGCAAAATTTGGGGATTTTTGGGAGGTGAAAATTTTCAATATTTTTGACTTGTGACGACTCGAGGTGAAAAACTCGAAAATCATAAACGCTAAAAAAGGATTGATTTTTTTAGTATATGATTATTTTAACGTAATTTAAGTCTGTCTAAAATTTGGGGAATTTTTTGGAGAGGTGAAAATTTTCAAGATTTTTTACCTTGACAACTCGAGGTGAAAATCTCGAAAATCATGAAGGCTAAACACAGGCTGATTTTTGTAATATATGATTATTTTGGCGTAATCTAACGCTGTGCAAAATTTGGGGAATTTTGGGAGAGGTGAAAATTTTCAAAATTTTTGATTTGTGACGACTCGAGGTGAAAAACTCGCAAATCATGAAATCTAAAAATGGGCTGATTTTTTAGTATATGATTATTTTCGCGTTATTTAACGCTGTCAAAATTTGGGGAATTTTAGGAGAGGTGAAAATTTTCAAGATTTTTTACTTTGACGACTCGAGGTGAAAAACTCGAAAATCATAAACTCTAAAAATTGGCTGATTTTTGTAGTATATGATTATCTTGGCGTTATTTAACGATGTGCAAAATTTGGGGAATTTTGGGAGAGGTGAAAATTTTCGAGATTTTTTACTTGTGACAACTCGAGGTAAAAAACTCGAAAATCATGAACTTTAAAAATGGGCTGATTTTTGTAGTATATGATTATTTCAACGTAATTTAACGCTGTGCAAAATTTGGGGAATTTTGGGAGAGGTGAAAATTTTCAAGATTTTTTACTTGTGACGACTCGAGGTGAAAACATCGAAAATCATAAACTCTAAAAATTTTTTTTTTCATATATTTATTTAATGTCTCTTCAAAAATGAACTAACAATAAGTAATCAAATCTTAAATCTAAATATAATTATTAGGCCCGACCAGTGTTGGACATAAACTTAGTGATAGTTATAAATAATACATAAGTAGTGATAATCAAAAAGGAAAAATAAAATAAATAAACGTATTTTCAAGAAGTCCCATCTGGAGTGTTGAGATAAGAGCCCTTGTGTCCCTCTTTTTTAAGCGGATATGTCCAGTAAAGTTCAAGATATTACGAGCTAGCGGATTAGGATGTGTCTCGAAGTTTGTTAAATATTTGCCTACGTATTTTGCAATTTCTTCAGTCACTAGTGGCATATTTAAATCGCGATGTATATTTGAATTTTTGATGTACCATGGAGCCGATGTTATCAAACGCAAAATTTTGTTTTGCCTTCGTTGGATTTTCTCAACACTTGAAGCTGAAGCAGTGCCCCATAGCTGAATTCCATAGCACCATATTGGCTTCAAAAGCGACTTGTATATCAAAAGTTTGCAGTCTAGGCTGAGTGTTGAATTTCTGCCAATTAACCAATATATTTGGGTTAATTTAAGTTTCATTTGAGTTAACTTAGAGTCAATGTGATATTTCCATGTAAGCTTTCGATCAAGGTGTATGCCAAGGTATTTCACTTGAGAATGTTGAGGAATACTTTGATTGTTGATTCGAATGGGAGAGCAAGTATTTCTTCTTAGGGTAAACGTTATGTGGACACACTTTTGTTCATTTACTTTAATTCTCCATAAGTTCAACCATATTTCAAGCTGGGTAATGTGTTCTTGGAGATTGCGGGATGCCTCATCAGGGTTTTTGTGTATACTCATACATCGGCAAATGTAGAAGTTAGGATGTTATTGCTCACAGGCATATCACAAGTATATATTAGATACAAGACTGGCCCCAGAATACTGCCCTGTGGCACACTGGAAGATATAGATTCGGGCACACTCGTGAACTCTCCTTCCACAACAGTGAACTTCCTATCAATAATATAACTTTCCAAAAGCTTTTGTATGTTTATTGGTAGGTATGTCTTCAATTTTAAAACTAGGCCTTAGTGCCATACTTTATCAAATGCCTGAGAAACATCAATAAAGAGAGCAGAACAATACTTCTTTTCTTCAAATGTTCTTCTTACAACTTGGACCAAGCTATGCGTTTGTTCAATGGTGCTATGCTGACTTCTAAAACCAAATTGATGGTCCGAGATGCACCCATTATCAGCTAAAATATTGGACAATTTAGTCATGAGCAGCTTTTCGAAAAGCTTTGAGATTGTTGATAGTAAGCTTATAGGCCTATATGACTCAGCCTTGGTAAGATCTTTGCCCGGCTTTGGAATCATTTTTATTTTGGCAAGTTTCCAGTTATTTGGAAAATACTGCATTCGTAAAATAGCACTAAAAATAAATAGCAAGATTCTTATTGCAATATGAGGCAAGTTCATCACCATCTTGTTACTAATGCCATCAATACCAGGAGCTTTCTTTCTTGTCGAGTTCAGCAATTATTTTTTGTAGTTCACGCAACTTAAACCTTAAGGGACGAGGGGGTAGAGAAACTACACTCGGTAATTCGGAGTAAATACAGATTTTAAATGCTCAGAAAATAAATTACCTTTCGCACTATCGCTTCTCGCCCAGCCTCCGGTCGAAGTACGCAGTGGTGATTTAAGGTCAACGGGTCTTTTAAGATTTCTAGTAGCGCGCCATAAAGAGTAATTAGATGCTGACGTTACATCAAGGCCTTCTAAATACTTTTCCAGTAATGCAGTTTTTTCCACCGCGTGCTCTCCCTCTAGGGTCCTTTATATCATATAAAGTGTAACCATTTATTTTAAATAAGCTTCTTGAGGTCAATTGAGTCTCAGAAACCAACATTATATCAATATTTTTTTCCATGAGAAAGTGCTCAAGTTCATTTTTATGTTCGCGAATGCCGTTTGCGTTCCAGAAACATATTTTTAACGTGTTCATGGCTTGTTAACTAATGTTTGAAGCAGTGTATTCTGCATTCGCAGCATTTCTTGCATCATATTAGTCATATTTGCAGTAAAGTTATTTATAGTTAGCACCAAATTCTCAATAGTAGCTTCAAGGCGACTAAAGTTAAAGCTTGAGTTTGCATTCGTTGAATTATTTGGCGGTGGAACATTTTGTGTGCGAATAGAACTAGTCTTAGCAGCATCAGCATACGATAAACCTGAAGTAACTGGTTGGCTCATTTGAGCAAAAGTGGCGGAGTTCGTGTTTACTTGTTGAGCTGGAGTTAATTTGGGTTTTTGACCCATAGCCTGCTTAACGAAAGAATATACAGGACATCCTCTGTAGTTAGTGGTGTGATTACCTCCACAATTACTGCATTTTTTTTCTGATTGATCTTTTGGCTTAGTACAGCTAGCAGTACCATGCAATTCACCGCAGATAACACAAACTGTAGGTAATTTGCAGTAAGTTTTTGTATGGCCATATTCTTGGCAATTATGGCACTGTACGGGACCTGAATGCTTTCGTGGCTCTTCAACTGTGATTTTTCGGTGTAAGAGATACTTTACGCTATAAATTGGATGGGTTTAATTTTTTTTCAATTTTATATCATTCAGCTCCAGTTCGACCCGAAATAGGGGTTGGGGACCTTTTCTCTGTTAATTATGTTGGTAACATTTTTTACCTTAAATCCTTGGTCGACAAGTGCACATTTCACTTCTTCGGGCTCAACATATGAATCTATGCCCTTTAATACTATCTGTAGGCCTTTAGCACTCTTAAGTTGGTATGTGTAAAATTTTTTTTTATTTATTTTGAATTCACTAACAAATTTTTCGAAAATCTTTTTCATAATATATTTGGATTTTAGTTTCATCAATATTACCTCGTTTAATTAAAACGATGTGAAAAGTATTTTCTCCAATGGGCGACAGTAGTTTTTTTAGAAGCGCGTTAGAATTTTTTTCTCTCAAATAAATAGGTGGTGGCTTAAAAGACTTTTGCGATGATGTAGCGGGCTTGTCGTTTTTGTCTTGCAATAATGAAAAACGATTTTGACGATTGGTAGAAGATGCACTGTTATCCCTAGACATCTTTGGAGCTGATGAAATTTTAGAAGAATTTGGGCTTCGCCCACGCTTTACCACGGTTATATATCTGTCCATTCCTACTTGTACCTTTGGTTTTGAGTTACTGTTATCTGTAGTGATAACTTGGTTTAGTGATGAACACGAGCTCGGAGCGGATGATATCGCTGACTTGACTGAAGAAGTACTAGGCAATTGTAATGTTAACGAATCATTAGTTGGCATTGGACAAAGCGAAGTTGATCGCTGACGAAAAAGTGGCTTTGCCGTTAGAAAAAGACTATCACCAGATTTTTTATTTTTATTGTTAACATTGAGAGCTTCAGAACTCATAGTAAAATATGCATTTCTGCCGTTTGAACTCACTTCACAATTTTTTGTTTTTGAGGTACTCATGTAGAGTATTCCTCAAGGGCACTTTGTTTGCGGTTTTTGTTTTTTGTTTCTATGTGAAAATAATATCAGCAATATTTGCTTTGCTTATTTATCAAAGTTAATGTGTATGTATTACGGTTATTATGTATTACGAATATTTTTTTATGATTTTTTGTTTGTTTAATATGTATATGAAAAAAAAACTCCGCTAAGACGTCTGTTCACTATGAAGGTTCAGCGACAATGCACTCTAAAAATGAACTAATTTTTTAGTAAATGATTATTTTGGCGTAATCTAACGCTGTGCAAAATTTGGGGAATTTTGGGAGAGGTGAAAATTTTCGAGATTTTTTAACTTGACGACTCGAGGTGAAAAACTCGAAAATCATGAAGTCTAAAAACAGGCTGATTTTTCTAATATATGATTCTTTTGGCGTAATCTAACGCTGTGCAAAATTCGGGGAATTTTGGGAGAGGTGAAAATTTTCAAAATTTTTGACTTGTGACGACTCGAGGTAAAAATCTCGAAAATCATGAACTCTAAAAACGGGCTGATTATTTTAGTATATGATTATTATGGCGTAATTTAACGCTGTGCAAAATTTGGTGAATTTTGGGAGAGGTGAAAATTTTCGAGATTTTTTAACTTCACGACTCGAGGTGAAAAACTCGAAAATCATGAAGTCTAAAAACAGGCTGATTTTTCTAATATATAATTCTTTTGGCGTAATCTAACGCTGTGCAAAATTTGGGGAATTTTGGGAGAGGTGAAAATTTTCGAGATTTTTGATTTGTGACAACTCGAGGTGAAAATCTCGAAAATTATGAACTCTAAAAACGGGCTGATTTTTTTAGTATATGATTATTATGGCGTAATTTAACGCTGTGCAAAATTTGGGGAATTTTGGGAGATGTGAAAATTTTCAAAATTTTTGACTTGTGACGACTCGAGGTGAAAAACTCGCAAATCATAAACTCTAAAAATGGATTAATTTGTTGTAGTATATGATTATTTCAACTTAATTTAACGCGGTGCAAAATTTGGGGAATTTTGGGAGAGGTGAAAATTTTCGAGATTTTTGACTTGTGACAACACGAGGTGAAAATCTCTAAAACCATGAACTCTAAAAATGGATTGATTCTTTGTATATGATTATTTTGGCGTAATTTAACGCTGTGCAAAATTTGGGTATTTTTGGGAGGTCAAAATTTTCAATATTTTTGACTTGTGACGACTCGAGGTGAAAAGCTCGAAAATCATAAACTCTAAAAATGGATTAATTTTTTTAGTATATGATAATGTGGCGTAATTTAACGCTGTGCAAAATTTGGTGAATTTTGGGAGAGGTGAAAATTTTCGAAATTTTTTACTTGACGACTCGAGGTGAAAAACTCGACAATCATTAAGTCTAAAAACAGGCTGATTTTTCTAATATATGATTATTTTGGCGTAGTCTAACGCTGTGCAAAATTTGGGGAATTTTGGGAGAGGTGAAAATTTTCAAGATTTTTTACTTGTGACGACTCGAGGTGAAAAAATCGAAAATCATGAACTCTAAAAATGAACGAATTTTTTTAGTAAATAATTATTTTGGCGTAATCTAACGCTGTGCAAAATTTGGGGAATCTTGGGAGAGGTGAAAATTTTCAAGATTTTTTACCTTGACAACTCGAGGTGAAAATCTCGAAAATCATGAAGGCTAAAAACAGGCTGATTTTTGTAATATATGATTATTTTGGCGTAATCTAACGCTGTGCAAAATTTGGGGAATTTTGTGTGGTGAAAATTTTAGAGATTTTTGACTTGTCTACTCGAGGTCAAAGTGTCGAAAATCATGAACTCTAAAAATGGACTGATTTTTTTGTATATGATTATTTGGCGTAATTTAAGGCTGTGCAAAATTTGGGGATTTTTGGGAGGTGAAAATTTTCAATATTTTTGACTTTTGACGACTCGAGGTGAAAAACTTGAAAATCATAAACTCTAAAAAAGGATTAATTTTTTTAGTATATGATTATTTTAACGTAATTTAGCGCTGTGCAAAATTTGGGGAATTTTGGGAGAGGTGAAAATTTTCGAGATCTCGAAAATCATGAACTCTAAAAACGGGCTGATTTTTTTAGTATATGATTATTATGGCGTAATTTAACGCTGTGCAAAATTTGGGGAATTTTGGGAGAGGTGAAAATTTTCAAAATTTTTGACTTGTGACGACTCGAGGTGAAAAACTTGCAATTCATGAACTCTAAAAATGAACTTATTTGTTTAGTAAATGATTATTTTGGCGTAATCTAACGCTGTGCAAAATTTGGGGAATTTTGGGAGAGGTGAAAATTTTCAAGATTTTTTACCTTGACAACTCGAGGTAAAAAACTCGAAAATCATGAACTTTAAAAATGGGCTGATTTTTGTAGTATATGATTATTTCAACGTAATTTAAGGCTGTGCAAAATTTGGGGATTTTTGGGAGAAGTGAAAATTTTCAAGATTTTTTACTTGTGACGACTCGAGGTGAAAAAATCGAAAATCATGAACTCTAAAAATGAACTAATTTGTTTAGTAAATGATTATTTTGGCGTAATCTAACGCTGTGCAAAATTTGGGGAATTTTGGGAGAGGTGAAAATTTTCGAGATTTTTGACTTGTGACAACTCGAGGTGAAAATCTCGAAAATCATGAACTCTAAAAATGGGCTGATTTTGTAATATATGATTATTTGGCGTAATCTAACGCTGTGCAAAATTTGGGGAATTTTGGGAGAGGTGAAAATTTGCGAGATTTTTGACTTGTGACAATTCGAGGTGAAAATCTCGAAAATAATGAACTCTAAAAATGGACTGATTATTTGTATATGATTATTTTGGCGTAATTTAACGCTGTACAAAATTTGGGGATTTCTGGAAGGTGAAAATTTTCAATATTTTTGACTTGTGACGACTCGAGGTGAAAAACTCGAAGATCATAAACTCTAAAAATGGATTAATTTTTTTTAGTATATGATAATTTGGCGTAATTTAACGCTGTGCAAAATTTGGTGAATTTTGGGAGAGGTGAAAATTTTCGAGATTTTTTACCTTGACGACTCGAGGTGAAAAACTCGAAATTCATAAACTCTAAAAATAGGCTGATTTTTGTAGTATATGATTATTTTGGCGTAATTTAACGATGTGCAAAATTTGGGGAATTTTGGGAGAGGTGAATATTTTCGAGATTTTTGACTTGACTACTCGAGGTGAAAATCTCGAAAATCATAAACTCTAAAAACGGGGTGATTTTTTATTATATGATTATTTTAGCGTAATTTAACGCTGTGCAAAATTTGGGGAATTTTGGAAGAGGTGAAAATTATCGAGATTTTTGACTTGTGACAACTCGAGGTGAAAATCTCGAAAATCATGAACTCTAAAAACGAGCTGATTTTTTAGTATATGATTATTATGGCGTAATTTAACGCTGTGCAAAATTTTGGGGAATTTTGGGAGAGGTGAAAATTTTCAAGATTTTTGACTTGTGACAATTCGAGGTGAAAATCTATAAAATAATGAACTCTAAAAATGAACTGATTATTTGTATATGATTATTTTGGCGTAATTTAACGCTGTGCAAAATTTGGGGATTTTTGGAAGGTGAAAATTTTCAATATTTTTGACTTGTGACGACTCGAGGTGAAAAACTCGAAAATCATAAACTCTAAAAATGGATTAATTTTATTTAGTATATGATAATTTGGCGTAATTTAACGCTGTGCAAAATTTGGTGAATTTTGGGAGAGGTGAAAATTTTCGAGATTTTTTAACTTGATGACTCGAGGTGAAAAACTCGAAAATCATGAAGTCTAAAAACAGGCTGATTTTTCTAATATATGATTCTTTTGGCGTAACCTAACGCTGTGCAAAATTTGGGGAATTTTGGGAGAGGTGAAAATTTTCAAAATTTTTGAATTGTGACGACTCTAGGTGAAAAACTCGCAAATCATGAAATCTAAAAATGGGCTGATTTTTTAGTATATGATTATTTCAACGTAATTTAACGCTGTGCAAAATTTGGGGAATTTTGGGAGAGGTGAAAATTTTCAAGATTTTTTACTTGTGATGGCTCGAGGTGAAAAAATCGAAAATCATGAACTCTAAAAATGAACTAATTTTTTTAGTAAATGATTATTTTGGCGTAATCTAACGCTGAGCAAAATTTGGGAAATATTGGGAGAGGTGAAAATTTTCAAGATTTTTTACCTTGACGACTCGAGGTGAAAAACTCGAAATTCATAAACTCTAAAAATAGGCTGATTTTTGTAGTATATGATTATTTTGGCGTAATTTAACGATGTGCAAAATTTGGGGAATTTTGGGAGAGGTGAATATTTTCGAGATTTTTGACTTGACTACTCGAGGTGAAAATCTCGAAAATCATGAACTCTTAAAACGGCATGATTTTTTTACTATATGATTATTTTGGCGTAATTTAACGATGTGCAAAATTTGGGGAATTTTTGGAGAGGTGAAAATTTTCGAGATTTTTGACTTGTGACAACTCGAGGTGAAAATTTCGCAAATCATGAACTCTAAAAACGAGCTGATTTTTTTAGTATATGATTATTTTGGCTTAATTTAACGCTGTGCAAAATTTAGGGAATTTTGGGAGGTGAAATTTTTCAATATTTTTGACTTGTGACGAATCGACGTGAAAAACTCGAAAATCATAAACTCTAAAAATGGATTTATTTTTTTTTAGTATATGATAATTTGGCGTAATTTAACGCTGTGCAAAATTTGGGGATTTTTGGGAGGTAAAAATTTTCAATATTTTTGACTTGTGACGACTCGAGGTGAAAAACTCGAAAATCATAAACTCTAAAAATGGATTTATTTTTTTTTAGTATATGATAATTTGGCGTAATTTAACGCTGTGCAAAATTTGGGGATTTTTGGGAGGTGAAAATTTTCAAGTTTTTTGACTTGTGACGACTCGAGGTGAAAAACTCGAAAATCATAAACTCTAAAAATGGATTGATTTTTTTTAGTATATGATAATTTGGCGTTATTTAACGCTGTGCAAAATTTGGGGAATTTTAGGAGAGGTGAAAATTTTCAAGATTTTTTACTTGACGACTCGAGTTGAATAACTCGAAGATCATAAACTCTAAAAATAGGCTGATTTTTGGAGTATATGATTATTTTGGCTTAATTTAACGATGTGAAAAATTTGGGGAACTTTGGGAGAGATGAAAATTTTCATGATTTTTGACTTGTGACAACTCGCGGTGAAAAACTCGAAAATAATGAACTCTAAAAATGGGCTGATTTTTGTAGTATATGATTATTTTGGCGTAATTTAACGCTGTGCAAAATTGGGGAATTTTGGGAGAGGTTAAAATTTTCAAGATTTTAGATTTGTGAGACGACTCGAAGTGAAAAACTCGAAAATAATGAACTCTACAAATTGGCTGATTTTTATGGTATATGCTTATTTTGGCGTAATTTAACGCTGTGCAAAATTTGGGGATTTTTGTGAGGTGAAAATTTTCAATATTTTTGACTTGTGACGACACGAGGTGAAAAACTCGAAAATCATAAACTCTAAAAATAGCCTGATTTTTGTAGTATATGATTATTTTGGCGTAATTTAACGATTTGCAAAATTTGGGGAATTTTAGGAGAGGTGAAAATTTTCGAGATTTTTGACTTGTGACAACTCGAGGTGAAAATCTCGAAAATCATGAACTCTAAAAATAGACTGATTCTTTGCATATGATTATTTTGGCGTAATTTAACGCTGTGCAAAATTTGGGGAATTTTGGGATAGGTGAAAATTTTCGAGATTTTTGACTTGTGACAGCTCGAGGTGAAAATCTCGAAAATCATAAACTCTAAAAACGTGCTGATTTGTGTAGTATATGAATATTTTGGCGTAATTTAACGCTGTGCAAAATTTGGGGAATTTTGGAGAGGTGAAAATTTTCGAGATTTTTGACTTGTGACAACTCGAGGTGAAAAACTCGAAAATAATGAACTCTAAAAACGGGCGGATTTTTGTAGTATATGATTATTTCAACGTAATTTAACGATGTGCAAAATTTGGGGAATTTTGGGAGAGGTGAAAATTTTCGAGATTTTTGACTTGTGACAATTCGAGGTGAAAATCTCGAAAATAATGAACTCTAAAAATGGACTGATTATTTGTATATGATTATTTTGGCGTAATTTAACGCTGTACAAAATTTGGGGATTTCTGGAAGGTGAAAATTTTCAATATTTTTGACTTGTGACGACTCGAGGTGAAAAACTCGAAGATCATAAACTCTAAAAATGGATTAATTTTTTTTAGTATATGATAATTTGGCGTAATTTAACGCTGTGCAAAATTTGGTGAATTTTGGGAGAGGTGAAAATTTTCGAGATTTTTTACCTTGACGACTCGAGGTGAAAAACTCGAAATTCATAAACTCTAAAAATAGGCTGATTTTTGTAGTATATGATTATTTTGGCGTAATTTAACGATGTGCAAAATTTGGGGAATTTTGGGAGAGGTGAATATTTTCGAGATTTTTGACTTGACTACTCGAGGTGAAAATCTCGAAAATCATAAACTCTAAAAACGGGGTGATTTTTTATTATATGATTATTTTAGCGTAATTTAACGCTGTGCAAAATTTGGGGAATTTTGGAAGAGGTGAAAATTATCGAGATTTTTGACTTGTGACAACTCGAGGTGAAAATCTCGAAAATCATGAACTCTAAAAACGAGCTGATTTTTTAGTATATGATTATTATGGCGTAATTTAACGCTGTGCAAAATTTTGGGGAATTTTGGGAGAGGTGAAAATTTTCAAGATTTTTGACTTGTGACAATTCGAGGTGAAAATCTATAAAATAATGAACTCTAAAAATGAACTGATTATTTGTATATGATTATTTTGGCGTAATTTAACGCTGTGCAAAATTTGGGGATTTTTGGAAGGTGAAAATTTTCAATATTTTTGACTTGTGACGACTCGAGGTGAAAAACTCGAAAATCATAAACTCTAAAAATGGATTAATTTTATTTAGTATATGATAATTTGGCGTAATTTAACGCTGTGCAAAATTTGGTGAATTTTGGGAGAGGTGAAAATTTTCGAGATTTTTTAACTTGATGACTCGAGGTGAAAAACTCGAAAATCATGAAGTCTAAAAACAGGCTGATTTTTCTAATATATGATTCTTTTGGCGTAACCTAACGCTGTGCAAAATTTGGGGAATTTTGGGAGAGGTGAAAATTTTCAAAATTTTTGAATTGTGACGACTCTAGGTGAAAAACTCGCAAATCATGAAATCTAAAAATGGGCTGATTTTTTAGTATATGATTATTTCAACGTAATTTAACGCTGTGCAAAATTTGGGGAATTTTGGGAGAGGTGAAAATTTTCAAGATTTTTTACTTGTGATGGCTCGAGGTGAAAAAATCGAAAATCATGAACTCTAAAAATGAACTAATTTTTTTAGTAAATGATTATTTTGGCGTAATCTAACGCTGAGCAAAATTTGGGAAATATTGGGAGAGGTGAAAATTTTCAAGATTTTTTACCTTGACGACTCGAGGTGAAAAACTCGAAATTCATAAACTCTAAAAATAGGCTGATTTTTGTAGTATATGATTATTTTGGCGTAATTTAACGATGTGCAAAATTTGGGGAATTTTGGGAGAGGTGAATATTTTCGAGATTTTTGACTTGACTACTCGAGGTGAAAATCTCGAAAATCATGAACTCTTAAAACGGCATGATTTTTTTACTATATGATTATTTTGGCGTAATTTAACGATGTGCAAAATTTGGGGAATTTTTGGAGAGGTGAAAATTTTCGAGATTTTTGACTTGTGACAACTCGAGGTGAAAATTTCGCAAATCATGAACTCTAAAAACGAGCTGATTTTTTTAGTATATGATTATTTTGGCTTAATTTAACGCTGTGCAAAATTTAGGGAATTTTGGGAGGTGAAATTTTTCAATATTTTTGACTTGTGACGAATCGACGTGAAAAACTCGAAAATCATAAACTCTAAAAATGGATTTATTTTTTTTTAGTATATGATAATTTGGCGTAATTTAACGCTGTGCAAAATTTGGGGATTTTTGGGAGGTAAAAATTTTCAATATTTTTGACTTGTGACGACTCGAGGTGAAAAACTCGAAAATCATAAACTCTAAAAATGGATTTATTTTTTTTTAGTATATGATAATTTGGCGTAATTTAACGCTGTGCAAAATTTGGGGATTTTTGGGAGGTGAAAATTTTCAAGTTTTTTGACTTGTGACGACTCGAGGTGAAAAACTCGAAAATCATAAACTCTAAAAATGGATTGATTTTTTTTAGTATATGATAATTTGGCGTTATTTAACGCTGTGCAAAATTTGGGGAATTTTAGGAGAGGTGAAAATTTTCAAGATTTTTTACTTGACGACTCGAGTTGAATAACTCGAAGATCATAAACTCTAAAAATAGGCTGATTTTTGGAGTATATGATTATTTTGGCTTAATTTAACGATGTGAAAAATTTGGGGAACTTTGGGAGAGATGAAAATTTTCATGATTTTTGACTTGTGACAACTCGCGGTGAAAAACTCGAAAATAATGAACTCTAAAAATGGGCTGATTTTTGTAGTATATGATTATTTTGGCGTAATTTAACGCTGTGCAAAATTGGGGAATTTTGGGAGAGGTTAAAATTTTCAAGATTTTAGATTTGTGAGACGACTCGAAGTGAAAAACTCGAAAATAATGAACTCTACAAATTGGCTGATTTTTATGGTATATGCTTATTTTGGCGTAATTTAACGCTGTGCAAAATTTGGGGATTTTTGGGAGGTGAAAATTTTCAATATTTTTGACTTGTGACGACACGAGGTGAAAAACTCGAAAATCATAAACTCTAAAAATAGCCTGATTTTTGTAGTATATGATTATTTTGGCGTAATTTAACGATTTGCAAAATTTGGGGAATTTTAGGAGAGGTGAAAATTTTCGAGATTTTTGACTTGTGACAACTCGAGGTGAAAATCTCGAAAATCATGAACTCTAAAAATAGACTGATTCTTTGCATATGATTATTTTGGCGTAATTTAACGCTGTGCAAAATTTGGGGAATTTTGGGATAGGTGAAAATTTTCGAGATTTTTGACTTGTGACAGCTCGAGGTGAAAATCTCGAAAATCATAAACTCTAAAAACGTGCTGATTTGTGTAGTATATGAATATTTTGGCGTAATTTAACGCTGTGCAAAATTTGGGGAATTTTGGAGAGGTGAAAATTTTCGAGATTTTTGACTTGTGACAACTCGAGGTGAAAAACTCGAAAATAATGAACTCTAAAAACGGGCGGATTTTTGTAGTATATGATTATTTCAACGTAATTTAACGATGTGCAAAATTTGGGGAATTTTGGGAGAGGTGAAAATTTTCGAGATTTTTGACTTGTGACTACTCGAGGTGAAAATCTCGAAAATCATGAACTCTAAAAACGGGCTGATTTTTTATTATATGATTATTTTGGCGTAATTTAACGCTGTGCAAAATTTGGGGAATTTTGGGAGAGGTGAAAATTATCGAGATTTTTGACTTGTGACAACTCGAGGTGAAAATCTCGAAAATCATGAACTCTAAAAACGAGCTGATTTTTTTAGTATATGATTATTTTGGCGTAATTAAACGCTGTGCAAATTTTGGGGAATTTTAGGAGAGGTGAAAATTTTCAAGATTTTTTACTTGTGACAACTCGGGGTGAAAAACTCGAAAATAATGAACTCTAAAAATGGGCTGATTTTTGTAGTATATGATTATTTTGGCGTAATTAAACGCTGTGCAAATTTTGGGGAATTTTAGGAGAGGTGAAAATTTTCAAGATTTTTGACTTGTGACGACTGTGGTGAAAAACTCGAAAATCATAAACTCTAAAAATGGATTAATTTTTTTAGTATATGATAATTTGGCGTAATTTAACGCTGTGCAAAATTTGGGGAATTTTGGGAGAGGTGAAAATTTTCGAGATTTTTGAGTTATGACAACTCGAGGTAAAAAACTCGAAAATCATGAACTTTAAAAATGGGCTAATTTTTGTAGTATAGGATTATTTCAACGTAATTTAACGCTGTGCAAAATTTGGGGAATTTTGGGAGAGGTGAAAATTTTCAAGATTTTTGACTTGTGACGAGTCGAGGTGAAAAAATCGAAAATCATGAACTCTAAAAATGTATTAATTTTTTTAGTAAGTGATTATTTTGGCGTAATCTAATTCTGTGCAATATTTTGAGAATTTTGGGAGAGGTGAAAATTTTCAAGATTTTTTACATTGACGACTCGAGGTGAAAAACTCGAAATTCATAAACTCTAAAAATAGGCTGATTTTTGTAGTATATGATTATTTTGGCGTAATTTAACGATGTGCAAAATTTGGGGAATTTTGGGAGAGGTGAATATTTTCAAAATTTTCGACTTGACTACTCGAGGTGAAAATCTCGAAAATCATGAACTCTAAAAACGGCATGATTTTTTTAGTATATGATTATTATGGCGTAATTTAACGCTGTGCAAAATTTTAGGGAATTTTGGGAGAGGTGAAAATTTTCAAGATTTTTGACTTGTGACAATTCGAGGTGAAAATCTCGAAAATAATGAACTCTAAAAATGGACTGATTATTTGTATATGATTATTTTGGCGTAATTTAACGCTGTACAAAATTTGGGGATTTCTGGAAGGTGAAAATTTTCAATATTTTTGACTTGTGACGACTCGAGGTGAAAAACTCGAAGATCATAAACTCTAAAAATGGATTAATTTTTTTTAGTATATGATAATTTGGCGTAATTTAACGCTGTGCAAAATTTGGTGAATTTTGGGAGAGGTGAAAATTTTCGAGATTTTTTACCTTGACGACTCGAGGTGAAAAACTCGAAATTCATAAACTCTAAAAATAGGCTGATTTTTGTAGTATATGATTATTTTGGCGTAATTTAACGATGTGCAAAATTTGGGGAATTTTGGGAGAGGTGAATATTTTCGAGATTTTTGACTTGACTACTCGAGGTGAAAATCTCGAAAATCATAAACTCTAAAAACGGGGTGATTTTTTATTATATGATTATTTTAGCGTAATTTAACGCTGTGCAAAATTTGGGGAATTTTGGAAGAGGTGAAAATTATCGAGATTTTTGACTTGTGACAACTCGAGGTGAAAATCTCGAAAATCATGAACTCTAAAAACGAGCTGATTTTTTAGTATATGATTATTATGGCGTAATTTAACGCTGTGCAAAATTTTGGGGAATTTTGGGAGAGGTGAAAATTTTCAAGATTTTTGACTTGTGACAATTCGAGGTGAAAATCTCGAAAATAATGAACTCTAAAAATGAACTGATTATTTGTATATGATTATTTTGGCGTAATTTAACGCTGTGCAAAATTTGGGGATTTTTGGAAGGTGAAAATTTTCAATATTTTTGACTTGTGACGACTCGAGGTGAAAAACTCGAAAATCATAAACTCTAAAAATGGATTAATTTTATTTAGTATATGATAATTTGGCGTAATTTAACGCTGTGCAAAATTTGGTGAATTTTGGGAGAGGTGAAAATTTTCGAGATTTTTTAACTTGATGACTCGAGGTGAAAAACTCGAAAATCATGAAGTCTAAAAACAGGCTGATTTTTCTAATATATGATTCTTTTGGCGTAACCTAACGCTGTGCAAAATTTGGGGAATTTTGGGAGAGATAAAAATTTTCAAAATTTTTGAATTGTGACGACTCTAGGTGAAAAACTCGCAAATCATGAAATCTAAAAATGGGCTGATTTTTTAGTATATGATTATTTCAACGTAATTTAACGCTGTGCAAAATTTGGGGAATTTTGGGAGAGGTGAAAATTTTCAAGATTTTTTACTTGTGATGGCTCGAGGTGAAAAAATCGAAAATCATGAACTCTAAAAATGAACTAATTTTTTTAGTAAATGATTATTTTGGCGTAATCTAACGCTGAGCAAAATTTGGGAAATATTGGGAGAGGTGAAAATTTTCAAGATTTTTTACCTTGACGACTCGAGGTGAAAAACTCGAAATTCATAAACTCTAAAAATAGGCTGATTTTTGTAGTATATGATTATTTTGGCGTAATTTAACGATGTGCAAAATTTGGGGAATTTTGGGAGAGGTGAATATTTTCGAGATTTTTGACTTGACTACTCGAGGTGAAAATCTCGAAAATCATGAACTCTTAAAACGGCATGATTTTTTTACTATATGATTATTTTGGCGTAATTTAACGATGTGCAAAATTTGGGGAATTTTTGGAGAGGTGAAAATTTTCGAGATTTTTGACTTGTGACAACTCGAGGTGAAAATTTCGCAAATCATGAACTCTAAAAACGAGCTGATTTTTTTAGTATATGATTATTTTGGCTTAATTTAACGCTGTGCAAAATTTAGGGAATTTTGGGAGGTGAAATTTTTCAATATTTTTGACTTGTGACGAATCGACGTGAAAAACTCGAAAATCATAAACTCTAAAAATGGATTTTTTTTTTTTTAGTATATGATAATTTGGCGTAATTTAACGCTGTGCAAAATTTGGGGATTTTTGGGAGGTAAAAATTTTCAATATTTTTGACTTGTGACGACTCGAGGTGAAAAACTCGAAAATCATTAACTCTAAAAATGGATTTATTTTTTTTAGTATATGATAATTTGGCGTAATTTAACGCTGTGCAAAATTTGGGGATTTTTGGGAGGTGAAAATTTTCAAGTTTTTTGACTTGTGACGACTCGAGGTGAAAAAATCGAAAATCATAAACTCTAAAAATGGATTGATTTTTTTAGTATATGATAATTTGGCGTTATTTAACGCTGTGCAAAATTTGGGGAATTTTAGGAGAGGTGAAAATTTTCAAGATTTTTTACTTGACGACTCGAGTTGAATAACTCGAAGATCATAAACTCTAAAAATAGGCTGATTTTTGGAGTATATGATTATTTTGGCTTAATTTAACGATGTGAAAAATTTGGGGAACTTTGGGAGAGATGAAAATTTTCAAGATTTTTGACTTGTGACAACTCGGGGTGAAAAACTCGAAAATAATGAACTCTAAAAATGGGCTGATTTTTGTAGTATATGATTATTTTGGCGTAATTTAACGCTGTGCAAAATTGGGGAATTTTGGGAGAGGTTAAAATTTTCAAGATTTTAGATTTGTGAGACGACTCGAAGTGAAAAATTCGAAAATAATGAACTCTACAAATTGGCTGATTTTTATGGTATATGATTATTTTGGCGTAATTTAACGCTGTGCAAAATTTGGGGATTTTTGGGAGGTGAAAATTTTCAATATTTTTGACTTGTGACGACACGAGGTGAAAAACTCGAAAATCATAAACTCTAAAAATAGCCTGATTTTTGTAGTATATGATTATTTTGGCGTAATTTAACGATTTGCAAAATTTGGGGAATTTTAGGAGAGGTGAAAATTTTCGAGATTTTTGACTTGTGACAACTCGAGGTGAAAATCTCGAAAATCATGAACTCTAAAAATAGACTGATTCTTTGCATATGATTATTTTGGCGTAATTTAACGCTGTGCAAAATTTGGGGAATTTTGGGAGAGGTGAAAATTTTCGAGATTTTTGACTTGTGACAGCTCGAGGTGAAAATCTCGAAAATCATAAACTCTAAAAACGTGCTGATTTGTGTAGTATATGAATATTTTGGCGTAATTTAACGCTGTGCAAAATTTGGGGAATTTTGGAGAGGTGAAAATTTTCGAGATTTTTGACTTGTGACAACTCGAGGTGAAAAACTCGAAAATAATGAACTCTAAAAACGGGCGGATTTTTGTAGTATATGATTATTTCAACGTAATTTAACGATGTGCAAAATTTGGGGAATTTTGGGAGAGGTGAAAATTTTCGAGATTTTTGACTTGTGACTACTCGAGGTGAAAATCTCGAAAATCATGAACTCTAAAAACGGGCTGATTTTTTATTATATGATTATTTTGGCGTAATTTAACGCTGTGCAAAATTTGGGGAATTTTGGGAGAGGTGAAAATTATCGAGATTTTTGACTTGTGACAACTCGAGGTGAAAATCTCGAAAATCATGAACTCTAAAAACGAGCTGATTTTTTTAGTATATGATTATTTTGGCGTAATTAAACGCTGTGCAAATTTTGGGGAATTTTAGAAGAGGTGAAAATTTTCAAGATTTTTTACTTGTGACAACTCGGGGTGAAAAACTCGAAAATAATGAACTCTAAAAATGGGCTGATTTTTGTAGTATATGATTATTTTGGCGTAATTAAACGCTGTGCAAATTTTGGGGAATTTTAGGAGAGGTGAAAATTTTCAAGATTTTTGACTTGTGACGACTGTGGTGAAAAACTCGAAAATCATAAACTCTAAAAATGGATTAATTTTTTTAGTATATGATAATTTGGCGTAATTTAACGCTGTGCAAAATTTGGGGAATTTTGGGAGAGGTGAAAATTTTCGAGATTTTTGAGTTATGACAACTCGAGGTAAAAAACTCGAAAATCATGAACTTTAAAAATGGGCTAATTTTTGTAGTATAGGATTATTTCAACGTAATTTAACGCTGTGCAAAATTTGGGGAATTTTGGGAGAGGTGAAAATTTTCAAGATTTTTGACTTGTGACGAGTCGAGGTGAAAAAATCGAAAATCATGAACTCTAAAAATGTATTAATTTTTTTAGTAAGTGATTATTTTGGCGTAATCTAATTCTGTGCAATATTTTGAGAATTTTGGGAGAGGTGAAAATTTTCAAGATTTTTTACCTTGACGACTCGAGGTGAAAAACTCAAAATTCATGAATTCTAAAAATGGGCTGATTTTTTAGTACATGATTATTTTGGCGTAATTTAACGCTGTGCAAAATTTGGGGAATTTTAGGAGAGGTGAAAATTTTCAAGATTTTTTACTTGACGACTCGAGGTGAAAAACTCGAAGATCATAAACTCTAAAAATAGGCTGATTTTTGGAGTATATGATTATTTTGGCGTAGTTTAACGATGTGAAAAATTTGGGGAACTTTGGGAGAGATGAAAATTTTCAAGATTTTTGACTTGTGACAACTCGGGGTGAAAAACTCGAAAATCATGAACTCTAAAAATGGGCTGATTTTTGTAGTATATGATTATTTTGGCGTAATTTAACGCTGTGCAAAATTGGGGAATTTTGGGAGAGGTTAAAATTTTCAAGATTTTAGATTTGTGAGACGACTCGAAGTGAAAAACTCGAAAATAATGAACTCTACAAATAGGCTGATTTTTGTAGTATATGATTATTTGGCGTAATTTAACGATGTGCAAAATTTGGGGAATTTTGGGAGAGGTGAAAATTTTCAAGATTTTTTACCTTGACGACTCGAGGTGAAAAACTCAAAAATCATGAATTCTAAAAATGGGCTGATTTTTTAGTACATGATTATTTTGGCGTAATTAAACGCTGTGCAAAATTTGGGGAATTGCAAGAGATGTGAAAATTTTCAAGATTTTTTACTTTGACGACTCGAGGTGAAAAACTCGAAAATCATAAACTCTAAAAATAGGCTGATTTTTGTAGTATATGATTTTTTGACGTAATTTAACGATGTGCAAAATTTGGGGAATTTTGGGAGAGGTGAAAATTTTCGAGATTTTTTGACTTGTGACAACTCGAGGTGAAAGTCTCGAAAATCATGAGCTCTAAAAACGGCCTAATTTTTTCTATATAATTATTTTGGCGTAATTTAACACTGTGCAAAATTTGGGGAACTTTGGGAGAGATGAAAATTTTCAAGATTTTTGACTTGTGAAAACTCGGGGTGAAAAACTCGAAAATCATGAACTCTAAAAATGGGCTGATTTTTGTAGTATATGATTATTTTGGCGTAATTTAACGCTGTGCAAAATTGGGGAATTTTGGGAGAGGTTAAAATTTTCAAGATTTTAGAATTGTGACTACTCGAGGTAAAAAACTCGAAAATCATAAACTCTACAAATAGGCTGATCTTTGTAGTATATGATTATTTTGGCGTAATTAAACGATGTGCAAAATTTAGGGAATTTTGGTAGAGGTGAAAATTTTAGAGATTTTTGACTTGTGACAACTCAAGGTGAAAATCTCGAAAATCATGAACTCTAAAAACGGGCTGATTTTTTTAGTATATGATTATTTTAGCGTAATTTAACGCTGTGCAAAATTTAGGGAATTTTGGGAGAGGTGAAAATTTTCGAGATTTTTGACTTGTGACAACTCGAGGTGAAAATCTCGAAAATCATGAACTCTAAAAATTGACTGATTTTTTTGTATATGATTATTTTGGCGTAATTTAACGCTGTGCAAAATTTGGGGAATTTTGGGAGGTGAAAATTTTCAATATATTTGACTTGTGACGACTCGAGGTGAAAAACTCGAAAATCATAAACTCTTAAAATGGATTAATTTTTTTAGTATATGATAATTTGGCGTAATTTAACGCTGTGCAAAATTTGGGGAATTTTGGGAGAGGTGAAAATTTTCGAGATTTTTACTTGTGACAACTCGAGGTAAAAAACTCGAAAACATGAACTTTAAAAATGGGCTAATTTTTGTAGTATATGATTATTTTAACTTAGTTTAACGCTGTGCAAAATTTGGGGAATTTTGGGAGAGGTGAAAATTTTCAAGATTTTTGACTTGTGACGACTCGAGGTGAAAAAATCGAAAATCATGAACTCTAAAAATGAATTAATTTTTTTAGTAAATGATTATTTTGGCGTAATCTAACGCTGTGCAAAATTTGAGGAATTTTGGGAGAGGTGAAAATTTTCAAGATTTTTTACCTTGACGACTCGAGGTGAAAAACTCAAAAATCTTGAATTCTAAAAATGGGCTGATTTTTTCGTACATGATTATTTTGGCGTAATTTAACGCTATGCAAAATTTGGGGAATTTTAGGAGAGGTGAAAATTTTCAAGATTTTTTACTTGTGCTACGCGAGGTGAAAAAATAGGAAATCATGAACTCTAAAAATTAATTAATTTTTTTAGTAAATGATTATTTTAGCGTAATCTAACGCTGTGCAAAATTTGGGGAATTTTGGGAGAGGTGAAAATTTTCAAGATTTTTTACCTTGAAGACGCAGGTGAAAAAATCGAAAATCATAACCTCTAAAAATAGGCTGATTTTTGTAGTATATGATTTTTTTGGCGTAATTTAACGATGTGCAAAATTTGAGGAATTTTGGGAGAGGTGAAAATTTTCGAGATTTTTGACTTGTGACAACTCGAGGTAAAAATCTCGAAAATCATGAACTCTAAAAATGGACTGATTTTTTTGTATATGATTATTTTGGCGTAATTTAACGCTGTGCAAAATTTGGGGAATTTTGGGAGGTGAAAATTTTCAATATTTTTGACTTGTGATGACTCGACGTGAAAAACTCGAAAATCATAAACTCTAAAAATGGATTGATTTTTTTAGTATACGATAATTTGGCGTAATTTAACGCTGTGCAAAATTTGGGGATTTTTGGGAGGTGAAAATTTTCAATATTTTTGACTTGTGACGACTCGAAGTGAAAAACTCGAAAATCATAAACTCTAAAAATGGATTAATTTTTTTAGAATATGATAATTTGGCGCAATTTAACGCTGTGCAAAATTTGGGGAATTTTGGGAGAGGTGAAAATTTTGGAGATTTTTCACTTGTGACAACTCGAGCTAAAAAACTCGAAAACATGAACTTTAAAAATGGGCTAATTTTTGTAGTATATGATTATTTTAACTTAATTTAACGCTGTGCAAAATTTGGGGAATTTTGGGAGAGGTGAAAATTTTCAAGATTTTTGACTTGTGACTACTCGAGGTGAAAAAATCGAAAATTATGAACTCTAAAAATGAACTAATTTTTTTAGTAAATGATTATTTTGGCGTAATCTAACGCTGTGCAAAATTTGGGGAATTTTGGAAGAGGTGAAAATTTTCAAGATTTTTTACCTTGACGACTCGAGGTGAAAAACTCAAAAATCATGAATTCTAAAAATGGGCTGATTTTTTACTACATGATTATTTTGGCGTAATTTAACGCTGTGCAAAATTTGGGGAATTGCAGGAGAGGTGAAAATTTTCAAGATTTTTTACTTTGACGACTCGAGGTGAAAAACTCGAAAATCATAAACTCTAAAAATATGCTGATTTTTTTAGTATATGATTTTTTGGCGTAATTTAACGATATGCAAAATTTGGGGAATTTTGGGAGAGGTGAAAATTTTCGAGATTTTTGACTTGTGACAACTCGAGGTGAAAATCTCGAAAATCATGAGCTCTAAAAACGGCCTGATTTTTTTCTATATAATTATTTTGGCGTAATTTAACGCTGTGCAAAATTTGGGGAACTTTGGGAGAGATGAAAATTTTCAAGATTTTTGACTTGTGACTACGCGAGGTGAAAAAATAGGAAATCATGAACTCTAAAAATGAATTAATTTTTTTAGTAAATGATTATTTTAGCGTAATTTAACGCTGTGCAAAATTTGGGGAATTTTAGGAGAGGTGAAAATTTTCAAGATTTTTTACTTGTGACTACGCGAGGTGAAAAAATAGGAAATCATGAACTCTAAAAATTAATTAATTTTTTTAGTAAATGATTATTTTAGCGTAATCTAACGCTGTGCAAAATTTGGGGAATTTTGGGAAAGGTGAAAATTTTCAAGATTTTTTACCTTGAAGACTCAGCTGAAAAACTCAAAAATCATGAATTCTAAAAATGGGCTGATTTTTTGTATATGATTATTTTGGCGTAATTTAACGCTGTGCAAAATTTGGGGATTTTTGGGAGGTGAAAATTTTCAATATTTTTGACTTGTGACGACTCGAGGTGAAAAGCTCGAAAATCATAAACTCTAAAAATGGATTAATTTTTTTAGTATATGATAATGAGGCGTAATTTAACGCTGTGCAAAATTTGGGGAATTTGGGAGAGGTGAAAATTTTTGAGATTTTTTACCTGACGACTCGAGGTGAAAAAATCGAAAATCATAAACTCTAAAAATAGGCTGAATTTTGTAGTATATGATTTTTTGGCGTAATTTAACGATGTGCAAAATTTGGGGAAATTTGGGAGAGGTGAAAATTTTCGAGATTTTTGACTTGTGACAACTCGAGGTGAAAGTCTCGAAAATCATGAGCTCTAAAAACGGCCTGATTTTTTTCTATATAATTATTTTGGCGTAATTTAACGCTGTGCAAAATTTGGGGAACTTTGGGAGAGGTGAAAATTTTCGAGATTTTTGACTTGTGACAACTCGGGGTGAAAAACTCGAAAATCATGAACTCTAAAAATGGGCTGATTTTTGTAGTATATGATTATTTTGGCGAAATTTAACGCTGTGCAAAATTGGGGAATTTTGGGAGAGGTTAAAATTTTCAAGATTTTAGAATTGTGACTACTCGAGGTAAAAAACTCGAAAATCATAAACTCTACAAATAGGCTGATTTTTGTAGTATATGATTATTTTGGCATAATTTAACGATGTGCAAAATTTGGGGAATTTTTGGAGAGGTGAAAATTTTCGAGTTTTTTGACTTGTGACAACTCGAGGTGAAAATCTCGAAAATCATGAACTCTAAAAACGGGCTGATTTTTTTAGTATATGATTATTTTGGCGTAATTTAACGCTGTGCAAAATTTAGGGAATTTTGGGAGAGGTGAAAATTTTCGAGATTTTTGACTTGTGACAACTCGAGGTGAAAATCTCAAAAATCATGAACTCTAAAAATGGACTGATTTTTTTGTATATGATTATTTTGGCGTAATTTAACGCTGTGCAAAATTTGGCGAATTTTGGGAGGTGAAAATTTTCAATATATTTGACTTGTGACGACTCGACGTGAAAAAATCGAAAATCATGAACTCTAAAAATGAATTAATTTTTTTAGTAAATGATTATTTTGGCGTAATTTAACGCTGTGCAAAATTTGGGGAATTTTGGGAGAGTTGAAAATTTTCAAGATTTTTTACCTTGACGACTCGAGGTGAAAAACTCAAAAATCATGAATTCTAAAAATGGGCTGATTTTTTAGTACATGATTATTTTGGCGTAATTTAACGCTGTGCAAAATTTGGGGAATTTTAGGAGAGGTGAAAATTTTCAAGATTTTTTACTTGTGACTACGCGAGGTGAAAAAATCGGAAATCATGAACTCTAAAAATGAATTAATTTTTTTAGTAAATGATTATTTTAGCGTAATCTAACGCTGTGCAAATTTTGGGGAATTTTGGGAGAGGTGAAAATTTTCAAGATTTTTTACCTTGAAGACTCAGGTGAAAAACTCAAAAATCATGAATTCTAAAAATGGGCTGATTTTTTAGTACATGATTATTTTGGGGAAATTTAACGCTGTGCAAAATTTGGGGAATTTTAGGAGAGGTGAAAATTTTCAAGATTTTTTACTTTGACGACTCGACGTGAAAAACTCGAAAATCATAAACTCTAAAAATAGGCTGATTTTTGGAGTATATGATTATTTTGGCGTAATTTAACGATGTGCAAAATTTAGGGAACTTTGGGAGAGATGAAAATTTTCAAGATTTTTGACTTGTGACAACTCGGGGTGAAAGACTCGAAAATCATGAACTCTAAAAATGGGCTGATTTTTTAGTACATGATTATTTTGGCGTAATTTAACGCTGTGCAAAATTGGGGAATTTTGGGAGAGGTTAAAATTTTTAAGATTTTTTACCTTAAAGACTCGAGGTGAAAAGCTCAAAAATCATGAATTCTAAAAATGGGCTGATTTTTTAATACATAATTATTTTGGCGTAATTTAACGCTGTGCAAAATTTGGGGAATTTTGGGAGAGGTGAAAATTTTCAAGATTTTTTACTTTGACGACTCGAGGTGAAAAACTCGAAAATCATAAACTCTAAAAATAGGCTGATTTTTGGAGTATATGATTATTTTGGCGTAATTTAACGATGTGCAAAATTTGAGGAATTTTGGGAGATGTGAAAATTTTCGAGATTTTTGACTTGTGACTACGCGAGGTGAAAATCTCGAAAATCATGAAGTCTAAAAACGGCCTGATTTTTTTAGTATATAACTATTTTGGCGTAATTTAACGCTGTGCAAAATTTGGGGAACTTTGGGAGAGATGAAAATTTTCAAGATTTTTGACTTGTGACAACTTGGGGTGAAAAACTCGAAAATCATGAATTCTAAAAATGGGCTGATTTTTGTAGTATATGATTATTTTGGCGTAATTTAACGCTGTGCAAAATTGGGGAATTTTGGGAGAGGTTAAAATTTTTAAGATTTTTTACCTTGAAGACTCGAGGTGAAAAACTCAAAAATCATGAATTCTAAAAAAGGGCTGATTTTTTAGTACATGATTATTTTGGCGTAATTTAACGCTGTGCAAAATTTGGGGAATCTTAGGAGAGGTGAAAATTTTCAAGATTTTAGATTTGTGAGACGACTCGAAGTGAAAAACTCGAAAATAATGAACTCTACAAATTGATTTTTGTAGTATATGATTATTTTGGCATAATCTAACGCTGAGCAATATTTGGGAATTTTTGGGAGAGCTGAAAATTTTCAAGATTTTTGACTTGTGACGACACGAGGTGAAAACTCGAAAATCATGAACTCTAAAAACGGCCTGATTTTTTTAGTATATAATTATTTTGGCGTAATGTAACGATGTGCAAAATTTGGGGAATTTTGGGAGAGGTGAAAATTTTCGAGATTTTTGACTTGTGACAACTCGAGGTGAAAAACTCGAAAATCATAAACTCTAAAAATGGATTAATTTTTTTAGTATATGATAATTTGGGTGAAAATTTTCGAGATTTTTGACTTGTGACAACTCGAGGTGAAAATCTCGAAAATCATGAACTCTAAAAACGGCCTGATTTTTTTAGTATATAATTATTTTGGCGTAATTTAACGCTGTGCAAAATTTGGGGAACTTTGGGAGAGATGAAAATTTTCAAGATTTTTGACTTGTGACAACTCGGGGTGAAAAACTCGAAAATCATGAACCCTAAAAATGGGCTGATTTTTGTAGTATATGATTATTTTGGCGTAATTTAACGCTGTGCAAAATTGGGGAATTTTGGGAGAGGTTAAAATTTTGAAGATTTTAGAATTGTGACAACTCGAGGTAAAAAACTCGAAAATCATAAACTCTACAAATAGGCTGATTTTTGTAGTATATGATTATTTTGGCGTAATTTAACGATGTGCAAAATTTGGGGAATTTTGGGAGAGGTGAAAATTTTAGAGATTTTTGACTTGTGGCAACTCGAGGTGAAAATCTCGAAAATCATGAACTCTAAAAACGGGCTGATTTTTTTAGTATATGATTATTTTGGCGTAATTTAACGCTGTGCAAAATTTAGGGAATTTTGGGAGAGGTGAAAATTTTCGAGATTTTTGACTTGTGACAGCTCGAGGTGAAAATCTCAAAAATCATGAACTCTAAAAATGGACTGATTTTTTTGTATATGATTATTTTGGCGTAATTTAACGCTGTGCAAAATTTGGGGAATTTTGGGAGGTGAAAATTTTCAATATATTTGACTTGTGACGACTCGACGTGAAAAACTCGAAATCATAAACTCTAAAAATGGATTGATTTTTTTAGTATATGATAATTTGGCGTAATTTAACGCTGTGCACAATTTGGGGATTTTTGTGAGGTGAAAATTTTCAATATTTTTGACTTGTGACGACTCGAGGTGAAAAACTCGAAAATCATAAACTCTAAAAATGGATTAATTTTATTTAGTATATGATAATTTGGCGTAATTTAACGCTGTGCAAAATTTGGGGAATTTTGGGAGAGGTGAAATTTGTCGAGATTTTTACTTGTGACAACTCGAGGTAAAAAACTCGAAAACATGAACTTTAAAAATGGGCTAATTTTTGTAGTATATGATTATTTTAACGTAGTTTAACGCTGTGCAAAATTTGGGGAATTTTGGGAGAGGTGAAAATTTTCAAGATTTTTGACTTGTGACGACTCGAGGTGAAAAAATCGAAAATCATGAACTCTAAAAATGAATTAATTTTTTTAGTAAATGATTATTTTGGCGTAATCTAACGCTGTGCAAAATTTGGGGAATTTTGGGAGAGGTGAAAATTTTCAAGATTTTTTACCTTGACGACTCGAGGTGAAAAACTCAAAAATCATGAATTCTAAAAATGGGCTGATTTTTTAGTAAATGATTATTTTGGCGTAATTTAACGCTGTGCAAAATTTGGGGAATTTTAGGAGAGGTGAAAATTTTCAAGATTTTTTACTTGTGACTACGCGAGGTGAAAAAATCGAAAATCATGAACTCTAAAAATGAATTAATTTTTTTAGTAAATGATTATTTTAGCGTAATCTAACGCTGTGCAAAATTTGGGGAATTTTGGGAGAGGTGAAAATTTTCAAGATTTTTTACCTTGAAGACTCAAGGTGAAAAACTCAAAAATCATGAATTCTAAAAATGGGCTGATTTTTTAGTACATGATTATTTTGGCGTAATATAACGCTGTGCAAAATTTGGGGAATTTTAGGAGAGGTGAAAATTTTCAAGATTTTTTACTTTGACGACTCGAGGTGAAAAACTCGAAAATCCTAAACTTTAAAAATAGGCTGATTTTTGGAGTATATGATTATTTTGGCGTAATCTAACGATGTGCAAAATTTGAGGAATTTTGGGAGATGTGAAAATTTTCGAGATTTTTGACTTTTTTTGAGGTGAAAATCTCGAAAATCATGAACTCTAAAAATAGCCTGATTTTTTTAGTATATAATTATTTTGGCGTAATTTAACGCTGTGCAAAATTTGGGGAACTTTGGGAGAGATGAAAATTTTCAAGATTTTTGACTTGTGACAACTCGGGGTGAAAAACTCGAAAATCATGAACTCTAAAAATGGGCTGATTTTTTAGTACATGATTATTTTGGCGTAATTTAACGCTGTGCAAAATTGGGGAATTTTGGGAGAGGTTAAAATTTTTAAGATTTTTTACCTTGAAGACTCGAGGTGAAAAACTCAAAAATCATGAATTCTAAAAATGGGCTGATTTTTTAATACATAATTATTTTGGCGTAATTTAACGCTGTGCAAAATTTGGGGAATTTTAGGAGAGGTGAAAATTTTCAAAATTTTAGATTTGTGAGACGAGTCGAAGTGAAAAACTCGAAAATCATAAACTCTAAAAATAGCCTGATTTTTGTAGTATATGATTATTTTGGCTTAATTTAACGCTGTGCAAAATTTGGGGAATTTTGGAAGAGGTGAAAATTTTCGAGATTTTTGACTTGTGACAACTCCAGGTAAAAAACTCGAAAATCATAAACTCTAAAAATGGCATGATTTTTTTTAGTATATGATTATTTTGGCGTAATGTAACGATGTGCAAAATTTGGGGAATTTTGGGAGAGGTGAAAATTTTCGAGATTTTTGACTTGTGACAACTCGAGGTGAAAAACTCGAAAATCATAAACTCTAAAAATAGATTAATTTTTTTAGTATATGATAATTTGGCGTAATTTAACGCTGTGCAAAATTTGGGGAATTTTGGGAGAGGTGAAAATTTTCGAGATTTTTGACTTGCGACAAATCGAGGTAAAAAACTCGAAAACATGAAGTTTAAAAATGGGCTAATTTTTGTAGTATATGATTATTTTAACTTAATTTAACGCTGTGCAAAATTGGGGAATTTTGGGAGAGGTTAAAATTTTCAAGATTTTAGATTTGTGAGACGACTTGAAATGAAAAACTCGAAAATAATGAACTCTACAAATAGGCTGATTTTTGTAGTATATGATTATTTTGGCGTAATTTAACGCTGTGCAAAATTTGGGGAATTTTGGGAGAGGTGAAAATTTTCGAGATTTTTGACTTGTGACAACTCGAGGTAAAAAACTCGAAAATCATAAACTCTACAAATAGGCTGATTTTTGTAGTATATGATTATTTTGGCGTAATTTAACGATGTGCAAAATTTGGGGAATTTTAGGAGAGGTGAAAATTTTCGAGATTTTTGACTTGTGACAACTCGAGGTGAAAATCTCGAAAATCATGAACTCTAAAAACGGGCTGATTTTTTTAGTATATAATTATTTTGGCGTAATTTAACGCTGTGCAAAATTTGGGGAATTTTAGGAGGTGAAAATTTTCAATATATTTGACTTGTGACGACTCGACGTGAAAAACTCGAAATCATAAACTCTAAAAATGGATTGATTTTTTTAGTATATGATAATTTGGCGTAATTTAACGCTGTGCAAAATTTGGGGAATTTTGGGAGAGGTGAAAATTTTCGAGATTTTTGAGTTGTGACAACTCGAGGTAAAAAACTCGAGAATCATGAACTTTAAAAATAGGCTGATTTTTGTAGTATATGATTATTTCAACGTAATTTAACGCTGTGCAAAATTTGGGGAATTTTGGGAGAGGTGAAAATTTTCAAGATTTTTTACTTGTGATGACTCGAGGTGAAAAAATCGAAAATCATGAACTCTAAAAATGAACTAATTTTTTTAGTAAATGATTATTTTGGCGTATTCTAACGCTGAGCAAAATTTGGGGAATGAGGTGAAAATTTTCAAGATTTTTGACTTGTGACGACACGAGGTGAAAAACTCGAAAATCATAAACTCTAAAAATAGCCTGATTTTTGTAGTATATGATTATTTTGGCGTAATTTAACGATGTGCAAAATTTGGGGAATTTTGGGAGAGGTGAAAATTTTCGAGATTTTTGACTTGTGACTACTCGAGGTGAAAATCTCGAAAATCATGAACTCTCAAAACGGGCTGATTTTTTATTATATGATTATTTTGGCGTAATTTAACGCTGTGCAAAATTTCGGGAATTTTGGGAGAGGTGAAAATTTTCGAGATTTTTGACTTGTGACAACTCGAGGTGAAAATCTCGAAAATCATGAAATCTAAAAACGAGCTGATTTTTTTAGTATATGATTATTATGGCATAATTTATCGCTGTGCAAAATTTGGGGAATTTTGGGAGAGGTGAAAATTTTAGAGATTTTTGACTTGTGACAACTGGAGGTGAAAATCTCGAAAATCATGAACTCTAAAAATGGACTGATTCTTTGCATATGATTATTTTGGCGTAATTTAACGCTGTGCAAAATTTGGGGATTTTTGGGAGGTGAAAATTTTCAATATTTTTGACTTGTGACGACTCGAGGTGAAAAACTCGAAAATCATAAACTCTAAAAATGGATTAATTTTTTTAGTATATGATAATTTGGCGTAATTTAACGCTGTGCAAAATTTGGTGAATTTTGGGAGAGGTGAAAATTTTCGAAATTTTTTAACTTTACGACTCGAGGTGAAAAACTCGAAAATCATAAACTCTAAAAATAGCCTGATTTTTGTAGTATATGATTGTTTTGGCTTAATTTAACGCTGTGCAAAATTGGGGAATTTTGGGAGAGGTGAAAATTTTCAATATTTTTGACTTGTGACAACTTGGGGTGAAAAACTCGAAAATCATGAACTCTAAAAATGGGCTGATTTTTGTAGTATATGATTATTTTGGCGTAATTTAACGCTGTGCAAAATTGGGGAATTTTGGGAGAGGTTAAAATTTTTAAGATTTTTTACCTTGAAGACTCGAGGTGAAAAACTCAAAAATCATGAATTCTAAAAATGGGCTGATTTTTTAGTACATGATTATTTTGGCGTAATTTAACGCTGTGCAAAATTTGGGGAATCTTAGGAGACGTGAAAATTTTCAAGATTTTAGATTTGTGAGACGACTCGAAGTGAAAAACTCGAAAATAATGAACTCTACAAATTGATTTTTGTAGTATATGATTATTTTGGCATAATCTAACGCTGAGCAATATTTGGGAATTTTTGGGAGAGCTGAAAATTTTCAAGATTTTTGACTTGTGACGACACGAGGTGAAAACTCGAAAATCATAAACTCTAAAAATAGCCTGATTTTTGTAGTATATGATTATTTTGGCTTAATTTAACGCTGTGCAAAATTTGGGGAATTTTGGGAGAGGTGAAAATTTTCGAGATTTTTGACTTGTAACAACTCCAGGTAAAAAACTCGAAAATCATAAACTCTAAAAATTGCATGATTTTTTTAGTATATGATTATTTTGGCGTAATTTAACGATGTGCAAAATTTGGGGAATTTTGGGAGAGGTCAAAATTTTCGAGATTTTTGACTTGTGACAACTCGAGGTGAAAAACTCGAAAATCATAAACTCTAAAAATGGATTAATTTTTTTAGTATATGATAATTTGGGTGAAAATTTTCGAGATTTTTGACTTGTGACAACTCGAGGTGAAAATCTCGAAAATCATGAACTCTAAAAACGGCCTGATTTTTTTAGTATATAATTATTTTGGCGTAATTTAACGCTGTGCAAAATTTGGGGAACTTTGGGAGAGATGAAAATTTTCAAGATTTTTGACTTGTGACAACTCGGGGTGAAAAACTCGAAAATCATGAACCCTAAAAATGGGCTGATTTTTGTAGTATATGATTATTTTGGCGTAATTTAAGAGGTTAAAATTTTCAAGATTTTAGAATTGTGACAACTCGAGGTAAAAAACTCGAAAATCATAAACTCTACAAATAGGCTGATTTTTGTAGTATATGATTATTTTGGCGTAATTTAACGATGTGCAAAATTTGGGGAATTTTGGGAGAGGTGAAAATTTTAGAGATTTTTGACTTGTGGCAACTCGAGGTGATAATCTCGAAAATCATGAACTCTAAAAACGGGCTGATTTTTTTAGTATATGATTATTTTGGCGTAATTTAACGCTGTGCAAAATTTAGGGAATTTTGGGAGAGGTGAAAATTTTCGAGATTTTTGACTTGTGACAGCTCGAGGTAAAAATCTCAAAAATCATGAACTCTAAAAATGGACTGATTTTTTTGTATATGATTATTTTGGCGTAATTTAACGCTGTGCAAAATTTGGGGAATTTTGGGAGATGAAAATTTTCAATATATTTGACTTGTGACGACTCGACGTGAAAAACTCGAAATCATAAACTCTAAAAATGGATTGATTTTTTTAGTATATGATAATTTGGCGTAATTTAACGCTGTGCACAATTTGGGGATTTTTGTGAGGTGAAAATTTTCAATATTTTTGACTTGTGACGACTCGAGGTGAAAAACTCGAAAATCATAAACTCTAAAAATGGATTAATTTTTTTAGTATATGATAATTTGGCGTAATTTAACGCTGTGCAAAATTTGGGGAATTTTGGGAGAGGTGAAATTTGTCGAGATTTTTACTTGTGACAACTCGAGGTAAAAAACTCGAAAACATGAACTTTAAAAATGGGCTAATTTTTGTAGTATATGATTATTTTAACGTAGTTTAACGCTGTGCAAAATTTGGGGAATTTTGGGAGAGGTGAAAATTTTCAAGATTTTTGACTTGTGACGACTCGAGGTGAAAAAATCGAAAATCATGAACTCTAAAAATGAATTAATTTTTTAGTAAATGATTATTTTGGCGTAATCTAACGCTGTGCAAAATTTGGGGAATTTTGGGAGAGGTGAAAATTTTCAAGATTTTTTACCTTGACGACTCGAGGTGAAAAACTCAAAAATCATGAATTCTAAAAATGGGCTGATTTTTTAGTACATGATTATTTTGGCGTAATTTAACGCTGTGCAAAATTTGGGGAATTTTAGGAGAGGTGAAAATTTTCAAGATTTTTTACTTGTGACTACGCGAGGTGAAAAAATCGAAAATCATGAACTCTAAAAACGAATTAATTTTTTTAGTAAATGATTATTTTAGCGTAATCTAACGCTGTGCAAAATTTGGGGAATTTTGGGAGAGGTGAAAATTTTCAAGATTTTTTACCTTGAAGACTCAAGGTGAAAAACTCAAAAATCATGAATTCTAAAAACGGGCTGATTTTTTAGTACATGATTATTTTGGCGAAATTTAACGCTGTGCAAAATTTGGGGAATTTTAGGAGAGGTGAAAATTTTCAAGATTTTTTACTTTGACGACTCGAGGGAAAAACTCGAAAATCCTAAACTTTAAAAATAGGCTGATTTTTGGAGTATATGATTATTTTGGCGTAATCTAACGATGTGCAAAATTTGAGGAATTTTGGGAGATGTGAAAATTTTCGAGATTTTTGACTTTTTTTGAGGTGAAAATCTCGAAAATCATGAACTCTAAAAACGGCCTGATTTTTTTAGTATATAATTATTTTGGCGTAATTTAACGCTGTGCAAACTTTGGGGAACTTTGGGAGAGATGAAAATTTTCAAGATTTTTGACTTGTGACAACTCGGGGTGAAAAACTCGAAAATCATGAACTCTAAAAATGGGCTGATTTTTTATTATATGATTATTTTGGCGTAATTTAACGCTGTGCAAAATTGGGGAATTTTGGGAGAGGTTAAAATTTTTAAGATTTTTTACCTTGAAGACTCGAGGTGAAAAACTCAAAAATCATGAATTCTAAAAATGGGCTGATTTTTTAATACATAATTATTTTGGCGTAATTTAACGCTGTGCAAAATTTGGGGAATTTTAGGAGAGGTGAAAATTTTCAAAATTTTAGATTTGTGAGACGAGTCGAAGTGAAAAACTCGAAAATCATAAACTCTAAAAATAGCCTGATTTTTGTAGTATATGATTATTTTGGCTTAATTTAACGCTGTGCAAAATTTGGGGAATTTTGGAAGAGGTAAAAATTTTCGAGATTTTTGACTTGTGACAACTCCAGGTAAAAAACTCGAAAATCATAAACTCTAAAAATGGCATGATTTTTTTTAGTATATGATTATTTTGGCGTAATGTAACGATGTTCAAAATTTGGGGAATTTTAGGAGAGGTGAAAATTTTCGAGATTTTTGACTTGTGACAACTCGAGGTGAAAAACTCGAAAATCATAAAATCTAAAAATAGATTAATGTTTTTAGTATATGATAATTTGGCGTAATTTAACGCTGTGCAAAATTTGGGGAATTTTGGGAGAGGTGAACATTTTCGAGATTTTTGACTTGCGACAAATCGAGGTAAAAAACTCGAAAACATGAAGTTTAAAAATGGGCTAATTTTTGTAGTATATGATTATTTTAACTTAATTTAACGCTGTGCAAAATTGGGGAATTTTGGGAGAGGTTTAAATTTTCAAGATTTTAGATTTGTGAGACGACTCTAAGTGAAAAACTCGAAAATAATGAACTCTACAAATAGGCTGATTTTTGTAGTATATGATTATTTTGGCGTAATTTAACGCTGTGCAAAATTTGGGGAATTTTGGGAGAGGTGAAAATTTTCGAGATTTTAGACTTGTGACAACTCGAGGTAAAAAACTCGAAAATCATAAACTCTACAAATAGGCTGACTTTTGTAGTATATGATTATTTTGGCGTAATTTAACGATGTGCAAAATTTGGGGAATTTTAGGAGAGGTGAAAATTTTCGAGATTTTTGACTTGTGACAACTCGAGGTGAAAATCTCGAAAATCATGAACTCTAAAAACGGGCTGATTTTTTTAGTATATAATTATTTTGGCGTAATTTAACGCTGTGCAAAATTTGGGGAATTTTAGGAGGTGAAAATTTTCAATATATTTGACTTGTGACGACTCGACGTGAAAAACTCGAAATCATAAACTCTAAAAATGGACTGATTTTTTTAGTATATGATAATTTGGCGTAATTTAACGCTGTGCACAATTTGGGGATTTTTGTGAGGTGAAAATTTTCAATATTTTTGACTTGTGACGACTCGAATTGAAAAACTCGAAAATCATAAACTCTAAAAATGGATTAATTTTTTTAGTATATGATAATTTGGCGTAATTTAACGCTGTGCTAAATTTGGGGAATTTTGGGAGAGGTGAAAATTTTCGAGATTTTTGAGTTGTGACAACTCGAGGTAAAAAACTCGAAAATCATGAACTTTAAAAATAGGCTGATTTTTGTAGTATATGATTATTTCAACGTAATTTAACGCTGTGCAAAATTTGGGGAATTTTGGGAGAGGTGAAAATTTTCAAGATTTTTTACTTGTGATGACTCGAGGTGAAAAAATCGAAAATCATGAACTCTAAAAATTAACTAATTTTTTTAGTAAATGATTATTTTGGCTTAATCTAACGCTGAGCAATATTTGGGGAATGAGGTGAAAATTTTCAAGATTTTTGACTTGTGACGACACGAGGTGCAAAACTCGAAAATCATAAACTCTAAAAATAGCCTGATTTTTGTAGTATATGATTATTTTGGCGTAATTTAACGATGTGCAAAATTTGGGGAATTTTGGGAGAGGTGAAAATTTTCGAGATTTTTGACTTGTGACTACTCGAGGTGAAAATCTCGAAAATCATGAACTCTCAAAACAGGCTGATTTTTTATTATATGATTATTTTGGCGTAATTTAACGCTGTGCAAAATTTGGGGAATTTTGGGAGAGGTGAAAATTTTCGAGATTATTGACTTGTGACAACTCGAGGTGAAAATCTCGAAAATCATGAACTCTAAAAACGAGCTGATTTTTTTAGTATATGATTATTATGGCGTAATTTATCGCTGTGCAAAATTTGGGGAATTTTGGGAGAGGTGAAAATTTTAGAGATTTTTGACTTGTGACAACTGGAGGTGAAAATCTCGAAAATTATGAACTCTAAAAATGGACTGATTCTTTGCATATGATTATTTTGGCGTAATTTAACGCTGTGCAAAATTTGGGGATTTTTGGGAGGTGAAAATTTTCAATATTTTTGACTTGTGACGACTCGAGGTGAAAAACTCGAAAATCATAAACTCTAAAAATTGATTAATTTTTTTAGTATATGATAATTTGGCGTAATTTAACGCTGTGCAAAATTTGGTGAGTTTTGGGAGAGGTGAAAATTTTCGAAATTTTTTAACTTGACGACTCGAGGTGAAAAACTCGAAAATCATGAAGTCTAAAAACAGGATGATTTTTCTAATATATGATTATTTTGGCGAATCTAACGCTGTGCAAAATTTGGGGAATTTTGGGAGAGGTGAAAATTTTAAAAATTTTTGACTTGTGACGACTCGAGGTGAAAAACTCGCAAATCATAAAATCTAAAAATGGGCTGATTTTTTAGTATATGATTATTTTGGCGTAATTTAACGCTGTGCAAAATTTGGGGAATTTTGGGAGAGGTGAAAATTTTCGAGATTTTTGACTTGTGACAACTCGAGGTGAAAATCTCTAAAACCATGAACTCTAAAAATGGACTGATTTTTTTAGTATATGATTATTATGGCGTAATTTAACGTTGTGCAAAATTTGGGGAATTTTGGGAGAGGTGAAAATTTTCAAAATTTTTGACTTGTGACGACTCGAGGTGAAAAACTCGCAAATCATAAACTCTAAAAATGGATTAATTTTTTTAGTATATGATAATTTGGCGTAATTTAACACTGTGCAAAATTTGGGGAATTTTGGGAGCGGTAAAAATTTTCGAGATTTTTGACTTGTGACAACTCGAGGTAAAAAACTCGAAAACATGAACTTTAAAAATGGGCTAATTTTTGTAGTATATGATTATTTTAACTTAATTTAACGCTGTGCAAAATTTTGGGAGAGGTGAAAATTTTTGAGATTTTTGAGTTGTGACAACTCGAGGTAAAAAACTTGAAAATCATGAACTTTAAAAATAGGCTGATTTTTGTAGTATATCATTATTTCAACGTAATTTAACGGTGTGCAAAATTTGGGGAATTTTGGGAGCGGTAAAAATTTTCGAGATTTTTGACTTGTGACTACTCGAGGTGAAAATCTCGAAAATCATGAACTCTCAAAACAGGCTGATTTTTTATTATATGATTATTTTGGCGTAATTTAACGCTGTGCAAAATTTGGGGAATTTTGGGAGAGGTGAAAATTTTCGAGATTATTGACTTGTGACAACTCGAGGTGAAAATCTCGAAAATCATGAACTCTAAAAACGAGCTGATTTTTTTAGTATATGATTATTATGGCGTAATTTATCGCTGTGCAAAATTTGGGGAATTTTGGGAGAGGTGAAAATTTTAGAGATTTTTGACTTGTGACAACTGGAGGTGAAAATCTCGAAAATTATGAACTCTAAAAATGGACTGATTCTTTGCATATGAATATTTTGGCGTAATTTAACGCTGTGCAAAATTTGGGGATTTTTGGGAGGTGAAAATTTTCAATATTTTTGACTTGTGACGACTCGAGGTGAAAAACTCGAAAATCATAAACTCTAAAAATTGATTAATTTTTTTAGTATATGATAATTTGGCGTAATTTAACGCTGTGCAAAATTTGGTGAGTTTTGGGAGAGGTGAAAATTTTCGAAATTTTTTAACTTGACGACTCGAGGTGAAAAACTCGAAAATCATGAAGTCTAAAAACAGGATGATTTTTCTAATATATGATTATTTTGGCGAATCTAACGCTGTGCAAAATTTGGGGAATTTTGGGAGAGGTGAAAATTTTAAAAATTTTTGACTTGTGACGACTCGAGGTGAAAAACTCGAAAATCATGAAGTCTAAAAACAGGATGATTTTTCTAATATATGATTATTTTGGCGAATCTAACGCTGTGCAAAATTTGGGGAATTTTGGGAGAGGTGAAAATTTTCAAAATTTTTGACTTGTGACGACTCGAGGTGAAAAACTCGCAAATCATAAACTCTAAAAATGGATTAATTTTTTTAGTATATGATAATTTGGCATAATTTAACACTGTGCAAAATTTGGGGAATTTTGGGAGCGGTAAAAATTTTCGAGATTTTTGACTTGTGACAACTCGAGGTAAAAAACTCGAAAACATGAACTTTAAAAATGGGCTAATTTTTGTAGTATATGATTATTTTAACTTAATTTAACGCTGTGCAAAATTTTGGGAGAGGTGAAAATTTTTGAGATTTTTGAGTTGTGACAACTCGAGGTAAAAAACTTGAAAATCATGAACTTTAAAAATAGGCTGATTTTTGTAGTATATCATTATTTCAACGTAATTTAACGGTGTGCAAAATTTGGGGAATTTTGGGAGCGGTAAAAATTTTCGAGCTTTTTGACTTGTGACAACTCGAAAACATGAACTTTAAAAATGGGCTAATTTTTGTAGTATATGATTATTTTAACTTAATTTAACGCTGTGCAAAATTTGGGGAGAGGTGAAAATTTTCAAGATTTTTGATTTGTGACGAGTCGAGGTGAAAAAATCGAAAATCATGAACTCTAAAAATGAATTAATTTTTTTAGTAAATGTTTATTTTGGCGTAATCTAATGCTGTGCAATATTTGGAGAATTTTGGGAGAGGTGAAAATTTTCAAGATTTTTTACCTTGACGACTCGAAGTGAAAAACTCAAAATTCATGAATTCTAAAAATGGGCTGATTTTTTAGTACATGATTATTTTGGCGTAATTTAACGCTGTGCCAAATTTGGGGAATTTTAGGAGAGGTGAAAATTTTCAAGATTTTTTACTTGACGACTCGAGGTGAAAAACTCGAAGATTATAAACTCTAAAAATAGGCTGATTTTTGGAGTATATGATTATTTTGGCGTAGTTTAACGTTGTGAAAAATTTGGTGAACTTTGGGAGAGATGAAAATTTTCAAGATTTTTGACTTGTAACAACTCGGGGTGAAAAACTCGAAGATCATGAACTCTCAAAATAGGCTGATTTTTGTAGTATATGATTATTTTGGCGTAATTTAACGCTGTGCAAAATTGGGGAATTTTGGGAGAGGTTAAAATTTTCAAGATTTTAGATTTGTGAGACGACTCGAAGTGAAAAACTCGAAAATAATGAACTCTACAAATAGGCTGATTTTTGTAGTATATGATTATTTTGGCGTAATCTAACGCTGAGCAATATTTGGGAATTTTTGGGAGAGGTGAAAATTTTCAAGATTTTTTACCTTGACGACTCGAGGTGAAAAACTCGAAAATCATAAACTCTAAAAATAGGCTGAATTTTGTAGTATATGATTATTTTGGCGTAATTTAACGATGTGCAAAATTTGGGGAATTTTGGGAGAGGTGAATATTTTCGAGATTTTTGACTTGACTACTCGAGGTGAAAATCTCGAAAATCATGAACTCTAAAAACGGGCTGATTTTTTTACTATATAATTATTTTGGCGTAATTTAACGCTGTGCAAAATTTGGGGAATTTTGGGAGGTGAAAGATTTCGAGATTTTTGACTTGTGACAACTCGAGGTGAAAATCTCGCAAATCATGAACTCTAAAAACGAGCTGATTTTTTTAGTATATGATTATTTTGGCGTAATTTAACGCTGTGCAAAATTTAGGGAATTTTGGGAGGTGAAAATTTTCAATATTTTTGACTTGTGACGACTCGAATTGAAAAACTCGAAAATCATAAACTCTAAAAATGGATTAATTTTTTTAGTATATGATAATTTGGCGTAATTTAACGCTGTGCAAAATTTGGGGAATTTTGGGAGAGGTGAAAATTTTCGAGATTTTTGAGTTGTGACAACTCGAGGTAAAAAACTCGAGAATCATGAACTTTAAAAATAGGCTGATTTTTGTAGTATATGATTATTTCAACGTAATTTAACGCTGTGCAAAATTTGGGGAATTTTGGGAGAGGTGAAAATTTTCAAGATTTTTTACTTGTGATGACTCGAGGTGAAAAAATCGAAAATCATGAACTCTAAAAATGAACTAATTTTTTTATTAAATGATTATTTTGGCGTAATCTAACGCTGAGCAAAATTTGGGGAATTTTGGGAGAGGTGAAAATTTTAAAGATTTTTTACCTTGACGACTCGAGGTGAAAAACTCGAAAATCATAAACTCTAAAAATAGGCTGAATTTTGTAGTATTTGATTATTTTGGCGTAATTTAACGATGTGCAAAATTTGGGGAATTTTGGGAGAGATGAAAATTTTCGAGATTTTTGACTTGTGACAACTCGAGGTGAAAATCTCGAAAATCATGAACTCTAAAAACGAGCTGATTTTTTTAGTATATGATTATTATGGCGTAATTTATCGCTGTGCAAAATTTGGGGAATTTTGGGAGAGGTGAAAATTTTCGAGATTTTTGACTTGTGACAACTCGAGGTGAAAATCTCGAAAATCATGAACTCTAAAAACGAGCTGATTTTTTTAGTATATGATTATTATGGCGTAATTTATCGCTGTGCAAAATTTGGGGAATTTTGGGAGAGGTGAAAATTTTAGAGATTTTTGACTTGTGACAACTGGAGGTGAAAATCTCGAAAATCATGAAGTCTAAAAATGGACTGATTCTTTGCATATGATTATTTTGGCGTAATTTAACGATGTGCAAAATTTGGGGAATTTTGGGAGAGGTGAAAATTTTCGAGATTTTTGACTTGTGACTACTCGAGGTGAAAATCTCGAACATCATGAACTCTAAAAACCGGCTGATTTTTTATTATATGATTATTTTGGCGTAATTTAACGCTGTGCAAAATTTGGGGAATTTTGGGAGAGGTGAAAATTTTCGAGATTTTTGACTTGTGACAACTCGAGGTGAAAATCTCGAAAATCATGAACTCTAAAAACGAGCTGATTTTTTTAGTATATGAATATTATGGCGTAATTTAACGCTGTGCAAAATTTGGGGATTTTTGGGACGTGAAAATTTTCAATATTTTTGACTTGTGACGACTCGAGGTGAAAAACTCGAAAATCATAAACTCTAAAAATGGATTAATTTTTTTAGTATATGATAATTTGGCGTAATTTAACGCTGTGCAAAATTTGGTGAATTTTGGGAGAGGTGAAAATTTTCGAAATTTTTTAACTTGACGACTCGAGGTGAAAAACTCGAAAATCATGAAGTCTAAAAACAGGATGATTTTTCTAATATATGATTATTTTGGCGAATCTAACGCTGTGCAAAATTTGGGGAATTTTGGGAGAGGTGAAAATTTTAAAAATTTTTGACTTGTGACGACTCGAGGTGAAAAACTCGCAAATCATGAAATCTAAAAATGGGCTGATTTTTTAGTATATGATTATTTTGGCGTAATTTAACGCTGTGCAAAATTTGGGGAATTTTAGGAGGGGTGAAAATTTTCAAGATTTTTGACTTGTGACGACTCGAGGTGAAAAGCTCGAAAATCATAAACTCTAAAAATAGGCTGATTTTTGTAGTATATGATTATTTTGGCGTAATTTAACGCTGTGCAAAATTTGGGGAATTTTGCGAGAGGTGAAAATTTTCGAGATTTTTGACTTGTGACAACTCGAGGTGAAAATCTCTAAAACCATGAACTCTAAAAATGGACTGATTTTTTTAGTATATGATTATTTTGGCGTAATGTAACGATGTGCAAAATTTGGGGAATTTTGGGAGAGGTGAAAATTTTCGAGATTTTTGACTTATGACAACTCGAGGTGAAAAACTCGAAAATCATAAATTCTAAAAATAGATTAATTTTTTTAGTATATGATAATTTGGCGTAATTTAACGCTGTGCAAAATTTGGGGAATTTTGGGAGAGGTGAAAATTTTCGAGATTTTTGACTTGCGACAAATCGAGGTAAAAAACTCGAAAACATGAAGTTTAAAAATGGGCTAATTTTTGTAGTATATGATTATTTTAACTTAATTTATCGCTGTGCAAAATTGGGGAATTTTGGGAGAGGTTAAAATTTTCAAGATTTTAGATTTGTGAGACGACTCGAAGTGAAAAACTCGAAAATAATGAACTCTACAAATAGGCTGATTTTTGTAGTATATGATTATTTTGGCGTAATTTAACGCTGTGCACAATTTGGGGATTTTTGTGAGGTGAAAATTTTCAATATTTTTGACTTGTGACGACTCGAATTGAAAAACTCGAAAATCATAAACTCTAAAAATGGATTAATTTTTTTAGTATATGATAATTTGGCGTAATTTAACGCTGTGCAAAATTTGGGGAATTTTGGGAGAGGTGAAAATTTTCGAGATTTTTGAGTTGTGACAACTCGAGGTAAAAAACTCGAAAATCATGAACTTTAAAAATAGGCTGATTTTTGTAGTATATGATTATTTCAACGTAATTTAACGCTGTGCAAAATTTGGGGAATTTTGGGAGAGGTGAAAATTTTCAAGATTTTTTACTTGTGATGACTCGAGGTGAAAAAATCGAAAATCATGAACTCTAAAAATGAACTAATTTTTTTAGTAAATGATTATTTTGGCGTAATCTAACGCTGAGCAAAATTTGGGGAATGAGGTGAAAATTTTCAAGATTTTTGACTTGTGACGACACGAGGTGAAAAACTCGAAAATCATAAACTCTAAAAATAGCCTGATTTTTGTAGTATATGATTATTTTGGCGTAATTTAACGATGTGCAAAATTTGGGGAATTTTGGGAGAGGTGAAAATTTTCGAGATTTTTGACTTGTGACTACTCGAGGTGAAAATCTCGAAAATCATGAACTCTCAAAACGGGCTGATTTTTTATTATATGATTATTTTGGCGTAATTTAACGCTGTGCAAAATTTGGGGAATTTTGGGAGAGGTGAAAATTTTCAAGATTTTTGACTTGTGACAACTCGAGGTGAAAATCTCGAAAATCATGAACTCTAAAAACGAGCTGATTTTTTTAGTATATGATTATTATGGCGTAATTTATCGCTGTGCAAAATTTGGGGAATTTTGGGAGAGGTGAAAATTTTAGAGATTTTTGACTTGTGACAACTGGAGGTGAAAATCTCGAAAATCATGAACTCTAAAAATGGACTGATTCTTTGCATATGATTATTTTGGCGTAATTTAACGCTGTGCAAAATTTGGTGAATTTTGGGAGAGGTGAAAATTTTCGAAATTTTTTAACTTGACGACTCGAGGTGAAAAACTCGAAAATCATGAAGTCTAAAACAGGATGATTTTTCTAATATATGATTATTTTGGCGAATCTAACGCTGTGCAAAATTTGGGGAATTTTGGGAGAGGTGAAAATTTTAAAAATTTTTGACTTGTGATGACTCGAGGTGAAAAACTCGCAAATCATGAAATCTAAAAATGGGCTGATTTTTTAGTATATGATTATTTTGGCGTAATTTAACGCTGTGCAAAATTTGGGGAATTTTGGGAGAGGTGAAAATTTTCGAGATTTTTGACTTGTGACAACTCGAGGTGAAAATCTCTAAAACCATGAACTCTAAAAATGGACTGATTTTTTTAGTATATGATTATTATGGCGTAATTTAACGTTGTGCAAAATTTGGGGAATTTTGGGAGAGGTGAAAATTTTCAAAATTTTTGACTTGTGACGACTCGAGGTGAAAAACTCGCAAATCATAAACCCTAAAAATGGATTAATTTTTTTAGTATATGATAACTTGGCGTAATTTAACACTGTGCAAAATTTGGGGAATTTTGGGAGCGGTAAAAATTTTCGAGATTTTTGACTTGTGACAACTCGAGGTAAAAAACTCGAAAACATGAACTCTAAAAACGGGCTAATTTTTGTAGTATATGATTATTTTAACTTAATTTAACGCTGTGCAAAATTTTGGGAGAGGTGAAAATTTTCGAGATTTTTGAGTTGTGACAACTCGAGGTAAAAAACTCGAAAACATGAACTTTAAAAATGGGCTAATTTTTGTAGTATATGATTATTTTAACTTAATTTAACGCTGTGCAAAATTTTGGGAGAGGTGAAAATTTTCAAGATTTTTGACTTGTGACGAGTCGAGGTGAAAAAATCGAAAATCATGAACTCTAAAAATGAATTAATTTTTTTAGTAAATGATTATTTTGGCATAATCTAATGCTGTGCGATATTTGGAGAATTTTGGGAGAGGTGAAAATTTTCAAGATTTTTTACCTTGACGACTCGAAGTGAAAAACTCAAAATTCATGAATTCTAAAAATGGGCTGATTTTTTAGTACAAGATTATTTTGGCGTAATTTAACGCTGTGCCAAATTTGGGGAATTTTAGGAGAGGTGAAAATTTTCAAGATTTTTTACTTGACGACTCGAGGTGAAAAACTCGAAGATTATAAACTCTAAAAATAGGCTGATTTTTGGAGTATATGATTATTTTGGCGTAGTTTAACGTTGTGAAAAATTTGGTGAACTTTGGGAGAGATGAAAATTTTCAAGATTTTTGACTTGTAACAACTCGGGGTGAAAAACTCGAAAATCATGAACTCTAAAAATAGGCTGATTTTTGTAGTATATCATTATTTGGGGAATTTTGGGAGCGGTAAAAATTTTCGAGATTTTTGACTTGTGACAACTCGAGGTAAAAAACTCGAAAACATGAACTTTAAAAATGGGCTAATTTTTGTAGTATATGATTATTTTAACTTAATTTAACGCTGTGCAAAATTTTGGGAGAGGTGAAAATTTTCAAGATTTTTGACTTGTGACGAGTCGAGGTGAAAAAATCGAAAATCATGAACTCTAAAAATGAATTAATTTTTTTAGTAAATGATTATTTTGGCATAATCTAATGCTGTGCGATATTTGGAGAATTTTGGGAGAGGTGAAAATTTTCAAGATTTTTTACCTTGACGACTCGAAGTAAAAAACTCAAAATTCATGAATTCTAAAAATGGGCTGATTTTTTAGTACAAGATTATTTTGGCGTAATTTAACGCTGTGCCAAATTTGGGGAATTTTAGGAGAGGTGAAAATTTTCAAGATTTTTTACTTGACGACTCGAGGTGACAAACTCGAAGATTATAAACTCTAAAAATAGGCTGATTTTTGGAGTATATGATTATTTTGGCGTAGTTTAACGTTGTGAAAAATTTGGTGAACTTTGGGAGAGATGAAAATTTTCAAGATTTTTGACTTGTAACAACTCGGGGTGAAAAACTCGAAAATCATGAACTCTAAAAATAGGCTGATTTTTGTAGTATATGATTATTTTGGCGTAATTTAACGCTGTGCAAAATTGGGGAATTTTGGGAGAGGTTAAAATTTTCAAGATTTTAGATTTGTGAGACGACTCGAAGTGAAAAACTCGAAAATAATGAACTCTACAAATAGGCTGATTTTTGTAGTATATGATTATTTTGGCGTAATCTAACGCTGAGCAATATTTGGGAATTTTTGGGAGAGGTGACAATTTTCAAGATTTTTTACCTTGACGACTCGAGGTGAATAACTCGAAAATCATAAACTCTAAAATTAGGCTGAATTTTGTAGTATATGATTATTTTGGCGTAATTTAACGATGTGCAAAATTTGGGGAATTTTGGGAGGTGAAAATTTTCGAGATTTTTGACTTGTGACAACTCGAGGTGAAAATCTCGCAAATCATGAACTCTAAAAACGAGCTGATTTTTTTAGTATGTGATTATTTTGGCGTAATTTAACGCTGTGCAAAATTTAGGGAATTTTGGGAGGTGAAAATTTTCAATATTTTTGACTTGTGACGACCGAATTGAAAAACTCGAAAATCATAAACTCTAAAAATGGATTAATTTTTTTAGTATATGATAATTTGGCGTAATTTAACGCTGTGCAAAATTTGGGGAATTTTGGGAGAGGTGAAAATTTTCGAGATTTTTCACTTGTGACAACTCGAGGTAAAAAACTTGAAAATCATGAACTTTAAAAATAGGCTGATTTTTGTAGTATATCATTATTTCAACGTAATTTAACGCTGTGCAAAATTTGGGGAATTTTGGGAGCGGTAAAAATTTTCGAGATTTTTGACTTGACGACTCGAGGTGAAAAACTCGAAAACATGAACTTTAAAAATGGGCTAATTTTTGTAGTATATGAATATTTTAACTTAATTAACGCTGTGCAAAATTTGGGGAGAGGTGAAAATTTTCAAGATTTTTGACTTGTGACGAGTCGAGGTGAAAAAATCGAAAATCATAAACTCTAAAAATGAATTAATTTTTTTAGTAAATGATTATTTTGGCGTAATCTAATGCTGTGCAATATTTTGGAGAATTTTGGGAGAGGTGAAAATTTTCAAGATGTTTTACCTTGACGACTCGAAGTGAAAAACTCAAAATTCATGAATTCTAAAAATGGGCTGATTTTTTAGTACATGATTATTTTGGCGTAATTTAACGCTGTGCCAAATTTGGGGAATTTTAGGAGAGGTGAAAATTTTCAAGATTTTTTACTTGACGACTCGAGGTGAAAAACTCGAAGATTATAAACTCTAAAAATAGGCTGATTTTTGGAGTATATGATTATTTTGGCGTAGTTTAACGTTGTGAAAAATTTGGTGAACTTTGGGAGAGATGAAAATTTTCAAGATTTTTGACTTGTAACAACTCGGGGTGAAAAACTCGAAAATCATGAACTCTAAAAACGAGCTGATTTTTTTAGTATATGATTATTATGGCGTAATTTAACGCTGTGCAAAATTTGGGGAATTTTGGGAGAGGTGAAAATTTTCAACATTTTTGACTTGTGACGACTCGAGGTGAAAAGCTCGAAAATCATAAACTCTAAAAATAGGCTGATTTTTGTAGTATATGATTATTTTGGCGTAATTTAACGCTGTGCAAAATTTGGGGAATTTTGGGAGAGGTGAAAATTTTCGAGATTTTTGACTTGTGACAACTCGAGGTGAAAATCTCTAAAACCATGAACTCTAAAAATGGACTGATTTTTTTAGTATATGATTATTTTGGCGCAATTTAACGTTGTGCAAAATTTGGGGAATTTTGGGAGCGGTAAAAATTTTCGAGATTTTTGACTTGTGACGACTCGAGGTGAAAAGCTCGAAAATCATAAACTCTAAAAATAGGCTGATTTTTGTAGTATATGATTATTTTGGCGTAATTTAGCGCTGTGCAAAATTTGGGGAATTTTGGGAGAGGTGAAAATTTTCGAGATTTTTGACTTGTGACAACTCGAGGTGAAAATCTCTAAAACCATGAACTCTAAAAATGGGCTGATTTTTTTAGTATATGATTATTATTGCGTAATTTAACGTTGTGCAAAATTTGGGGAATTTTGTGAGAGGTGAAAATTTTCAAAATTTTTGACTTGTGACGACTCGAGGTGAAAAACTCGCAAATCATAAACTCTAAAAATGGATTAATTTTTTTAGTATATGATAATTTGGCGTAATTTAACGCTGTGCAAAATTTGGGGAATTTTGGGAGCGGTAAAAATTTTCTAGATTTTTGACTTGTGACAACTCGAGGTAAAAAACTCGAAAACATGAACTTTAAAAATGGGCTAATTTTTGTAGTATATTATTATTTTAACTTAATTTAACGCTGTGCAAAATTTGGGGAATTTTGGGAGAGGTTAAAATTTTCAAGATTTTAGATTTGTGAGACGACTCGAAGTGAAAAACTCGAAAATAATGAACTCTACAAATAGGCTGATTTTTGTAGTATATGATTATTTTGGCGTAATCTAACGCTGAGCAATATTTGGGGAATTTTGGGAGAGGTGAAAATTTTCGAGATTTTTGACTTGTGACGACACGAGGTGAAAAACTCGAAAATCATGAACTCTAAAAACGGGCTGATTTTTTATTATATGATTATTTTGGCGTAATTCAACGCTGTGCAAAATTTGGGGAATTTTGGGAGAGGTGAAAATTTTCGAGATTTTTGACTTGTGACAACTCGAGGTGAAAATCTCGAAAATCATGAACTCTAAAAACGAGCTGATTTTTTTAGTATATGATTATTATGGCGTAATTTAACGCTGTGCAAAATTTGGGGAATTTTGTGAGGTGAAAATTTTCAATATTTTTGACTTGTGACGACTCGACGTGAAAAACTCGAAAATCATAAACTCTAAAAATGGATTAATTTTTTTAGTATATGATAATTTGGCGTAATTTAACGCTGTGCAAAATTTGGGGAATTTTGGGAGCGGTAAAAATTTTCTAGATTTTTGACTTGTGACAACTCGAGGTAAAAAACTCGAAAACATGAACTTTAAAAATGGGCTAATTTTTGTAGTATATTATTATTTTAACTTAATTTAACGCTGTGCAAAATTTGGGGAATTTTGGGAGAGGTTAAAATTTTCAAGATTTTAGATTTGTGAGACGACTCGAAGTGAAAAACTCGAAAATAATGAACTCTACAAATAGGCTGATTTTTGTAGTATATGATTATTTTGGCGTAATCTAACGCTGAGCAATATTTGGGGAATTTTGGGAGAGGTGAAAATTTTCGAGATTTTTGATTTGTGACGACACGAGGTGAAAAACTCGAAAATCATGAACTCTAAAAACGGGCTGATTTTTTATTATATGATTATTTTGGCGTAATTCAACGCTGTGCAAAATTTGGGGAATTTTGGGAGAGGTGAAAATTTTCGAGATTTTTGACTTGTGACAACTCGAGGTGAAAATCTCGAAAATCATGAACTCTAAAAACGAGCTGATTTTTTTAGTATATGATTATTATGGCGTAATTTAACGCTGTGAAAAATTTGGGGAATTTTGTGAGGTGAAAATTTTCAATATTTTTGACTTGTGACGACTCGACGTGAAAAACTCGAAAATCATAAACTCTAAAAATGGATTAATTTTTTTAGTATATGATAATTTGGCGTAATTTAACGCTGTGCAAAATTTGGTGAATTTTGGGAGAGGTGAAAATTTTCGAAATTTTTTAACTTGACGACTCGAGGTGAAAAACTCAAAAATCATGAAGTCTAAAAACAGGCTGATTTTTCTAATATATGATTATTTTGTCGAATCTAACGCTGTGCAAATTTTGGGGAATTTTGGGAGAGGTGAAAATTGTCAAAATTTTTGACTTGTGACGACTCGAGGTGAAAAACTCGCAAATCATGAAATCTAAAAATGGGCTGATTTTTTAGTATATGATTATTTTGGCGTAATTTAACGCTTTGCAAAATTTGGGGAATTTTAGGAGAGGTGAAAATTTTCGAGATTTTTGACTTGTGACAACACGAGGTGAAAATCTCTAAAACCATGAACTCTAAAAATGGACTGATTCTTTGTATATGATTATTTTGGCGTAATTTAAAGCTGTGCAAAATTTGGGTATTTTTCGGAGGTGAAAATTTTCAATATTTTTGACTTGTGACGACTCGAGGTGAAAAAATCGAAAATCATGAACTCTAAAAATGAACGAATTTTTGTAGTAAATAATTATTTTGGCGTAATCTAACTCTGTGCATAATTTGGGGAATTTTGGGAGAGGTGAAAATTTTCAAGATTTTTTACCTTGACAACTCGAGGTGAAAATCTCGAAAATCATGAAGGCTAAAAACAGGCTGATTTTTGTAATATATGATTATTTTGGCGTAATCTAACGCTGTGCAAAATTTGGGGAATTTTGTGAGGTGAAAATTTTAGAGATTTTTGACTTGTCTACTCGAGGTCAAAATGTCAAAAATCATGAACTCTAAAAATGGACTGATTTTTTTGTATATGAATATTTTGGAGTAATTTAACGCTGTGCAAAATTTGGGGATTTTTGGGAGGTGAAAATTTTCAATATTTTTGACTTGTGACGCCTCGAGGTGAAAAACTCGAAAATCATAAACTCTAAAAAAGGATTAATTTTTGTAGTATATGATTATTTTAACGTAATTTAGCGCTGTGCAAAATTTGGGGAATTTTGGGAGAGGTGAAAATTTTCGAGATTTTTGACTTGTGACAACTCGAGGTGAAAAACTCGAAAATCATGAACTCTAAAAATGAACTAATTTGTTTAGTAAATGATTATTTTGGCGTAATCTAACGCTGTGCAAAATTTGGGGAATTTTGGGAGAGGTGAAAATTTTCAAGATTTTTTACCTTGACAACTCGAGGTAAAAAACTCGAAAATCATGAACTTTAAAAATGGGCTGATTTTTGTAGTATATGATTATTTCAACGTAATTTAATGCTGTGCAAAATTTGGGGATTTTTGGGAGAGGTGAAAATTTTCAAGATTTTTTACTTGTGACGACTCGAGGTGAAAAAATCGAAAATCATGAACTCTAAAAATGAACTAATTTGTTTAGTAAATGATTATTTTGGCGTAATCTAACGCTGTGCAAAATTTGGGGAATTTTGGGAGAGGTGAACATTTTCTAGATTTTATACCTTGACAACTCGAGGTGAAAATCTCGAAAATCATGAAGGCTAAACACAGGCTGATTTTTGTAATATATGATTATTTGGCGTAATCTAACGCTGTGCAAAATTTGGGGAATTTTGGGAGAGGTGAAAATTTTCGAGATTTTTGACTTGTGACAACTCGAGGTGAAAATCTCGAAAATCATGAACTCTAAAAACGGGCTTAATTTTTATTATATGATTATTTTGGCGTAATTTAACGCTGTGCAAAATTTGGGGGAATTTTGGGAGAGGTGAAAATTTTCGAGATTTTTGACTTGTGACAACTAGAGGTAAAAAACTCGAAAATCATGAACTTTAAAAATGGGCTGATTTTTGTAGTATATGATTATTTCAACGTAATTTAATGCTGTGCAAAATTTGGGGAATTTTGGGAGAGGTGAAAATTTTTAAGATTTTTTACTTGTGACGACTCGAGGTGAAAAAATCGAAAATTATGAACTCTAAAAATGAACTTATTTTTTTAGTATATGATTATTTCAACGTAATTTAACGATGTGCAAAATTTGGGGATTTTTGGAAGGTGAAAATTTTCAATATTTTTGACTTGTGACGACTCGAGGTGAAAAACTCGAAAATCATAAACTCTAAAAATGGATTAATTTTTTTTAGTATATGATAATTTGGCGTAATTTAACGCTGTGCAAAATTTGGTGAATTTTGGGAGAGGTGAAAATTTTCGAGATTTTTTAACTTGACGACTCGAGGTGAAAAACTCGAAAATCATGAAGTCTAAAAACAGGCTGATTTTTCTAATATATGATTCTTTTGGCGTAATCTAACGCTGTGCAAAATTTGGGGAATTTTGGGAGAGGTAAAAATTTTAAAAATTTTTGAATTGTGACGACTCTAGGTGAAAAACTCGCAAATCATGAAATCTAAAAATGGGCTGATTTTTTAGTATATGATTATTTTGGCGTAATTTAACGCTGTGCAAATTTTGGGGAATTTTAGGAGAGGTGAAAATTTTCAAGATTTTTGACTTGTGACGACTCGTGGTGAAAAACTCGAAAATCATAAACTCTAAAAATGGATTAATTTTTTTAGTATATGATAATTTGGCGTAATTTAACACTGTGCAAAATTTGGGAAATTTTGGGAGAGGTGAAAATTTTCGAGATTTTTGAGTTGTGACAACTCGAGGTATAAAACTCGAAAATCATGAACTTTAAAAATGGGCTGATTTTTGTAGTATATGATTATTTCAACGTAATTTAACGCTGTGCAAAATTTGGGGAATTTTGGGAGAGGTGAAAATTTTCAAGATTTTTTACTTGTGATGACCCGAGGTGAAAAAATCGAAAATCATGAACTCTAAAAATGAACTAATTTTTTTAGTAAATGATTATTTTGGCGTAATCTAACGCTGAGCAAAATTTGGGGAATTTTGGGATAGGTGAAAATTTTCAAGATTTTTTACCTTGACGACTCGAGGTGAAAAACTCGAAATTCATAAACTCTTAAAATAGGCTGATTTTTGTAGTATATGATTATTTTGGCGTAATTTAACGATGTGCAAAATTTGGGGAATTTTGGGAGAGGTGAATATTTTCGAGATTTTTGACTTGACTACTCGAGGTGAAAATCTCGAAAATCATGAACTCTAAAAACGGCATGATTTTTTTAGTATATGATTATTTTGGCGTAATTTAACGCTGTGCAAAATTTGGGGAATTTTAGGAGAGGTGAAAATTTTCAAGATTTTTTACTTGACGACTCGTGTTGAATAACTCGAAGATCATAAACTCTAAAAATAGGCTGATTTTTGGAGTATATGATTATTTTGGCTTAATTTAACGATGTGAAAAATTTGGGGAACTTTGGGAGAGATGAAAATTTTCAAGATTTTTGACTGGTGACAACTCGGGGTGAAAAACTCGAAAATCATGAACTCTAAAAATGGACTGATTTTTTATTATATGATTATTTTGGCGTAATTTAACGCTGTGCAAAATTTGGGGAATTTTGGGAGAGGTGAAAATGATCGAGATTTTTGACTTGTGACAATCGAGGTGAAAATCTCGAAAATCATGAACTCTAAAAACGAGCTGATTTCTTTAGTATATGATTATTATGGCGTAATTTAACGCTGTGCAAAATTTGGGGAATTTTGGGAGAGGTGAAAATTTTCAAGATTTTTAGGTTGTGACAACTTGAGGTAAAAAACTCGAAAATCATGAACTTTAAAAATGGGCTGATTTTTGTAGTATATGATTATTTCAACGTAATTTAACGCTGTGCAAAATTTGGGGAATTTTGGGAGAGGTGAAAATTTTCAAGATTTTTGACTTGACTACTCGAGGTGAAAATCTCGAAAATCATGAACTCTAAAAACGAGCTGATTTTTTTAGTATATGATTATTTTGGCGTAATTTAACGCTGTGCAAAATTTAGGGAATTTTGGGAGGTGAAAATTTTCAATATTTTTGACTTGTGACGACTCGAGGTGAAAAACTCGAAAATCATGAACTCTAAAAATGGGCTGATTTTTGTAGTATATGATTATTTTGGCGTAATTTAACGCTGTGCAAATTGGGGATTTTTGGGAGAGGTTAAAATTTTCAAGATTTTAGATTTGTGAGACGACTCGAAGTGAAAAACTCGAAAATAATGAACTCTACAAATAGGCTGATTTTTGTAGTATATGATTATTTTGGCGTAATCTAACGCTGAGCAATATTTGGGAATTTTTGGGAGAGGTGAAAATTTTCAAGATTTTTGACTTGTGACGACACGAGGTGAAAAACTCGAAAATCATAAACTCTAAAAATAGCCTGATTTTTGTAGTATATGATTATTTTGGCGTAATTAAACGATTTGCAAAATTTGGGGAATTTTGGGAGAGGTGAAAATTTTCGAGATTTTTGACTTGTGACAACTCGAGGTGAAAATCTCGAAAATCATGAACTCTAAAAATGGACTGATTCTTTGCATATGATTATTTTGGCGTAATTTAACGCTGTGCAAAATTTGGGGATTTTTGGGAGGTGAAAATTTTCAATATTTTTGACTTGTGACGACTCGAGGTGAAAAACTCGAAAACCATAAACTCTAAAAATGGATTAATTTTTTTAGTATATGATAATTTGGCGTAATTAAACGATTTGCAAAATTTGGGGAATTTTGGGAGAGGTGAAAATTTTCGAGATTTTTGACTTGTGACAACTCGAGGTGAAAAAATCGAAAATCATGAACTCTAAAAATGAACGAATTTTTTTAGTAAATAATTATTTTGGCGTAATCTAACGCTGTGCAAAATTTGGGGAATTTTGGGAGAGGTGAAAATTTTCAAGATTTTTTACCTTGACAACTCGAGGTGAAAATCTCGAAAATCATGAAGGCTAAAAACAGGCTGATTTTTGTAATATATGATTATTTTGGCGTAATCTAACGCTGTGCAAAATTTGGGGAATTTTGTGAGGTGAAAATTTTAGAGATTTTTGACTTGTCTACTCGAGGTCAAAATGTCGAAAATCATGAACTCTAAAAATGGACTGATTTTTTTGTATATGATTATTTTGGCGTAATTTAACGCTGTGCAAAATTTGGGGAATTTTGGGAGAGGTGAAAATTTTCGAGATTTTTGATTTGTGACAACTCGAGGTGAAAATCTCGAAAATCATGAACTCTAAAAACGGGCTGATTTTTTTTAGTATATGATTATTATGGCGTAATTTAACGCTGTGCAAAATTTGGGGAATTTTGGGAGAGGTGAAAATTTTCGAGATTTTTGACTTGTGACAACTAGAGGTAAAAAACTCGAAAATCATGAACTTTAAAAATGGGCTGATTTTTGTAGTATATGATTATTTCAACGTAATTTAATGCTGTGCAAAATTTGGGGAATTTTGGGAGAGGTGAAAATTTTTAAGATTTTTTACTTGTGACGACTCGAGGTGAAAAAATCGAAAATCATAAACTCTAAAAATGAACTTATTTTTTTAGTAAATGATTATTTTGGCGTAATTTAACGCTGTGCAAAATTTGGGGAATTTTGGGAGAGGTGAAAATTTTCGAGATTTTTGACTTGTGACAACTCGAGGTGAAAAACTCGAAAATAATGAACTCTAAAAACGTGCTGATTTTTTTAGTGTATGATTATTTCAACGTAATTTAATGCTGTGCAAAATTTGGGGAATTTTGGGAGAGGTGAAAATTTTTAAGATTTTTTACTTGTGACGACTCGAGGTGAAAAAATCGAAAATCATGAACTCTAAAAAGGAATTTATTTTTTTAGTAAATGATTATTTTGGCGTAATTTAACGCTGTGCAAAATTTGGGGAATTTTGGGAGAGGTGAAAATTTTCGAGATTTTTGACTTGTGACAACTCGAGGTGAAAAACTCGAAAATAATGAACTCTAAAAACGTGCTGATTTTTTTAGTATATGATTATTTCAACGTAATTTAACGATGTGCAAAATTTGGAGAAATTTTTGAGAGGTGAAAATTTTTAAGATTTTTGACTTGTGACGACGGCTCGAGGTAAAAAACGCGAAAATAATGAACTCTAACAATAGGCTGATTTTTGTAGTATATGATTATTTTGGCGTAATTTAACGCTGTGCAAAATATGCGGAATTTTGGGAGAGGTGAAAGTTTTCAAGATTTTTGACTTGTGACGACTCGAGGTGAAAAACTCGAAAATCATGAACTCTAAAAATAGGCTGATTTTTGTAGTATATAATTATTTTGGCGTAATTTAACGCTGTGCAAAATTTGCGGAATCTTGGGAGAGGTCAAAATTTTCAAGATTTTTGACTTGTGACGACTCGAGGTGAAAAACTCGAAAATCATGAACTCTAAAAATAGGCTGATTTTTGTAGTATATGATTATTTTGGCGTAATTTAACGCTGTGCAAAATTTGCGGAATTTTGGGAGAGGTGAAAATTTTCGAGATTTTTGACTTGTGACTACTCGAGGTGAAAATCTCGAAAATCATGAACTCTAAAAACGGGGTGATTTTTTATTATATGATTATTTTGGCGTAATTTAACGCTGTGCAAAATTTGGGGAATTTTGGGAGAGGTGAAAATTATCGAGATTTTTGACTTGTGACAACTCGAGGTGAAAAAATCGAAAATCATGAACTCTAAAAATGAACTAATTTTTTTAGTAAATGATTATTTTGGCGTAATCTAACGCTGAGCAAAATTTGGGGAATTTTGGGAGAGGTGAAAATTTTCAAGATTTTTTACCTTGACGACTCGAGGTAAAAAATTCGAAATTCATAAACTCTAAAAATAGGCTGATTTTTGTAGTATATGATTATTTTGGCGTAATTTAACGATGTACAAAATTTGGGGAATTTTGGGAGAGGTGAATATTTTCGAGCTTTTTGACTTGACTACTCGAGGTGAAAATCTCGAAAATCATGAACTCTAAAAACTGCATGATTTTTTTATTATATGATTATTATGGCGTAATTTAACGCTGTGCAGAATTTTGGGGAATTTTGGGAGAGGTGAAAATTTTCAAGATTTTTGACTTGTGACAATTCGAGGTGAAAATCTCGAAAATAATGAACTCTAAAAATGGACTGATTATTTGTATATGATTATTTTGGCGTAATTTAACGCTGTGCAAAATTTGGGGAATTTTAGGAGAGGTGAAAATTTTCAAGATTTTAGATTTGTGAGACGACTCGAAGTGAAAAACTCGAAAATAATGAACTCTACAAATAGGCTGATTTTTGTAGTATATGATTATTTTGGCGTAACTAACGCTGAGCAATATTTGGGAATTTTTGGGAGAGGTGAAAATTTTCAAGATTTTTGACTTGTGACGACACGAGGTGAAAAACTCAAAAATCATAAACTCTAAAAATAGCCTGATTTTTGTAGTATATGATTATTTTGGCGTAATTAAACGATTTGCAAAATTTGGGGAATTTTGGGAGAGGTGAAAATTTTCGAGATTTTTGACTTGTGACAACTCGAGGTGAAAATCTCGAAAATCATGAACTCTAAAAATGGACTGATTCTTTGCATATGATTATTTTGGCGTAATTTAACGCTGTGCAAAATTTGGGGATTTTTGGGAGGTGAAAATTTTCAATATTTTTGACTTGTGACGACTCGAGGTGAAAAACTCGAAAATCATAAATTCTAAAAATGGATTAATTTTTTTAGTATATGATAATTTGGCGTAATTTAACGCTGTGCAAAATTTGGTGAATTTTGGGAGAGGTGAACATTTTCAAGATTTTTTACTTTGACGACTCGAGGTGAAAAACTCGAAACTCATAAAGGCTAAAACAGGCTGATTTTTGTAATATATGATTAGTTTAGCGTAATCTAACGCTGTGCAAAATTTGGGGAATTTTGGGAGAGGTGAAAATTTTCGAGATTTTTGACTTGTGATAACTCGAGGTGAAAATCTCGAAAATCATGAACTCTAAAAACGTGCTGATTTGTGTAGTATATGATTATTTTGGCGTAATTTAACGCTGTGCAAAATTTGGGGAATTTTGGGAGAGGTAAAAATTTTCGAGATTTTTGACTTGTGACTACTCGAGGTGAAAATCTCGAAAATCATGAACTCTAAAAACGGGCTGATTTTTTATTATATGATTATTTTGGCGTAATTTAACGCTGTGCAAAATTTGGGGAATTTTGGGAGAGGTGAAAATTATCGAGATTTTTGACTTGTGACAACTCGAGGTGAAAATCTCGAAAATCATGAACTCTAAAAACGAGCTGATTTTTTTAGTATTTGATTATTATGGCGTAATTTAACGCTGTGCAAAATTTGGGGAATTTTGGGATAGGTGAAAATTTTCAAGATTTTTGACTTGTGACAATTCGAGGTGAAAATCTCGAAAATAATGAACTCTAAAAATGGACTGATTATTTGTATATGATTATTTTGGCGTAATTTAACGCTGTGCAAATTTTGGGGAATTTTAGGAGAGTTGAAAATTTTCAAGATTTTTGACTTGTGACGACTGTGGTGAAAAACTCGAAAATCATAAACTCTAAAAATGGATTAATTTTTTTAGTATATGATAATTTGGCGTAATTTAACGCTGTGCAAAATTTGGGGAATTTTGGGAGAGATGAAAATTTTCGAGATTTTTGACTTTGACAATTCGAGGTGAAAAACTCGAAAATCATGAACTCTAAAAATGAACTAATTTTTTTAGTAAATGATTATTTTGGCGTAATCTAACGCTGAGCAAAATTTGGGGAATTTTGGGAGAGGTGAAAATTTTCAAGATTTTTTACCTCGACGACTCGAGGTGAAAAACTCGGAAATCATAAACTCTAAAAATAGGCTGATTTTTGTAGTATATGATTATTTTGGCGTAATTTAACGATGTGCAAAATTTGGGGAATTTTGGGAGAGGTGAATATTTTCGAGATTTTTGACTTGACTACTCGAGGTGAAAATCTCGAAAATCATGAACTCTAAAAACGGCATGATTTTTTTAGTATATGATTATTTTGGCGTAATTTAACGATGTGCAAAATTTGGGGAATTTTGGGAGAAGTGAAAATTTTCGAGATTTTTGACTTGTGACAACTCCAGGTGAAAATCTCGAAAATCATGAACTCTAAAAATGGACTGATTCTTTGCATATGATTATTTTGGCGTAATTTAACGCTGTGCAAAATTTGGGGATTTTTGGGAGGTGAAAATTTTCAATATTTTTGACTTGTGACAACTCGAGGTGAAAAACTCGAAAATCATAAGCTCTAAAAATGGATTAATTTTTTTAGTATATGATAATTTGGCGTAATTTAACGCTGTGCAAAATTTGGTGAATTTTGGGAGAGGTGAAAATTTTCGAAATTTTTTAACTTGACTCGAGGTGAAAAACTCGAAAATCATGAACTCTAAAAACAGGCTGATTTTTCTAATATATGATTATTTTGGCGAATCTATCGCTGTGCAAAATTTGGGGAATTTTGGGAGAGGTGAAAATTTTCAAAATTTTTTACTTGTGACGTCTCGAGGTGAAAAACTCGCAAATCATAAACTCTTAAAATAGGCTGATTTTTGTAGTATATGATAATTTGGCGTAATTTAACGCTGTGCAAAATTTGGGGAATTTTGGGAGAAGTGAAAATTTTCGAGATTTTTGACTTGTGACAACTCCAGGTGAAAATCTCGAAAATCATGAACTCTAAAAATGGACTGATTCTTTGCATATGATTATTTTGGCGTAATTTAACGCTGTGCAAAATTTGGGGATTTTTGGGAGGTGAAAATTTTCAATATTTTTGACTTGTGACAACTCGAGGTGAAAAACTCGAAAATCATAAGCTCTAAAAATGGATTAATTTTTTTAGTATATGATAATTTGGCGTAATTTAACGCTGTGCAAAATTTGGTGAATTTTGGGAGAGGTGAAAATTTTCGAAATTTTTTAACTTGACTCGAGGTGAAAAACTCGAAAATCATGAACTCTAAAAACAGGCTGATTTTTCTAATATATGATTATTTTGGCGAATCTATCGCTGTGCAAAATTTGGGGAATTTTGGGAGAGGTGAAAATTTTCAAAATTTTTTACTTGTGACGTCTCGAGGTGAAAAACTCGCAAATCATGAAATCTAAAAATGGGCTGATTTTTTAGTATATGATTTTTTGGCGTAATTTAACGCTGTGCAAAATTTGGGGAATTTTAGGAGAGGTGAAAATTTTCAAGATTTTTGATTGTGACGACTAGAGGTGAAAAGCTCGAAAATCATAAACTCTTAAAATAGGCTGATTTTTGTAGTATATGATAATTTGGCGTAATTTAACGCTGTGCAAAATTTGGGGAATTTGGGAGAGGTGAAAATTTTCGAGATTTTTTACCTTGACGACTCGAGGTGAAAAGCTCGAAAATCATAAACTCTAAAAATGGATTAATTTTTTTAGTATATGATAATGAGGCGTAATTTAACGCTGTGCAAAATTTGGGGAATTTGGGAGAGGTAAAAATTTCCGAGATTTTTTACCTTGACGACTCGAGGTGAAAAAATCGAAAATCATAAACTCTCAAAATAGGCTGATTTTTGTAGTATATGATTTTTTGGCGTAATTTAACGATGTGCAAAATTTGGGGAATTTTGGGAGAGGTGAATATTTTCGAGATTTTTGACTTTTGACTACTCGAGGTGAAAATCTCGAAAATCATGAACCCTAAAAACGGCATGATTTTTGTAGTATATGATTATTTTGGCGTAATTTAACGATGTGCAAAATTTGGGGAATTTTGGGAGAGGTGAAAATTTTCGAGATTTTTGACTTGTGATGACTCGACGTGAAAAACTCGAAAATCATAAACTCTAAAAATGGATTGATTTTTTTAGTATATGATAATTTGGCGTAATTTAACGCTGTGCAAAATTTGGGGATTTTTGGGAGGTGAAAATTTTCAATATTTTTTACTTGTGACGACTCGAGGTGAAAAACTCGAAAATCATAAACTCTAAAAATGGATTAATTTTTTTAGAATATGATAATTTGGCGTAATTTAACGCTGTGCAAAATTTGGGGAATTTTGGGAGAGGTGAAAATTTTGGAGATTTTTCACTTGTGACAACTCGAGCTAAAAAACTCGAAAACATGAACTTTAAAAATGGGCTAATTTTTGTAGTATATGATTATTTTAACTTAATTTACCGCTGTGCAAAATTTGGGGAATTTTGGGAGAGGTGAAAATTTTCAAGATTTTTGACTTGTGACAACTCGAGGTGAAAAAATCGAAAATAATGAACTCTAAAAATTAATTAATTTTTTTAGTAAATGATTATTTGGCGTAATCTAACGCTGTGCAAAATTTGGGGAATTTTGGAAGAGGTGAAAATTTTCAAGATTTTTTACTTTGACGACTCGAGGTGAAAAACTCGAAAATCATAAACTCTAAAAATAGGCTGATTTTTGTAGTATATGATTTTTTGGCGTAATTTAACGATGTGCAAAATTTGGGGAATTTTGGGAGAGGTGAAAATTTTCGAGATTTTTGACTTGTGACAACTCGAGGTGAAAATCTCGAAAATCATGAGCTCTAAAAACGGCCTGATTTTTTTCTATATAATTATTTTGGCGTAATTTAACGCTGTGCAAAATTTGGGGAACTTTAGGAGAGATGAAAATTTTCAAGATTTTTGACTTGTGACAACTCGGGGTGAAAAACTCGAAAATCATGAACTCTAAAAATGGGCTGATTTTTGTAGTATATGATTATTTTGGCGTAATTTAACGCTGTGCAAAATTGGGGAATTTTGGGAGAGGTTAAAATTTTCAAGATTTTAGAATTGTGACAACTCGAGGTAAAAAACTCGAAAATCATAAACTCTACAAATAGGCTGATTTTTGTAGTATATGATTATTTTGGCGTAATTTAACGATGTGCAAAATTTGGGGAAATTTGGGAGAGGTGAAAATTTTAGAGATTTTTGACTTGTGACTACGCGAGGTGAAAAAATCGAAAATCATGAACTCTAAAAATGAATTAATTTTTTTTGTAAATGATTATTTTAGCGTAATCTAACGCTGTGCAAAATTTGGGGAATTTTGGGAGAGGTGAAAATTTTCAAGATTTTTTACCTTAAGACTCAAGGTGAAAAACTCAAAAATCATGAATTCTAAAAATGGGCTGATTTTTTAGTACATGATTATTTTGGCGAAATTTAACGCTGTGCAAAATTTGGGGAATTTTAGGAGAGGTGAAAATTTTCAAGATTTTTTACTTTGACGACTCGAGGTGAAAAACTCGAAAATCATAAACTCTAAAAATAGGCTGATTTTTGGAGTATATGATTATTTTGGCGTAATTTAACGATGTGCAAAATTTGAGGAATTTTGGGAGATGTGAAAATTTTCGAGATTTTTGACTTGTGACTACTCGAGGTGAAAATCTCGAAAATCATGAACTCGAAAAACGGCCTGATTTTTTTAGTATATAATTATTTTGGCGTAATTTAACGCTGTGCAAAACTTGGGAAACTTTGGGAGAGATGAAAATTTTCAAGATTTTTGACTTGTGACAACTCGGGGTGAAAAACTCGAAAATCATGCACTCTAAAAATGGGCTGATTTTTGTAGTATATGATTATTTTGGCGTAATTTAACGCTGTGCAAAATTGGGGAATTTTAGGAGAGGTGAAAATTTTCAAGATTTTTTACTTTGACGACTCGAGGTGAAAAACTCGAAAATCGTAAACTCTACAAATAGGCTGATTTTTTAGTACATGATTATTTTGGCGTAATTTAACGCTGTGCAAAATTTGGCAAATCTTAGGAGAGGTGAAAATTTTCAAGATTTTAGATTTGTGAGACGACTCGAAGTGAAAAACTCGAAAATAATGAACTCTACAAATTGATTTTTGTAGTATATGATTATTTTGGCGTAATCTAACGCTGAGCAATATTTGGGAATTTTTGGGAGAGCTGAAAATTTTCAAGATTTTTGACTTGTGACGACACGAGGTGAAAAACTCGAAAATCATAAACTCTAAAAATAGCCTGATTTTTGTAGTATATGATTATTTTGGCTTAATTTAACGCTGTGCAAAATTTGGGGAATTTTGGGAGAGGTGAAAATTTTCGAGATTTTTGACTTGTGACAACTCCAGGTAAAAAACTCGAAAATCATAAACTCTAAAAATTGCATGATTTTTTTTAGTATATGATTATTTTGGCGTAATGTAACGATGTGCAAAATTTGGGGAATTTTGGGAGAGGTGAAAATTTTCGAGATTTTTGACTTGTGACAACTCGAGGTGAAAAACTCGAAAATCATAAACTCTAAAAATGGATTAATTTTTTTAGTATATGATAATTTGGGTGAAAATTTTCGAGATTTTTGACTTGTGACAATTCGAGGTGAAAATCTCGAAAACAATGAACTCTAAAAATGGACTGATTATTTGTATATGATTATTTTGGCGTAATATAACGCTGTAAAAAATTTGGGGATTTTTGGAAGGTGAAAATTTTCAATATTTTTGACTTGTGACGACTCGAGGTGAAAAACTCGAAAATCATAAACTCTAAAAATGGATTAATTTTTTTTTAGTATATGATAATTTGGCGTAATTTAACGCTGTGCAAAATTTGGTGAATTTTGGGAGAGGTGAAAATTTTCGAGATTTTTTACCTTGACGATTTGAGGTGAAAAACTCGAAATTCATAAACTCTAAAAATAGGCTGATTTTTGTAGTATATGATTTTTTTTGCGTAATCTAACAATTTTGCGTAATGTGACAATTCGAGGTGAAAATCTCGAAAATAATGAACTCTAAAAATGGACTGATTATTTGTATATGATTATTTTGGCGTAATTTAACGCTGTGCAAAATTTGGGGATTTTTGGAAGGTGAAAATTTTCAATATTTTTGACTTGTGACGACTCGAGGTGAAAAACTCGAAAATCATAAACTCTAAAAATGGATTAATTTTTTTTAGTATATGATAATTTGGCGTAATTTAACGCTGTGCAAAATTTGGTGAATTGTGGGAGAGGTGAAAATTTTCGAGATTTTTTAACTTGACGACTCGAGGTGAAAAACTCGAAAATCATGAAGTCTAAAAACAGGCTGATTTTTCTAATATATGATTCTTTTGGCGTAATCTAACGCTGTGCAAAATTTGGGGAATTTTGGGAGGGGTGAAAATTTTCAAAATTTTTGAATTGTGACGACTCTAGGTGAAAAACTCGAAAATCATGAACTCTAAAAATGAACTAATTTTTTTAGTAAATGATTATTTTGGCGTAATCTAACGCTGAGCAAAATTTGGGGAATTTTGGGAGAGGTGAAAATTTTCAAGATTTTTTACCTTGACGACTCGAGGTGAAAAACTCGAAATTCATAAACTCTAAAAATAGGCTGATTTTTGTAGTATATGATTATTTTGGCGTAATTTAACGAGGTGCAAAATTTGGGGAATTTTGGGAGAGGTGAATATTTTCGAGATTTTTGACTTGACATATACATATACATATACATATACATATACATATACATATACATATACATATACATATACATATACATATACATATACATATACATATACATATACATATACATATACATATACATATACATATACATATACATATACATATACATATACATATACATATACATATACATATACATATACATATACATATACATATACATATACATATACATATACATATACATATACATATACATATACATATACATATACATATACATATACATATACATATACATATACATATACATATACATATACATATACATATACATATACATATACATATACATATACATATACATATACATATACATATACATATACATATACATATACATATACATATACATATACATATACATATACATATACATATACATATACATATACATATACATATACATATACATATACATATACATATACATATACATATACATATACATATACATATACATATACATATACATATACATATACATATACATATACATATACATATACATATACATATACATATACATATACATATACATATACATATACATATACATATACATATACATATACATATACATATACATATACATATACATATACATATACATATACATATACATATACATAATACATATACATATACATATAACATATACATATACATATACTATACATTATACATATACATATACATATACATATACATATACATTAACATATACATATACATATACATATACATATACATATACATATACATATACATATACATATACATATACAATACATATACATATACATATACATATACATATACATATACATATACATATACATATACATATACATATACATATACATATACATATAACATATACATATACATATACATATACATATACATATAATATACATATACATATACATATACATATACATATACATATACATATACATATACATATACATATACATATACATATACATATACATATACATATACATATAACATATACATATACATATACATAATACATATACATATACATATACATATACATATACATATACATATACATAAACATATAATACATTACAATATACATATACATACTTACATATACATACTACATATAACATATACATATACATATACATATACATATACATATACATATACATATACATATACATATACATATACATATACATATACATATACATATACATATACATATACATATACATATACATATACATATACATATACATATACATATACATATACATATACATATACATATACATATACATATACATATACATATACATATACATATACATATACATATACATATACATATACATATACATATACATATACATATACATATACATATACATATACATATACATATACATATACATATACATATACATATACATATACATATACATATACTACATATACATATACATATACATATACATATACATATACATATACATATACATATACATATACATATACATATACATATACATATACATATACATATACATATACATATACATATACATATACATATACATATACATATACATATACATATACATATACATATACATATACATATACATATACATATACATATACATATACATATACATATACATATACATATACATATACATATACATATACATATACATATACATATACATATACATATACATATACATATACATATACATATACATATACATATACATATACATATACATATACATATACATATACATATACATATACATATACATATACATATACATATACATATACATATACATATACATATACATATACATATACATATACATATACATATACATATACATATACATATACATATACATATACATATACATATACATATACATATACATATACATATACATATACATATACATATACATATACATATACATATACATATACATATACATATACATATACATATACATATACATATACATATACATATACATATACATATACATATACATATACATATACATATACATATACATATACATATACATATACATATACATATACATATACATATACATATACATATACATATACATATACATATACATATACATATACATATACATATACATATACATATACATATACATATACATATACATATACATATACATATACATATACATATACATATACATATACATATACATATACATATACATATACATATACATATACATATACATATACATATACATATACATATACATATACATATACATATACATATACATATACATATACATATACATATACATATACATATACATATACATATACATATACATATACATATACATATACATATACATATACATATACATATACATATACATATACATATACATATACATATACATATACATATACATATACATATACATTACATACAATACATATACATATACATATACATATACATATACATATACATATACATATACATATACATATACATATACATATACATATACATATACATATACATATACATATACATATACATATACATATACATATACATATACATATACATATACATATACATATACATATACATATACATATACATATACATATACATATACATATACATATACATATACATATACATATACATATACATATACATATACATATACATATACATATACATATACATATACATATACATATACATATACATATACATATACATATACATATACATATACATATACATATACATATACATATACATATACATATACATATACATATACATATACATATACATATACATATACATATACATATACATATACATATACATATACATATACATATACATATACATATACATATACATATACATATACATATACATATACATATACATATACATATACATATACATATACATATACATATACATATACATATACATATACATATACATATACATATACATATACATATACATATACATATACATATACATATACATATACATATACATATACATATACATATACATATACATATACATATACATATACATATACATATACATATACATATACATATACATATACATATACATATACATATACATATACATATACATATACATATACATATACATATACATATACATATACATATACATATACATATACATATACATATACATATACATATACATATACATATACATATACATATACATATACATATACATATACATATACATATACATATACATATACATATACATATACATATACATATACATATACATATACATATACATATACATATACATATACATATACATATACATATACATATACATATACATATACATATACATATACATATACATATACATATACATATACATATACATATACATATACATATACATATACATATACATATACATATACATATACATATACATATACATATACATATACATATACATATACATATACATATACATATACATATACATATACATATACATATACATATACATATACATATACATATACATATACATATACATATACATATACATATACATATACATATACATATACATATACATATACATATACATATACATATACATATACATATACATATACATATACATATACATATACATATACATATACATATACATATACATATACATATACATATACATATACATATACATATACATATACATATACATATACATATACATATACATATACATATACATATACATATACATATACATATACATATACATATACATATACATATACATATACATATACATATACATATACATATACATATACATATACATATACATATACATATACATATACATATACATATACATATACATATACATATACATATACATATACATATACATATACATATACATATACATATACATATACATATACATATACATATACATATACATATACATATACATATACATATACATATACATATACATATACATATACATATACATATACATATACATATACATATACATATACATATACATATACATATACATATACATATACATATACATATACATATACATATACATATACATATACATATACATATACATATACATATACATATACATATACATATACATATACATATACATATACATATCGAGGTGAAAATCTCGAAAATCATGAACTCTAAAAACGGCATGATTTTTTTAGTATATGATTATTTTGGCGTAATTTAACGCTGTGCAAAATTTGGGGAATTTTAGGAGAGGTGAAAATTTTCAAGATTTTTTACTTGACGACTCGAGTTGAATAACTCGAAGATCATAAACTCTAAAAATAGGCTGATTTTTGGAGTATATGATTATTTTGGCTTAATTTAACGATGTGAACAATTTGGGGAACTTTGGGAGAGATGAAAATTTTCAAGATTTTTGACTTGTGACAACTCGGGGTGAAAAACTCGAAAATCATGAACTCTAAAAATGGGCTGATTTTTGTAGTATATGATTATTTTGGCGTAATTTAACGCTGTGCAAAATTGGGGAATTTTGGGAGAGGTTAAAATTTTCAAGATTTTAGATTTGTGAGACGACTCGAAGTGAAAAACTCGAAAATAATGAACTCTACAAATAGGCTGATTTTTGTAGTATATGATTATTTTGGCGTAACTAACGCTGAGCAATATTTGGGAATTTTTGGGAGAGGTGAAAACTTTCAAGATTTTTGACTTGTGACGACATGAGGTGAAAAACTCGAAAATCATAAACTCTAAAAATAGCCTGATTTTTGTAGTATATGATTATTTTGGCGTAATTAAACGATTTGCAAAATTTGGGGAATTTTGGGAGAGGTGAAAATTTTCGAGATTTTTGACTTGTGACAACTCGAGGTGAAAATCTCGAAAATCATGAACTCTAAAAATGGACTGATTCTTTGCATATGATTATTTTGGCGTAATTTAACGCTGTGCAAAATTTGGGGATTTTTGGGAGGTGAAAATTTTCAATATTTTTGACTTGTGACGACTCGAGGTGAAAAACTCGAAAATCATAAACTCTAAAAATGGATTAATTTTTTTAGTATATGATAATTTGGCGTAATTTAACGCTGTGCAAAATTTGGTGAATTTTGGGAGAGGTGAACATTTTCAAGATTTTTTACTTTGACGACTCGAGGTGAAAAACTCGAAACTCATGAAGGCTAAAACAGGCTGATTTTTGTAATATATGATTAGTTTAGCGTAATCTAACGCTGTGCAAAATTTGGGGAATTTTGGGAGAGGTGAAAATTTTCGAGATTTTTGACTTGTGATAACTCGAGGTGAAAATCTCGAAAATCATGAACTCTAAAAACGTGCTGATTTGTGTAGTATATGATTATTTTGGTGTAATTTAACTCTGTGCAAAATTTGGGGAATTTTAGAGAGGTGAAAATTTTCGAGATTTTTAACTTGTGACAACTCGAGGTGAAAAACTCGAAAATAATGAACTCTAAAAACGGGCGGATTTTTTTAGTATATGATTATTTCAACGTAATTTAACGATGTGCAAAATTTGGGGAATTTTGGGAGAGGTAAAAATTTTCGAGATTTTTGACTTGTGACTACTCGAGGTGAAAATCTCGAAAATCATGAACTCTAAAAACGGGCTGATTTTTTATTATATGATTATTTTGGCGTAATTTAACGCTGTGCAAAATTTGGGGAATTTTGGGAGAGGTGAAAATTATCGAGATTTTTGACTTGTGACAACTCGAGGTGAAAATCTCGAAAATCATGAACTCTAAAAACGAGCTGATTTTTTTAGTATATGATTATTATGGCGTAATTTAACGCTGTGCAAAATTTGGGGAATTTTGGGAGAGGTGAAAATTTTCAAGATTTTTGACTTGTGACAATTCGAGGTGAAAATCTCGAAAATAATGAACTCTAAAAATGGACTGATTATTTGTATATGATTATTTTGGCGTAATTTAACGCTGTGCAAATTTTGGGGAATTTTAGGAGAGGTGAAAATTTTCAAGATTTTTGACTTGGGACGACTGTGGTGAAGAACTCGAAAATCATAAACTCTAAAAATGGATTAATTTTTTTAGTATATGATAATTTGGCGTAATTTAACGCTGTGCAAAATTTGGGGAATTTTGGGAGAGGTGAAAATTTTCGAGATTTTTGACTTGTGACAATTCGAGGTGAAAAACTCGAAAATCATGAACTCTAAAAATGAACTAATTTTTTTAGTAAATGATTATTTTGGCGTAATCTAACGCTGAGCAAAATTTGGGGAATTTTGGGAGAGGTGAAAATTTTCAAGATTTTTTACCTCGACGACTCGAGGTGAAAAACTCGAAAATCATAAACTCTAAAAATAGGCTGATTTTTGTAGTATATGATTATTTTGGCGTAATTTAACGATGTGCAAAATTTGGGGAATTTTGGGAGAGGTGAATATTTTCGAGATTTTTGACTTGACTACTCGAGGTGAAAATCTCGAAAATCATGAACTCTAAAAACGAGCTGATTTTTTTAGTATATGATTATTTTGGCGTAATTTAACGCTGTGCAAAATTTAGGGAATTTTGGGAGGTGAAAATTTTCAATATTTTTGACTTGTGACGAGTCGAGGTGAAAAAATCGAAAATCATGAACTCTAAAAATGTATTAATTTTTTTAGTAAATGATTATTTTGGCGTAATGTAATGCTGTGCAATATTTGGAGAATTTTGGGAGAGGTGAAAATTTTCAAGATTTTTTACCTTGACGAATCGAGGTGAAAAACTCAAAATTCATGAATTCTAAAAATGGGCTGATTTTTTAGTACATGATTATTTTGGCGTAATTTAACGCTGTGAAAAATTTGGGGAACTTTGGGAGAGATGAAAATTTTCAAGATTTTTGACTTGTGACGACTCGAGATGAAAAACTCGAAAATCATGAACTCTAAAAATGGGCTGATTTTTTAGTATATGATTATTTTGGAGTAGTTTAACGCTGTGCAAAATTGGGGAATTTTGGGAGAGGTTAAAATTTTCAAGATTTTAGATTTGTGAGACGACTCGAAGTGAAAAATTCGAAAATAATGAACTCTACAAATAGGCTGATTTTTGTAGTATATGATTATTTTGGCGTAATCTAACGCTGAGAAATATTTGGGAATTTTTGGGAGAGGTGAAAATTTTCAAGATTTTTGACTTGTGACGACACGAGGTGAAAAACTCGAAAATCATAAACTCTAAAAATAGCCTGATTTTTGTAGTATATGATTATTTTGGCGTAATTTAACGATGTGCAAAATTTGGGGAATTTTGGGAGAGGTGAAAATTTTCAAGATTTTTGATTGTGACGACTCGAGGTGAAAAGCTCGAAAATCATAAACTCTTAAAATAGGCTGATTTTTGTAGTATATCATAATTTGGCGTAATTTAACGCTGTGCAAAATTTGGGGAATTTTGGGAGAAGTGAAAATTTTCGACATTTTTGACTTGTGACAACTCGAGGTGAAAATCTCGAAAATCATGAACTCTAAAAATGGACTGATTCTTTGCATATGATTATTTTGGCGTAATTTAACGCTGTGCAAAATTTGGGGATTTTTGGGAGGTGAAAATTTTCAATATTTTTGACTTGTGACAACTCGAGGTGAAAAACTCGAAAATCATAAGCTCTAAAAATGGATTAATTTTTTTAGTATATGATAATTTGGCGTAATTTAACGCTGTGCAAAATTTGGTGAATTTTGGGAGAGGTGAAAATTTTCGAAATTTTTTAACTTGACGACTCGAGGTGAAAAACTCGAAAATCATGAAGTCTAAAAACAGGCTGATTTTTCTAATATATGATTATTTTGGCGAATCTATCGCTGTGCAAAATTTGGGGAATTTTGGGAGAGGTGAAAATTTTCAAAATTTTTTACTTGTGACGTCTCGAGGTGAAAAACTCGCAAATCATGAAATCTAAAAATGGGCTGATTTTTTAGTATATGATTTTTTGGCGTAATTTAACGCTGTGCAAAATTTGGGGAATTTTAGGAGAGGTGAAAATTTTCAAGATTTTTGATTGTGACGACTCGAGGTGAAAAGCTCGAAAATCATAAACTCTTAAAATAGGCTGATTTTTGTAGTATATGATAATTTGGCGTAATTTTACGCTGTGCAAAATTTGGGGAATTTGGGAGAGGTGAAAATTTTCGAGATTTTTTACCTTGACGACTCGAGGTGAAAAGCTCGAAAATCATAAACTCTAAAAATGGATTAATTTTTTTAGTATATGATAATGAGGCGTAATTTAACGCTGTGCAAAATTTGGGGAATTTGGGAGAGGTGAAAATTTTCGAGATTTTTTACCTTGACGACTCGAGGTGAAAAAATCGAAAATCATAAACTCTCAAAATAGGCTGATTTTTGTAGTATATGATTTTTTTGGCGTAATTTAACGATGTGCAAAATTTGGGGAATTTTGGGAGAGGTGAATATTTTCGAGATTTTTGACTTTTGACTACTCGAGGTGAAAATCTCGAAAATCATGAACCCTAAAAACGGCATGATTTTTTTAGTATATGATTATTTTGGCGTAATTTAACGATGTGCAAAATTTGGGGAATTTTGGGAGAGGTGAAAATTTTCGAGATTTTTGACTTGTGACAACTCGAGGTAAAAAACTCGAAAATCATGAACTCTACAAATAGGCTGATTTTTGTAGTATATGATTATTTTGGCGTAATTTAACGATGTGCAAAATTTGGGGAATTTTGGGAGAGGTGAAAATTTTCGAGATTTTTGACTTGTGATGACTCGACGTGAAAAACTCGAAAATCATAAACTCTAAAAATGGATTGATTTTTTTAGTATATGATAATTTGGCGTAATTTAACGCTGTGCAAAATGTGGGGATTTTTGGGAGGTGAAAATTTTCAATATTTTTGACTTGTGACGACTCGAGGTGAAAAACTCGAAAATCATAAACTCTAAAAATGGATTAATTTTTTTAGAATATGATAATTTGGCGTAATTTAACGCTGTGCAAAATTTGGGGAATTTTGGGAGAGGTGAAAATTTTGGAGATTTTTCACTTGTGACAACTCGAGCTAAAAAACTCGAAAACATGAACTTTAAAAATGGGCTAATTTTTGTAGTATATGATTATTTTAACTTAATTTAACGCTGTGCAAAATTTGAGGAATTTTGGGAGAGGTGAAAATTTTCAAGATTTTTGACTTGTGACAACTCGAGGTGAAAAAATCGAAAATCATGAACTCTAAAAATTAATTAATTTTTTTAGTAAATGATTATTTTGGCGTAATCTAACGCTGTGCAAAATTTGGGGAATTTTGGAAGAGGTGAAAATTTTCAAGATTTTTTACTTTGACGACTCGAGGTGAAAAACTCGAAAATCATAAACTCTAAAAATAGGCTGATTTTTGTAGTATATGACTTTGGCGTAATTTAACGATGTGCAAAATTTGGGGAATTTTGGGAGAGGTGAAAATTTTCGAGATTTTTGACTTGTGACAACTCGAGGTGAAAATCTCGAAAATCATGAGCTCTAAAAACGGCCTGATTTTTTTCTATATAATTATTTTGGCGTAATTTAACGCTGTGCAAAATTTGGGGAACTTTGGGAGAGATGAAAATTTTCAAGATTTTTGACTTGTGACAACTCGGGGTGAAAAACTCGAAAATCATGAACTCTAAAAACGGGCTGATTTTTTATTATATGATTATTTTGGCGTAATTTAACGCTGTGCAAAATTTGGGGAATTTTGGGAGAGGTGAAAATTATCGAGATTTTTGACTTGTGACAACTCGAGGTGAAAATCTCGAAAATCATGAACTCTAAAAACGAGCTGATTTTTTTAGTATATGAATATTATGGCGTAATTTAACGCTGTGCAAAATTTGGGGAATTTTGGGAGAGGTGAAAATTTTCAAGATTTTTGACTTGTGACAATTCGAGGTGAAAATCTCGAAAATAATGAACTCTAAAAATGGACTGATTATTTGTATATGATTATTTTGGCGTAATTTAACGCTGTGCAAATTTTGGGGAATTTTAGGAGAGGTGAAAATTTTCAAGATTTTTGACTTGTGACGACTGTGGTGAAAAACTCGAAAATCATAAACTCTAAAAATGGATTAATTTTTTTAGTATATGATAATTTGGCGTAATTTAACGCTGTGCAAAATTTGGGGAATTTTGGGAGAGGTGAAAATTTTCGAGATTTTTGACTTGTGACAACTCGAGGTGAAAATCTCGAAAATCATGAACTCTAAAAATGGACTGATTCTTTGCATATGATTATTTTGGCGTAATTTAACGCTGTGCAAAATTTAGGGAATTTTGGGAGGTGAAAATTTTCAATATTTTTGACTTGTGACGAGTCGAGGTGAAAAAATCGAAAATCATGAACTCTAAAAATGTATTAATTTTTTTAGTAAATGATTATTTTGGCGTAATGTAATGCTGTGCAATATTTGGAGAATTTTGGGAGAGGTGAAAATTTTCAAGATTTTTTACCTTGACGACTCGAGGTGAAAAACTCAAAATTCATGAATTCTAAAAATGGGCTGATTTTTTAGTACATGATTATTTTGGCGTAATTTAACGCTGTGAAAAATTTAGGGAACTTTGGGAGAGATGAAAATTTTCAAGATTTTTGACTTGTGACAACTCGGGGTGAAAAACTCGAAAATCATGAACTCTAAAAATGGGCTGATTTTTTAGTATATGATTATTTTGGAGTAGTTTAACGCTGTGCAAAATTGGGGAATTTTGGGAGAGGTTAAAATTTTCAAGATTTTAGATTTGTGAGACGACTCGAAGTGAAAAACTCGAAAATAATGAACTCTACAAATAGGCTGATTTTTGTAGTATATGATTATTTTGGCGTAATCTAACGCTGAGCAATATTTGGGAATTTTTGGGAGAGGTGAAAATTTTCAAGATTTTTGATTGTGACGACTCGAGGTGAAAAGCTCGAAAATCATAAACTCTTAAAATAGGCTGATTTTTGTAGTATATGATAATTTGGCGTAATTTAACGCTGTGCAAAATTTGGGGAATTTTGGGAGAAGTGAAAATTTTCGACATTTTTGACTTGTGACAACTCGAGGTGAAAATCTCGAAAATCATGAACTCTAAAAATGGACTGATTCTTTGCATATGATTATTTTGGCGTAATTTAACGCTGTGCAAAATTTGGGGATTTTTGGGAGGTGAAAATTTTCAATATTTTTGACTTGTGACAACTCGAGGTGAAAAACTCGAAAACCATAAGCTCTAAAAATGGATTAATTTTTTTAGTATATGATAATTTGGCGTAATTTAACGCTGTGCAAAATTTGGTGAATTTTGGGAGAGGTGAAAATTTTCGAAATTTTTTAACTTGACGACTCGAGGTGAAAAACTCGAAAATCATGAAGTCTAAAAACAGGCTGATTTTTCTAATATATGATTATTTTGGCGAATCTATCGCTGTGCAAAATTTGGGGAATTTTGGGAGAGGTGAAAATTTTCAAAATTTTTTACTTGTGACGTCTCGAGGTGAAAAACTCGAAAATCATAAACTCTAAAAATAGGCTGATTTTTTAGTATATGATTTTTTGGCGTAATTTAACGCTGTGCAAAATTTGGGGAATTTTAGGAGAGGTGAAAATTTTCAAGATTTTTGATTGTGACGACTCGAGGTGAAAAGCTCGAAAATCATAAACTCTTAAAATAGGCTGATTTTTGTAGTATATGATAATTTGGCGTAATTTAACGCTGTGCAAAATTTGGGGAATTTGGGAGAGGTGAAAATTTTCGAGATTTTTTACCTTGACGACTCGAGGTGAAAAGCTCGAAAATCATAAACTCTAAAAATGGATTAATTTTTTTAGTATATGATAATGAGGCGTAATTTAACGCTGTGCAAAATTTGGGGAATTTGGGAGAGGTGAAAATTTTCGAGATTTTTTACCTTGACGACTCGAGGTGAAAAAATCGAAAATCATAAACTCTCAAAATAGGCTGATTTTTGTAGTATATGATTTTTTTGGCGTAATTTAACGATGTGCAAAATTTGGGGAATTTTGGGAGAGGTGAATATTTTCGAGATTTTTGACTTTTGACTACTCGAGGTGAAAATCTCGAAAATCTTGAACCCTAAAAACGGCATGATTTTTTAAGTATATGATTATTTTGGCGTAATTTAACGATGTGCAAAATTTGGGGAATTTTGGGAGAGGTGAAAATTTTCGAGATTTTTGACTTGTGACAACTCGAGGTAAAAAACTCGAAAATCATGAACTCTACAAATAGGCTGATTTTTGTAGTATATGATTATTTTGGCTTAATTTAACGATGTGCAAAATTTGGGGAATTTTGGGAGAGGTGAAAATTTTCGAGATTTTTGACTTGTGATGACTCGACGTCAAAAACTCGAAAATCATAAACTCTAAAAATGGATTGATTTTTTTAGTATATGATAATTTGGCGTAATTTAACGCTGTGCAAAATGTGGGGATTTTTGGGAGGTGAAAATTTTCAATATTTTTGACTTGTGACGACTCGAGGTGAAAAACTCGAAAATCATAAACTCTAAAAATGGATTAATTTTTTTAGAATATGATAATTTGGCGTAATTTAACGCTGTGCAAAATTTGGGGAATTTTGGGAGAGGTGAAAATTTTGGAGATTTTTCACTTGTGACAACTCGAGCTAAAAAACTCGAAAACATGAACTTTAAAAATGGGCTAATTTTTGTAGTATATGATTATTTTAACTTAATTTAACGCTGTGCAAAATTTGGGGAATTTTGGGAGAGGTGAAAATTTCAAGATTTTTGACTTGTGACAACTCGAGGTGAAAAAATCGAAAATCATGAACTCTAAAAATTAATTAATTTTTTTAGTAAATGATTATTTTGGCGTAATCTAACGCTGTGCAAAATTTGGGGAATTTTGGAAGAGGTGAAAATTTTCAAGATTTTTTACTTTGACGACTCGAGGTGAAAAACTCGAAAATCATAAACTCTAAAAATAGGCTGATTTTTGTAGTATATTACTTTGGCGTAATTTAACGATGTGCAAAATTTGGGGAATTTTGGGAGAGGTGAAAATTTTCGAGATTTTTGACTTGTGACAACTCGAGGTGAAAATCTCGAAAATCATGAGCTCTAAAAACGGCCTGATTTTTTTCTATATAATTATTTTGGCGTAATTTAACGCTGTGCAAAATTTGGGGAACTTTAGGAGAGATGAAAATTTTCAAGATTTTTGACTTGTGACAACTCGGGGTGAAAAACTCGAAAATCATGAACTCTAAAAATGGGCTGATTTTTGTAGTATATGATTATTTTGGCGTAATTTAACGCTGTGCAAAATTGGGGAATTTTGGGAGAGGTTAAAATTTTCAAGATTTTAGAATTGTGACAACTCGAGGTAAAAAACTCGAAAATCATAAACTCTACAAATAGGCTGATTTTTGTAGTATATGATTATTTTGGCGTAATTTAACGATGTGCAAAATTTGGGGAATTTTGGGAGAGGTGAAAATTTTAGAGATTTTTGACTTGTGACTACGCGAGGTGAAAAAATCGAAAATCATGAACTCTAAAAATGAATTAATTTTTTTTGTAAATGATTATTTTAGCGTAATCTAACGCTGTGCAAAATTTGGGGAATTTTGGGAGAGGTGAAAATTTTCAAGATTTTTTACCTTAAGACTCAAGGTGAAAAACTCAAAAATCATGAATTCTAAAAATGGGCTGATTTTTTAGTACATGATTATTTTGGCGAAATTTAACGCTGTGCAAAATTTGGGGAATTTTAGGAGAGGTGAAAATTTTCAAGATTTTTTACTTTGACGACTCGAGGTGAAAAACTCGAAAATCATAAACTCTAAAAATAGGGTGATTTTTGGAGTATATGATTATTTTGGCGTAATTTAACGATGTGCAAAATTTGAGGAATTTTGGGAGATGTGAAAATTTTCGAGATTTTTGACTTGTGACTACTCGAGGTGAAAATCTCGAAAATCATGAACTCGAAAAACGGCCTGATTTTTTTAGTATATAATTATTTTGGCGTAATTTAACGCTGTGCAAAACTTGGGAAACTTTGGGAGAGATGAAAATTTTCAAGATTTTTGACTTGTGACAACTCGGGGTGAAAAACTCGAAAATCATGCACTCTAAAAATGGGCTGATTTTTGTAGTATATGATTATTTTGGCGTAATTTAACGCTGTGCAAAATTGGGGAATTTTGGGAGAGTTTAAAATTTTTAAGATTTTTTACCTTGAAGACTCGAGGTGAAAAACTCAAAAATCATGAATTCTAAAAATGGGCTGATTTTTTAGTACATGATTATTTTGGCGTAATTTAACGCTGTGCAAAATTTGGCGAATCTTAGGAGAGGTGAAAATTTTCAAGATTTTAGATTTGTGAGACGACTCGAAGTGAAAAACTCGAAAATAATGAACTCTACAAATTGATTTTTGTAGTATATGATTATTTTGGCGTAATCTAACGCTGAGCAATATTTGGGAATTTTTGGGAGAGCTGAAAATTTTCAAGATTTTTGACTTGTGACGACACGAGGTGAAAAACTCGAAAATCATAAACTCTAAAAATAGCCTGATTTTTGTAGTATATGATTATTTTGGCTTAATTTAACGCTGTGCAAAATTTGGGGAATTTTGGGAGAGGTGAAAATTTTCGAGATTTTTGACTTGTGACAACTCCAGGTAAAAAACTCGAAAATCATAAACTCTAAAAATTGCATGATTTTTTTTAGTATATGATTATTTTGGCGTAATGTAACGATGTGCAAAATTTGGGGAATTTTGGGAGAGGTGAAAATTTTCGAGATTTTTGACTTGTGACAACTCGAGGTGAAAAACTCGAAAATCATAAACTCTAAAAATGGATTAATTTTTTTAGTATATGATAATTTGGGTGAAAATTTTCAAGATTTTTGACTTGTGACAACTCGAGGTGAAAATCTCGAAAATCATGAACTCTCAAAACGGCCTGATTTTTTTAGTATATAATTATTTTGGCGTAATTTAACGCTGTGCAAAATTTGGGGAACTTTGGGAGAGATGAAAATTTTCAAGATTTTTGACTTGTGACAACTCGGGGTGAAAAACTCGAAAATCATGAACTCTAAAAATGGGCTGATTTTTGTAGTATATAATTATTTTGGCGTAATTTAACGCTGTGCAAAATTGGGGAATTTTGGGAGAGGTTAAAATTTTCAAGATTTTAGAATTGTGACAAATCGAGGTAAAAAACTCGAAAATCATAAACTCTACAAATAGGCTGATTTTTGTAGTATATGATTATTTTGGCGTAATTTAACGATGTGCAAATTTGGGGAATTTTGGGAGAGGTGAAAATTTTAGAGATTTGTGACTTGTGACAACTCGAGCTGAAAATCTCGAAAATCATGAACTCTAAAAACGGGCTGATTTTTTTAGTATATGATTATTTTGGCGTAATTTAACGCTGTGCAAAATTTAGGGAATTTTGGGAGAGGTGAAAATTTTCGAGATTTTTGACTTGTGACAACTCGAGGTGAAAATCTCAAAAATCATGAACTCTAAAAATGGACTGATTTTTTTGTATATGATTATTTTGGCGTAATTTAACGCTGTGCAAATTTTGGGGAATTTTGGGAGGTGCAAATTTTCAATATATTTGACTTGTGACGACTCGACGTGAAAAACTCGAAATCATAAACTCCAAAAATGGATTGATTTTTTTAGTATATGATAATTTGGCGTAATTTAACGCTGTGCACAATTTGGGGATTTTTGTGAGGTGAAAATTTTCAATATTTTTGACTTGTGACGACTCGAGGTGAAAAACTCGAAAATCATAAACTCTAAAAATGGATTAATTTTTTTAGTATATGATAATTTGGCGTAATTTAACGCTGTGCAAAATTTGGGGAATTTTGGGAGAGGTGAAAATTTTCGAGATTTTTACTTGTGACAACTCGAGGTAAAAAACTCGAAAACATGAACTTTAAAAATGGGCTAATTTTTGTAGTATATGATTATTTTAACTTAGTTTAACGCTGTGCAAAATTTGGGGAATTTTGGGAGAGGTGAAAATTTTCAAGATTTTTGACTTGTGACGACTCGAGGTGAAAAAATCGAAAATCATGAACTCTAAATATGAATTAATTTTTTTAGTAAATGATTATTTTGGCGTAATCTAACGCTGTGCAAAATTTGGGGAATTTTGGGAGAGGTGAAAATTTTTAAGATTTTTAACCTTGACGACTCGAGGTGAAAAACTCAAAAATCATGAATTCTAAAAATGGGCTGATTTTTTAGTACATGATTATTTTGGCGTAATTTAACGCGGTGCAAAATTTGGGGAATTTTAGGAGAGGTGAAAATTTTCAAGATTTTTTACTTGTGACTACGCGAGGTGAAAAAATCGAAAATCATGAACTCTAAAAATGATTTAATTTTTTTAGTACATGATTATTTTGGCGTAATTTAACGCTGTGCAAAAGTTGGGGAATTTTAGGAGAGGTGAAAATTTTCAAGATTTTTTACTTTGACGACTCGAGGTGAAAAACTCGAAAATCGTAAACTCTAAAAATAGGCTGATTTTTGGAGTAATGATTATTTTGGCGTAATGTAACGATGTGCAAAATTTGAGGAATTTTGGGAGATGTGAAAATTTTCGAGATTTTTGACTTGTGACTACGCGAGGTGAAAATCTCGAAAATCATGAACTCTAAAAACAGCCTGATTTTTTTAGTATATAATTATTTTGGCGTAATGTAACGCTGTGCAAAATTTGGGGAACTTTGGGAGAGATGAAAATTTTCAAGATTTTTGACTTGTGACAACTCGGGGTGAAAAACTCGAAAATCATGAACCCTAAAAATGGGCTAATTTTTGTAGTATATGATTATTTTGGCGTAATTTAACGCTGTGCAAAATTGGGGAATTTTGGGAGAGGTTAAAATTTTTAAGATTTTTTACCTTGAAGACCCGAGGTGAAAAACTCAAAAATCATGAATTCTAAAAATGGGCTGATTTTTTAGTACATGATTATTTTGGCGTAATTTAACGCTGTGCAAAATTGGGGAATTTTGGGAGAGGTTAAAATTTTTAAGATTTTAGATTTGTGAGACGACTCGAAGTGAAAAACTCGAAAATAATGAACTCTACAAATTGATTTTTGTAGAATATGATTATTTTGGCGTAATCTAACGCTGAGCAATATTTGGGAATTTTTGGGAGAGCTGAAAATTTTCAAGATTTTTTACTTGTGACTACGCGAGGTGAAAAAATCGAAAATCATGAACTCTAAAAATGATTTAATTTTTTTAGTAGATGATTATTTTAGCGTAATCTAACGCTGTGCAAAATTTGGGGAATTTTGGGAGAGGTGAAAATTTTCAAGATTTTTTACTTTGACGACTCGAGGTGAAAAACTCAAAAATCATGAATTCTAAAAATGGGCTGATTTTTTAGTACATGATTATTTTGGCGTAATTTAACGCTGTGCAAAATTTGTTGAATTTTAGGAGAGGTGAAAATTTTCAAGATTTTTTACTTTGACGACTCGAGGTAAAAAACTCGAAAATCGTAAACTCTAAAAATAGGCTGATTTTTGGAGTAATAATTATTTTGGCGTAATTTAACGATGTGCAAAATTTGAGGAATTTTGGGAGATGTGAAAATTTTCGAGATTTTTGACTTGTGACTACGCGAGGTGAAAATCTCGAAAATCATGAACTCTAAAAACAGCCTGATTTTTTTAGTATATAATTATTTTGGCGTAATGTAACGCTGTGCAAAATTTGGGGAACTTTGGGAGAGATGAAAATTTTCAAGTTTTTTGACTTGTGACAACTCGGGGTGAAAAACTCGAAAATCATGAACCCTAAAAATGGGCTGATTTTTGTAGTATATGATTATTTTGGCGTAATTTAACGCTGTGCAAAATTGGGGAATTTTGGGAGAGGTTAAAATTTTTAAGATTTTTTACCTTGAAGACCCGAGGTGAAAAACTCAAAAATCATGAATTCTAAAAATGGGCTGATTTTTTAGTACATGATTATTTTGGCGTAATTTAACGCTGTGCAAAATTGGGGAATTTTGGGAGAGGTTAAAATTTTTAAGATTTTAGATTTGTGAGACGACTCGAAGTGAAAAACTCGAAAATAATGAACTCTACAAATTGATTTTTGTAGTATATGATTATTTTGGCGTAATCTAACGCTGAGCAATATTTGGGAATTTTTGGGAGAGCTGAAAATTTTCAAGATTTTTTACTTGTGACTACGCGAGGTGAAAAAATCGAAAATCATGAACTCTAAAAATGATTTAATTTTTTTAGTAGATTATTATTTTAGCGTAATCTAACGCTGTGCAAAATTTGGGGAATTTTGGGAGAGGTGAAAATTTTCAAGATTTTTTACCTTGACGACTCGAGGTGAAAAACTCAAAAATCATGAATTCTAAAAATGGGCTGATTTTTTAGTACATGATTATTTTGGCGTAATTTAACGCTGTGCAAAATTTGTTGAATTTTAGGAGAGGTGAAAATTTTCAAGATTTTTTACTTGTGACTACGCGAGGTGAAAAAATCGAAAATCATGAACTCTAAAAATGAATTAATTTTTTTAGTAAATGATTATTTTAGCGTAATCTAACGCTGTGCAAAATTGGGGGAATTTTGGGAGAGGTGAAAATTTTCAAGATTTTTTACCTTGAAGACTCAAGGTGAAAAACTCAAAAATCATGAATTCTAAAAATGGGCTGATTTTTTAGTACATGATTATTTTAACTTAGTTTAACGCTGTGCAAAATTTGGGGAATTTTGGGAGAGGTGAAAATTTTCAAGATTTTTGACTTGTGACGACTCGAGGTGAAAAAATCGAAAATCATGAACTCTAAAAATGAATTAATTTTTTTAGTAAATGATTATTTTGGCGTAATCTAACGCTGTGCAAAATTTGGGGAATTTTGGGAGAGGTGAAAATTTTCAAGATTTTTTACCTTGACGCCTCTAGGTGAAAAACTCAAAAATCATGAATTCTAAAAATGGGCTGATTTTTTAGTACATGATTATTTTGGTGTAATTTAACGCTGTGCAAAATTTGGGGAATTTTAGGAGAGGTGAAAATTTTCAAGATTTTTTACTTTGACGACTCGAGGTAAAAAACTCGAAAATCGTAAACTCTAAAAATAGGCTGATTTTTGGAGTAATAATTATTTTGGCGTAATTTAACGATGTGCAAAATTTGAGGAATTTTGGGAGATGTGAAAATTTTCGAGATTTTTGACTTGTGACTACGCGAGGTGAAAATCTCGAAAATCATGAACTCTAAAAACAGCCTGATTTTTTTAGTATATAATTATTTTGGCGTAATGTAACGCTGTGCAAAATTTGGGGAACTTTGGGAGAGATGAAAATTTTCAAGTTTTTTGACTTGTGACAACTCGGGGTGAAAAACTCGAAAATCATGAACCCTAAAAATGGGCTGATTTTTGTAGTATATGATTATTTTGGCGTAATTTAACGCTGTGCAAAATTGGGGAATTTTGGGAGAGGTTAAAATTTTTAAGATTTTTTACCTTGAAGACCCGAGGTGAAAAACTCAAAAATCATGAATTCTAAAAATGGGCTGATTTTTTAGTACATGATTATTTTGGCGTAATTTAACGCTGTGCAAAATTGGGGAATTTTGGGAGAGGTTAAAATTTTTAAGATTTTAGATTTGTGAGACGACTCGAAGTGAAAAACTCGAAAATAATGAACTCTACAAATTGATTTTTGTAGTATATGATTATTTTGGCGTAATCTAACGCTGAGCAATATTTGGGAATTTTTGGGAGAGCTGAAAATTTTCAAGATTTTTTACTTGTGACTACGCGAGGTGAAAAAATCGAAAATCATGAACTCTAAAAATGATTTAATTTTTTTAGTAGATTATTATTTTAGCGTAATCTAACGCTGTGCAAAATTTGGGGAATTTTGGGAGAGGTGAAAATTTTCAAGATTTTTTACCTTGACGACTCGAGGTGAAAAACTCAAAAATCATGAATTCTAAAAATGGGCTGATTTTTTAGTACATGATTATTTTGGCGTAATTTAACGCTGTGCAAAATTTGTTGAATTTTAGGAGAGGTGAAAATTTTCAAGATTTTTTACTTGTGACTACGCGAGGTGAAAAAATCGAAAATCATGAACTCTAAAAATGAATTAATTTTTTTAGTAAATGATTATTTTAGCGTAATCTAACGCTGTGCAAAATTGGGGGAATTTTGGGAGAGGTGAAAATTTTCAAGATTTTTTACCTTGAAGACTCAAGGTGAAAAACTCAAAAATCATGAATTCTAAAAATGGGCTGATTTTTTAGTACATGATTATTTTGGCGAAATTTAACGCTGTGCAAAATTTGGGGAATTTTAGGAGAGGTGAAAATTTTCAAGATTTTTTACTTTGACGACTCGAGGTGAAAAACTCGAAAATCATAAACTCTAAAAATAGGCTGATTTTTGGAGTATATGATTATTTTGGTGTAATTTAACGATGTGCAAAATTTGAGGAATTTTGGGAGATGTGAAAATTTTCGAGATTTTTGACTTGTGACTACGCGAGGTGAAAATCTCGAAAATCATGAACTCTGAAAACGGCCTGATTTTTTTAATATATAATTATTTTGGCGTAATTTAACGCTGTGCAAAATTTGGGGAACTTTGGGAGAGATGAAAATTTTCAAGATTTTTGACTTGTGACAACTCGGGGTGAAAAACTCGAAAATCATGAACTCTAAAAATGGGCTGATTTTTTTAGTATATGATTATTTTGGCGTAATTTAACGCTGTGCAAAATTGGGGAATTTTGGGAGAGGTTAAAATTTTTAAGATTTTTTACCTTGAAGACTCGAGGTGAAAAACTCAAAAATCATGAATTCTAAAAATGGGCTGATTTTTTAATACATGATTATTTTGGCGTAATTTAACGCTGTGCAAAATTTGGGGAATTTTCAGGAGAGGTGAAAATTTTCAAGATTTTAGATTTGTGAGACGACTCGAAGTGAAAAACTCGAAAATAATGAACTCTACAAATTGATTTTTGTATTATATGATTATTTTGGCGTAATCTAACGCTGAGCAATATTTGGGAATTTTTGGGAGAGCTGAAAATTTTCAAGATTTTTGACTTGTGACGACACGAGGTGAAAAACTCGAAAATCATAAACTCTAAAAATAGCCTGATTTTTGTAGTATATGATTATTTTGGCTTAATTTAATGCTGTGCAAAATTTGGGGAATTTTGGGAGAGATGAAAATTTTCAAGATTTTTGGCTTGTGACAACTCGGGGTGAAAAACTCGAAAATCATGAACCCTAAAAATGGGCTGATTTTTGTAGTATATGATTATTTTGGCGTAATTTAACGCTGTGCAAAATTGGGGAATTTTGGGAGAGGTTAAAATTTTTAAGATTTTTTACCTTGAAGACCCGAGGTGAAAAACTCAAAAATCATGAATTCTAAAAATGGGCTGATTTTTTAGTACATGATTATTTTGGCGTAATTTAACGCTGTGCAAAATTGGGGAATTTTGGAAGAGGTTAAAATTTTTAAGATTTTAGATTTGTGAGACGACTCGAAGTGAAAAACTCGAAAATAATGAACTCTACAAATTGATTTTTGTAGTATATGATTATTTTGGCGTAATCTAACGCTGAGCAATATTTGGGAATTTTTGGGAGAGCTGAAAATTTTCAAGATTTTTTACTTGTGACTACGCGAGGTGAAAAAATCGAAAATCATGAACTCTAAAAATGATTTAATTTTTTTAGTAGAAAATCATGAACTCTAAAAATGAATTAATTTTTTTAGTAAATGATTATTTTAGCGTAATCTAACGCTGTGCAAAATTATGGGAATTTTGGGAGAGGTGAAAATTTTCAAGATTTTTTACCTTGAAGACAAGGTGAAAAACTCAAAAATCATGAATTCTAAAAATGGGCTGATTTTTTAGTACATGATTATTTTGGCGAAATTTAACGCTGTGCAAAATTTGGGGAATTTTAGGAGAGGTGAAAATTTTCAAGATTTTTTACTTTGACGACTCGAGGTGAAAAACTCGAAAATCATAAACTCTAAAAATAGGCTGATTTTTGGAGTATATGATTATTTTGGTGTAATTTAACGATGTGCAAAATTTGAGGAATTTTGGGAGATGTGAAAATTTTTAAGATTTTTTACCTTGAAGACTCGAGGTGAAAAACTCAAAAATCATGAATTCTAAAAATGGGCTGATTTTTTAATACATGATTATTTTGGCGTAATTTAACGCTGTGCAAAATTTGGGGAATTTTCAGGAGAGGTGAAAATTTTCAAGATTTTAGATTTGTGAGACGACTCGAAGTGAAAAACTCGAAAATAATGAACTCTACAAATTGGTTTTTGTATTATATGATTATTTTGGCGTAATCTAACGCTGAGCAATATTTGGGAATTTTTGGGAGAGCTGAAAATTTTCAAGATTTTTGACTTGTGACGACACGAGGTGAAAAACTCGAAAATCATAAACTCTAAAAATAGCCTGATTTTTGTAGTATATGATTATTTTGGCTTAATTTAATGCTGTGCAAAATTTGGGGAATTTTGGGAGAGGTAAAAATTTTCGAGATTTTTGACTTGTGACAACTCGACGTGAAAAACTCGAAAATCATAAACTCCAAAAATGGATTGATTTTTTTAGTATATGATAATTTGGCGTAATTTAACGCTGTGCACAATTTGGGGATTTTTGTGAGGTAAAAATTTTCAATATTTTTGACTTGTAACGACTCGAGGTGAAAAACTCGAAAATCATAAACTCTAAAAATGGATTAATTTTATTAGTATATGATAATTTGGCGTAATTTAACGCTGTGCAATATTTGGGGAATTTTGGGAAAGGTGAAAATTTTCGAGATTTTAGATTTGTGAGACGACTCGAAGTGAAAAACTCGAAAATAATGAACTCTACAAATAGGCTGATTTTTGTAGTATATGATTATTTTGGCGTAATTTAACGCTGTGCAAAATTTGGGGAATTTTGGGAGAGGTGAAAATTTTCGAGATTTTTGACTTGTGACAACTCGAGGTGAAAATCTCGCAAATCATGAACTCTAAAAACGAGCTGATTTTTTTAGTATATGATTATTTTGGCGTAATTTAACGCTGTGCAAAATTTAGGGAATTTTGGGAGGTGAAAATTTTCAATATTTTTGACTTGTGACGACTCGAATTGAAAAACTCGAAAATCATAAACTCTAAAAATGGATTAATTTTTTTAGTATATGATAATTTGGCGTAATTTTACGCTGTGCAAAATTTGGGAGAGGTGAAAATTTTTTGAGATTTTTGAGTTGTGACAACTCGAGGTAAAAAACTTGAAAATCATGAACTTTAAAAATAGGCTGATTTTTGTGGTATATGATTATTTCAACGTAATTTAACGCTGTGCAAAATTTGGGGAATTTTGGGAGCGGTAAAAATTTTCGAGATTTTTACTCGAGGTAAAAAACTCGAAAACATGAACTTTAAAAATGGGCTAATTTTTGCAGTATATGACTATTTTAACTTAATTTAACGCTGTGCAAAATTTGGGGAGAGGTGAAATTTTCAAGAGTCGAGGTGAAAAAATCGAAAATCATGAACCCTAAAAATGAATTAATTTTTTTAGTAAATGATTATTTTAGCGTAATCTAACGCTGTGCAAAATTTGGGGAATTTTGGGAGAGGTGAAAATTTAAAAGATTTTTTACCTTGAAGACTCAAGGTGAAAAACTCAAAAATCATGAATTCTAAAAATGGGCTGATATTTTAGTACATGATTATTTTGGCGAAATTTAACGCTGTGCAAAATTTGGGGAATTTTAGGAGAGGTGAAAATTTTCAAGATTTTTTACTTTGACGACTCGAGGTGAAAAACTCGAAAATCATAAACTCTAAAAATAGGCTGATTTTTGGAGTATATGATTATTTTGGTGTAATTTAACGATGTGCAAAATTTGAGGAATTTTGAGAGATGTGAAAATTTTCGAGGTTTTTGATTTGTGACTACGCGAAGTGAAAATCTCGAAAATCATGAACTCTAAAAACGGCCTGATTTTTTAGTATATAATTATTTTGGCGTAATTTAACGCTGTGCAAAATTTGGGGAACTTTGGGAGAGATGACAATTTTCAAGATTTTTTACCTTCAAGACTCGAGGTGAAAAACTCAAAAATCATGAATTCTAAAAATGGGCTGATTTTTTAATACATGATTATTTTGGCGTAATTTAACGCTGTGCAAAATTTGGGGAATTTTAGGAGAGGTGAAAATTTTCAAGATTTTAGATTTGTTAGACGACTCTTGGTGAAAACTCGAAAATAATGAACTCTGCAAATTGATTTTTGTAGTATATGATTATTTTGGCGTAATCTAACGCTGAGCAATATTTGGGAATTTTTGGGAGAGCTGAAAATTTTCAAGATTTTTGACTTGTGACGACACGAGGTGAAAAACTCGAAAATCATAAACTCTAAAAATAACCTGATTTTTGTAGTATATGATTATTTTGGCTTAATTTAACGCTGTGCAAAATTTGGGGAATTTTGGAAGAGCTGAAAATTTTCGAGATTTTTGACTTGTGACAACTCGAGGTAAAAAACTCAAAAATCATAAACTCTACAAATAGGCTGATTTTTGTAGTATATGATTATTTTGGCGTAATTTAACGATGTGCAAAATTTGGGGAATTTTGGGAGAGGTGAAAATTTTCGAGATTTTTGACTTGTGACAACTCAAGGTGAAAATCTCGAAAATCATGAACTCTAAAAAAGGGCTGATTTTTTTAGTATATAATTATTTTGGCGTAATTTAACGCTGTGCAAAATTTGTGGAATTTTGGGAGGTGAAAATTTTCAATATATTTGACTTGTGACGACTCGACGTGAAAAACTCGAAATAATAAACTCTAAAAATGGATTGATTTTTTTAGTATATGATAATTTGGCGTAATTTAACGCGTGCACAATTTGGGGATTTTTGTGAGGTGAAAATTTTCAATATTTTTGACTTGTGACGACTCGAATTGAAAAACTCGAAAATCATAAACTCTAAAAATGGATTAATTTTTTTAGTATATGATAATTTGGCGTAATTTAACGCTGTGCAAAATTTGGGGAATTTTGGGAGAGCTGAAAATTTTCGAGATTTTTGAGTTGTGACAACTCGAGGTAAAAAACTCGAAAATCATGAACTTTAAAAATAGGCTGATTTTTGTAGTATATGATTATTTCAACGTAATTTAACGCTGTGCAAAATTTGGGGAATTTTGGGAGAGGTGAAAATTTTCAAGATTTTTTACTTGTGATGACTCGAGGTGAAAAAATCGAAAATCATGAACTCTAAAAATTAACTAATTTTTTTAGTAAATGATTATTTTGGCGTAATCTAACGCTGAGCAAAATTTGGGGAATTTTGGGAGAGGTAAAAATTTTCAAGATATTTTACCTTGACGACTCGAGGTGAAAAACTCGAAAATCATAAACTCTAAAAATAGGCTGAATTTTGTAGTATATGATTATTTTGGTGTAATTTAACGATGTGCAAAATTTGGGGAATTTTGGGAGAGGTGAATATTTTCGAGATTTTTGACTTGACTACTCGAGGTGAAAATCTCGAAAATCATGAACTCTAAAAACGGCATGATTTTTTTACTATATGATTATTTTGGCGTAATTTAACGATGTGCAAAATTTGGGGAATTTTGGGAGAGGTGAAAATTTTCGAGATTTTTGACTTGTGACAACTCGAGGTGAAAATCTCGCAAATCATGAACTCTAAAAACGAGCTGATTTTTTTAGTATATGATTATTTTGGCGTAATTTAACGCTGTGCAAAATTTAGGGAATTTTGGGAGGTGAAAATTTTCAATATTTTTGACTTGTGACGACTCGAATTGAAAAACTCGAAAATCATAAACTCTAAAAATGGATTAATTTTTTTAGTATATGATAATTTGGCGTAATTTAACGCTGTGCAAAATTTGGGGAATTTTGGGAGAGGTGAAAATTTTCGAGATTTTTGAGTTGTGACAACTCGAGGTAAAAAACTTGAAAATCATGAACTTTAAAAATAGGCTGATTTTTGTAGTATATGATTATTTCAACGTAATTTAACGCTGTGCAAAATTTGGGGAATTTTGGGAGCGGTAAAAATTTTCGAGATTTTTGATTGTGACAACTCGAGGTAAAAAACTCGAAAACATGAACTTTAAAAATGGGCTAATTTTTGTAGTATATGATTATTTTAACTTAGTTTAACGCTGTGCAAAATTTGGGGAGAGGTGAAAATTTTCAAGATTTTTGACTTGTGACGAGTCGAGGTGAAAAAATCGAAAATCATGAACTCTAAAAATGAATTAATTTTTTTAGTAAATGATTATTTTGGCGTAATCTAATGCTGTGCAATATTTGGAGAATTTTGGGAGAGGTGAAAATTTTCAAGATTTTTTACCTTGACGACTCGAAGTGAAAAACTCAAAATTCATGAATTCTAAAAATGGGCTGATTTTTTAGTACATGATTATTTTGGCGTAATTTAACGCTGTGCCAAATTTGGGGAATTTTAGGAGAGGTGAAAATTTTCAAGATTTTTTACTTGACGACTCTTGGTGAAAAACTCGAAGATTATAAACTCTAAAAATAGGCTGATTTTTGGAGTATATGATTATTTTGGCGTAGTTTAACGTTGTGAAAAATTTGGTGAACTTTGGGAGAGATGAAAATTTTCAAGATTTTTGAATTGTGACAACTCGGGGTGAAAAACTCGAAAATCATGAACTCTAAAAATGGGCTGATTTTTGTAGTATATGATTATTTTGGCGTAATTTAACGCTGTGCAAAATGGGGGAATTTTGGGAGAGGTTAAAATTTTCAAGATTTTAGATTTGTGAGACGACTCGAAGTGAAAAACTCGAAAATAATGAACTCTACAAATAGGCTGATTTTTGTAGTATATGATTATTTTGGCGTAATTTAACGAATGTGCAAAATTTGGGGAATTTTGGGAGAGGTGAAAATTTTCGAGATTTTTGACTTGTGACTACTCGAGGTGAAAATCTCGAAAATCATGAACTCTAAAAACGGGCTGATTTTTTATTATATGATTATTTTGGCGTAATTTAACGCTGCGCAAAATTTGGGGAATTTTGGGAGAGGTGAAAATTTTCGAGATTTTTGACTTGTGACAACTGGAGGTGAAAATCTCGAAAATCATGAACTCTAAAAATGGACTGATTCTTTGCATATGATTATTTTGGCGTAATTTAACGCTGTGCAAAATTTGGGGATTTTTGGGAGGTGAAAATTTTCAATATTTTTGACTTGTGACGACTCGAGGTGAAAAACTCGAAAATCATAAACTCTAAAAATGGATTAATTTTTTTAGTATATGATAATTTGGCGTAATTTAACGCTGTGCAAAATTTGGTGAATTTTGGGAGAGGTGAAAATTTTAAAAATTTTTGACTTGTGACGACTCCAGGTGAAAAACTCGCAAATCATGAAATCTAAAAATGGGCTGATTTTTTAGTATATGATTATTTTGGCGTAATTTAACGCTGTGCAAAATTTGGGGAATTTTAGGAGAGGTGAAAATTTTCGAGATTTTTGACTTGTGACAACTCGAGGTGAAAATCTCTAAAACCATGAACTCTAAAAATGGACTGATTTTTTTAGTATATGATTATTATGGCGTAATTTAACGTTGTGCAAAATTTGGGGAATTTTGGGAGAGGTGAAAATTTTCAAAATTTTTGACTTGTGACGACTCGAGGTGAAAAACTCGCAAATCATAAACACTAAAAATGGATTAATTTTTTTAGTATATGATAATTTGGCGTAATTTAACGCTGTGCAAAATTTGGGGAATTTTGGGAGCGGTTAAAATTTTCGAGATTTTTGACTTGTGACAACTCGAGGTAAAAAACTCGAAAACATGAACTTTAAAAATGGGCTAATTTTTGTAGTATATGATTATTTTAACTTAATTTAACGCTGTGCTAAATTTGGGGAGAGGTGAAAATTTTCAAGATTTTTGACTTGTGACGAGTCGAGGTGAAAATCTCGAAATTAATGAACTCTAAAAACGATCTGATTTTTTTAGTATATGATTATTAGCGTAATTTAACGCTGTGGAAAATTTGGGGAATTTTGTGAGGTGAAAATTTTCAATATTTTTGACTTGTGACGACTCGACGTGAAAAACTCGAAAATCATAAACTCTAAAAATGGATTAATTTTTTTAGTATATGATAATTTGGCGTAATTTATCGCTGTGCAAAATTTGGTGAATTTTGGGAGAGGTGAAAATTTTCGAAATTTTTTAACTTGACGACTCGAGGTGAAAAACTCGAAAATCATGAAGTCTAAAAACAGGCTGATTTTTCTAATATATGATTATTTTGGCGAATCTAACGCTGTGCAAAATTTGGGGAATTTTGGAAGAGGTGAAAATTTTCAAAATTTTTGACTTGTGACGACTCGAGGTGAAAAACTCGCAAATCATGAAATCTAAAAATGGTCTGATTTTTTAGTATATGATTATTTTGGCGTAATTTAACGCTGTGCAAAATTTGGGGAATTTTAGGGGAGGTGAAAATTTTCAAGATTTTTGACTTGTGACGACTCGAGGTGAAAAGCTCGAAAATCATAAACTCTAAAATAGGCTGATTTTTGTAGTATATGATTATTTTGGCGTAATTTAACGCTGTGCAAAATTTGGGGAATTTTGGGAGAGGTGAAAATTTTCGAGATTTTTGACTTGTGACAACTCGAGGTAAAAATCTCTAAAACCATGAACTCTAAAAATGGACTGATTTTTTTTAGTATATGATTATTATGGCGTAATTTAACGCTGTGCAAAATTTGGGGAATTTTGGGAGAGGTGAAAATTATCAAAATTTTTGACTTGTGACGACTCGAGGTGAAAAGCTCGCAAATCATAAACTCTAAAAATGGATTAATTTTTTTAGTATATGATAATTTGGCGTAATTTAACGCTGTGCGAAATTTGGGGAATTTTGGGAGAGGTGAAAATTTTCGAGATTTTTGACTTGTGACAACTCGAGGTGAAAATCTCGAAAATCATGAACTCTAAAAATGGACTGATTTTTTTGTATATGATTATTTTGGCGTAATTTAACGCTGTGCAAAATTTAGGGAATTTTGGGAGGTGAAAATTTTCAATATTTTTGACTTGTGACGACTCGACGTGAAAAACTCGAAAATCATAAACTCTAAAAATGGATTAATTTTTTTAGTATATGATAATTTGGCGTAATTTAACGCTGTGCAAAATTTGGGGAATTTTGGAAGAGGTGAAAATTTTCGAGATTTTTGACTTGTGACAACTCGAGGTAAAAAGCTCGAAAACATGAACTTTAAAAATGGGCTAATTTTTGTAGTATATGATTATTTTAACTTAATTTAACGCTGTGCAAAATTTGGGGAATTTTGGGAGAGGTGAAAATTTTCGAGATTTTTGACTTGTAACAACTCGAGGTGAAAATCTCTAAAACCATGAACTCTAAAAATGGACTGATTTTTTAGTACATGATTATTTTGGCGTAATTTAACGCTGTGCAAAATGTGGGGAATTGTAGGAGAGGTGAAAATATTCAAGATTTTTTACTTTGACGACTCGAGGTGAAAAACTCGAAAATCATAAACTCTAAAAATAGGCTGATTTTTGGAGTATATGATTATTTTGGCGTAATTTAACGATGTGCAAAATTTGGGGAATTTTGGGAGATGTGAAAATTTTCGAGATTTTTGACTTGTGACTACGCGAGGTGAAAATCTCGAAAATCATGAACTCTAAAAACGGCCTGATTTTTTTGTATATAATTATTTTGGCGTAATTAAACGCTGTGCAAAATTTTTGGAACTTTGGGAGAGATGAAAATTTTCAAGATTTTTGACTTGTGACAACTCAGGGTGAAAAACTCGAAAATCATGAACTCTAAAAATGGGCTGATTTTTGTAGTATATGATTATTTTGGCGTAATTGAACGCTGTGCAAAATTGGGGAATTTTGGGAGAGGTTAAAATTTTCAAGATTTTAGATTTGTAAGCCGACTCGAAGTGAAAAAGTCGAAAATAATGAACTCTACAAATAGGCTGATTTTTGTAGTATATGATTATTTTGGCGTAATCTAACGCTGAGCCATATTTGGGAATTTTTGGGAGAGGTGAAAATTTTAAAGATTTTTGACTTGTGACGACAAGAGGTGAAAAACTCGAAAATCATAAACTCTAAAAATAGCCTGATTTTTGCAGTATATGATTATTTTGGCGTAATTTAACGATGTGCAAAATTTGGGGAATTTTGGGAGAGGTGAAAATTTTTGAGATTTTTGACTTGTGACAACTGGAAGTGAAAATCTCGAAAATCATGAACTCTAAAAATGGACTGATTCTTTGCATATGATTATTAATTATAAACTCTAAAAATGGATTACTTTTTTTAGTATAGGATAATTTGGCGTAATTTAACGCTGTGCAAAATTTGGGGAATTTTGGGAGAGGTGAAAATTTTCGAGATTTTTGAGTTGTGACAACTCGAGGTAAAAAACTTGAAAATCATGAACTATAAAAATAGGCTGATTTTTGTAGTATATCATTATTTCAACGTAATTTAACGCTGTGCAAAATTTGGGGAATTTTGGGAGCGGTAAAAATTTTCGAGATTTTTGACTTGTGACAACTCGAGGTAAAAAACTCGAAAACATGAATTATAAAAATGGGCTAATTTTTGTAGTATATGATTATTTTAACTTAATTTAACGCTGTGCAAAATTTGGGGAGAGGTGAAAATTTTCAAGATTTTTGACTTGTGACGAGTCGAGGTGAAAAAATCGAAAATCATAAACTCTAAAAATGAATTAATTTTTTTAGTAAATGATTATTTTGGCGTAATCTAATGCTGTGCAATATTTGGAGAATTTTGGGAGAGGTGAAAATTTTCAAGATGTTTTACCTTGACGACTCGAAGTGAAAAACTCAAAATTCATGAATTCTAAAAATGGGCTGATTTTTTAGTACATGATTATTTTGGCGTAATTTAACGCTGTGCAAAATTTGGAGAATTTTGGGAGGTGAAAATTTTCAATATTTTTGACTTGTGACGACTCGACATGAAAAACTCGAAAATCATAAACTCTAAAAATGGATTAATTTTTTTAGTATATGATAAATTTGGCGTAATTTAACGATGTGCAAAATTTGGGGAATTTTGGGAGATGTGAAAATTTTCGAGATTTTTGACTTGTGACTACGCGAGGTGAAAATCTCGAAAATCATGAACTCTAAAAACGGCCTGATTTTTTTAGTATATAATTATTTTGGCGTAATTTAACGCTGTGCAAAATTTGGGGAACTTTGGGAGAGATGAAAATTTTCAAGATTTTTGACTTGTGACAACTCAGGGTGAAAAACTCGAAAATCATGAACTCTAAAAATGGGCTGATTTTTGTAGTATATGATTATTTTGGCGTAATTGAACGCTGTGCAAAATTGGGGAATTTTGGGAGAGGTTAAAATTTTCAAGATTTTAGATTTGTAAGCCGACTCGAAGTGAAAAAGTCGAAAATAATGAACTCTACAAATAGGCTGATTTTTGTAGTATATGATTATTTTGGTGTAATCTAACGCTGGCCATATTTGGGAATTTTTGGGAGAGGTGAAAATTTTCAAGATTTTTGACTTGTGACGACAAGAGGTGAAAAACTCGAAAATCATAAACTCTAAAAATAGCCTGATTTTTGTAGTATATGATTATTTTGGCGTAATTTAACGATGTGCAAAATTTGGGGAATTTTGGGAGAGGTGAAAATTTTTGAGATTTTTGACTTGTGACAACTGGAAGTAAAAATCTCGAAAATCATGAACTCTAAAAATGGACTGATTCTTTGCATATGATTATTTTGGCGTAATTTAACGCTGTGCAAAATTTGGGGATTTTTGGGAGGTGAAAATTTTCAATATTTTTGACTTGTGACGACTCGAGGTGAAAAACTCGAAAATCATAAACTCTAAAATTTTTTTTTTTTTTTTTTTTTCATATATTTATTTATTGTATCTTCAAAAATGAACTAACAATAAGTAATCAAATCTTAAATCTAAATATAATTATTAGGCCCGACCAGTGTCGGACATAAACTTAGTGATAGTTATAAATAATACATAAGTAGTGATAATCAAAAAGGAAAAAAAAAAATAAATAAACGTATTTTCAAGAAGTCCCATCTGGAGTGTTGAGAATAAGAGCCCTTGTGTCCCTCTTTTTTAAGCGGATATGTCCAGTAAAGTTCAAGATATTACGAGCGAGCGGATTAGGATGTGTCTCGAGTTTTGTTAAATATTTGCCTACGTATTTTGCAATTTCTTCATTCACTAGTGACATATTTAAATCGCGATGTATATTTGAATTTTTGATATACCATGGAGCCGATGTTATCAAACGTAAAATTTTGTTTTGGCTTCGTTGGATTCTCTCAACACTTGAAGCTGAAGCAGTGCCCCATAGCTGAATTCCATAGCATCATATTGGCTTCAAAAGCGACTTGTATATCAAAAGTTTGCAGTCTAGGCTGAGTGTTGAATTTCTGCCAATTAACCAATATATTTGAGTTAATTTAAGTTTCATTTGAGTTAACTTAGAGTCAATGTGATATTTCCATGTAAGCCTTCGATCAAGGTGTATGCCAAGGTATTTCACTTGAGAATGTTGAGGAATACTTTGATTGTTGATTCGAATGGGAGAGCAAGTATCTTTTGTTAGGGTAAACGTTATGTGGACACACTTTTGTTCATTTACTTTAATTCTCCATAAGTTCAACCATATTTCAAGCTGGGTAATGTGTTCTTGGAGATTGCGGGATGCCTCATCAGGGTTTTTGTATATACTCATACAGGCTGTATCATCGGCAAATGTAGAAGTTAAGATGTTATTTCTCACAGGCATATCACAAGTATATATTAGATACAAGACTGGCCCCAGAATACTGCCCTGTGGCACACCGGAAGATATAGATTCGGGCACACTCGTGAACTCTCCTTCCACAACAGTGAACTTCCTATCAATAATATAACTTTCCAAAAGCTTTTGTATGTTTATTGGTAGGTACGTCTTCAATTTTAAAACTAGGCCTTCGTGCCATACTTTATCAAATGCCTGAGAAACATCAATAAAGAGAGCGGAACAATACTTCTTTTCTTCAAATGTTCTTCTTACAACTTGGACCAATCTATGCGTTTGTTCAATGGTGCTATGCTGACTTCTAAAACCAAATTGATGGTCCGGGATGCACCCATTATCAGCTAAAATTTTGGACAATTTAGTCATGAGCAGCTTTTCGAAAAGCTTTGAGATTGTTGATAGTAAGCTTATAGGCCTATATGACTCAGTCTTGGTAAGATCTTTTCCCGGCTTTGGAATCATTTTTATTTTGGCAATTTTCCAGTTATGTGGAAAATACTGCATTCTTAAAATGGCATTAAAAATAAATAGCAGGATTTTTATTGCAATTCGAGGCAAATTCATCAGCATCTTGTTACTAATGCCATCAACACCTGGAGCTTTCTTCGGGTCGAGTTCAGCAATTATTTTTTGTAGTTCACGCAACTTAAACCTTAAGGGACGAGGGGGTAGAGAAACTACACTCGGTAATTCGGCAGCACCCGTACATGAATTGGGAGTAAATACAGATTTTAAATGCTCAGAAAATAAATTACCTTTCTCACTATCGCTTCTCGCCCAGCCTCCGGTCGAAGTACGCAGTGGTGATTTAAGGTCAACGGGTCTTTTAAGATTTCTAGTAGCGCGTCATAAAGAGTAATTAGATGCTGACGTTACATCAAGACCTTCTAAATACTTTTCCAGTAATGCAGTTTTTTCCGACGATAGCAGCTCTTTGAGTCGTTTAGTACATTCTTTAAGTCTGATTTTATTTAGGGGTGATCTGTGTTGCTGCCATTCTCTTCTAGCTCTCCTTTTTTCACATACAAGACGTTCAATTTCCGTAGAATAAATTCTATTAAAGCCAGTCTGCGGATAGGAGATAGTGGCATGTTCAGCAGCCTGTTTAATATTTTCGTTAAGATTGGCAATGTTAAATTCAATATCATCAGATGATCTTAGCTGAATGTTTTCTACGCAGTGACTACTAAGATACTTTTTGAATCCTAGCCAGTTGACCCCATTAATCATTTTCACATATGAGTTAGTTAAATCACTCCTTAGTGGGTTGAAAATTGTTACTATTGTGGGAGAGTGATCGGAGGACAGATCTAGAGAGGCCTCTACGTGAATTAAGTCTCTATGAATATTTTTCGTAACGCCAAAATCTATAACATCTGGAATTTTTCTTACGTCAGTAGGCCAGTAAGTAGGCTCCCCGCTCGAAATGACATCTAAGCCCATTTTTGAAATTGTATTAAACAACGCTCGACCTCTAGGTGTAACAAGACGCGAGCCCCAGTACGTATGTTTTGCATTGTAGTCACCAGCTGCCAGGAAACAAGATCCAAGCGATTTGTAGAACTTCTCATACTGATCTTCGGTAACTGAAAATCTGGGAGGTGAGTAAATTGATGATATCACGAAATTCGCACAAAAATTGTCTACGAAAATATTCGTTGCTTGCATATATTCTTCAGTAACGTTGTCAAGGACATAGTGCTTGAGTCTTGACTTAATTAGAATTGCTGATCCACCGCATGCTCTCCCTCTAGGGTCCTTTGTATCATATAAAGTGTAACCATTTACTTTAAATAAGCTTCTTGAGGTCAAATGAGTCTCAGAAACCAACATTATATCAATATTTTTTTCCATGAGAAAGTGCTCAAGTTCATTTTTATGTTGGCGAATGCCGTTTGCGTTCCAGAAACATATTTTTAACGTGTTCATGGTTTGTTAACTAATGCTTGAAGCAGTGTATTCTTCATTCGCAGCATCTCTTGCATCATATTAGTCATATTTGCAGTAAAGTTATTTATAGTTAGCACCAAATTCTCAATAGTAGCTTCAAGGCGACTAAAGTTAAAGCTTGAGTTTGCATTCGTTGAATTATTTGGCGGTGGAACAATTTGTGTGCGAATAGAACTAGTCTTAGCAGCATCAGCATACGATATTCGTGAAGTAACTGGTTGGCTTATTTGAGCAAAAGTGGCGGAGTTCGCGTTTACTGGTTGAGCTGGAGTTAATTTGGATTTTTGACCCATAGCCTGTTTAACGTAAGAATATACAGGGCATCCTCTGTAGTTAGCGGTGTGATTACCTCCACAATTACTGCATTTTTTTCTGATTGATCTTTTGGCTTAGTACAGCTGGCAGTACCATGCAATTCACCGCAGATAACACAAACTGTAGGTAATTTGCAGTAAGTTTTTGTATGGCCATATTCTTGGCAATTATGGCACTGTACGGGACCTGAACGCTTACGTGGCTCTTCAACTGTGATTTTTCGGTGTAAGAGATACTTTACGCTATAAATTGGATGGGTTTCATTTTTTTTCAAATTTATGTCATTCGGCTCCAGTTCGACCCGAAATAGGGGTTGGGGGACCTTTTCTCTGTTAATTATGTTGGTAACATTTTTTACTTTAAGTCCTTGGTCGACAATTGCACACTTCACTTCTTCGGGCTCAACATATGAATCTATGCCCTTTAATACTATCTGTAGGCCTTTAGCACTCTTAAGTTGGTATGTGTAAAAATTTGTTTTATTTTTTTCGAATTCACTAACAATTTTTCGAAAATGTTTTTCATCATATATTTGGATTTTAGTTTCATCAATATTACCTCGTTTAATTGGAACGATGTGAAAAGTATTTTCTCCAATGGTCGACAGTAGTTTTTTTAGAAGCGCGTTAGAATTTTTTTCTCTCAAATAAATAGGTGGTGGCTTAAAAGACTTTTGCGATGATGTAGCGGGCTTGTCGTTTTTGTCTTGCAATAATGAAAAACGATTTTGACGATTGGTAGAAGATGCACTGTTATCCCTAGACATCTTTGGAGCTGATGAAATTTTAGAAGAATTTGCGCTTCGCCCACGCTTTACCACGGTTCTCTGTCCATTCCTACTTGTACCTTTGGTTTTGAGTTACTGTTATCTGTAGTGATAACTTGGTTTAGTGATGAACACGAGCCCGGATCGGATGATATCGCTGACTTGAATGAAGAAGTACTAGGCAATTGTAATGTTAACGAATCACTAGTTGGCATTGGACAAAGCGAAGTTGATCGCTGGCGAAAAAGTGGCTTTGCCGTTAGAAAAAGACTATCATCAGATTTTTTATTTTTATTGTTAACATTGAGAGCTTCAGAACTCACAGTAAAATATGCATTTCTGCCGTTTGAACTCACTTCACAATTTTTTGTTTTTGAGGTACTCATGTAGAGTATTCCTCAAGGGCACTTTGTTTGCGGTTTTTGTTTGTTTTTGTTTTTTGTTTCTTGCTATGTAAAAATAATATCAGCAATATTTGTTTTGCTTATTTATCAAAGTTAATATGTATGTATTACGGTTATTATGTATTACGAATATTTTTTTATGATTTTTTGTTTGTTTAATATGTATGTATATGGAAAAAAAAACTCCGCTAAGACGTCTGTTCACTATGAAGGTTCAGCGAGAACTCAAAACTCAAAACTCTAAAAATGGATTAATTTTTTTAGTATATGATAATTTGGCGTAATTTAACGCTGTGCAAAATTTGGTGAATTTTGGGAGAGGTGAAAATTTTCGAAATTTTTTAACTTGACGACTCGAGGTGAAAAACTCGCAAATCATGAAATCTAAAAATGGGCTGATTTTTTATTATTATTTTGTCGTAATTTAACGCTGTGCAAAATTTGGGGAATTTTAGAAGAGGTGAAAATTTTCAAGATTTTTGACTTGTGACGACTCGAGGTGAAAAGCTCGAAAATCATGAACTCTACAAATAGGCTGATTTTTGTAGTATATGATTATTTTGGCGTAATTTAACGATGTGCAAAATTTGGGGAATTTTGGGAGAGGTGAAAATTTTCGAGATTTTTGACTTGTGACAACTCGAGGTGAAAATCTCGAAAATCATGAACTCTAAAAACTGGCTGATTTATTTAGTATATAATTATTTTGGCGTAATTTAACGCTGTGCAAAATTTAGGGAATTTTGGGAGAGGTGAAAATTTTCGAGATTTTTGACTTGTGACAACTCGAGGTGAAAATCTCGAAAATCATGAACTCTAAAAATGGACTGATTTTTTTGTATATGATTATTTTGGCGTAATTTAACGCTGTGCAAAATTTGGGGAATTTTGGGAGGTGAAAATTTTCAATATTTTTGACTTGTGACGAGTCGACGTGAAAAACTCGAAAATCATAAACTCTAAAAATTGATTGATTTTTTTAGTATATGATAATTTGGCGTAATTAAACGCTGTGCAAAATTTGGGGATTTTTGGGAGGTGAAAATTTTTAATATTTTTGACTTGTGACGACTCGAGGTGAAAAACTCGAAAATCATAAACTCTGAATATGGATTAATTTTTTTAGTATATGATAATTTGGCGTAATTTAACGCTGTGCAAAATTAGGGGAATTTTGGGAGAGGTGAAAATTTTCGAGATTTTTCACTTGTGGACAACTCGAGGTAAAAAACTCGAAAACATGAACTTTAAAAATGGGCTAATTTTAGTAGTATATGATTATTTTAACTTAATTTAACGCTGTGCAAAATTTGGGGAATTTTGGGAGAGGTGAAAATTTTCAAGATTTTTGACTTGTGACGACTCGAGGTGAAAAAATCGAAAATCATGAACTGTAAAAATGAATTAATTTTTTTAGTAAATGATTATTTTGGCGTAATCTAATGCTGTGCAAAATTTGGGGAATTTTGGAAGAGGTGAAAATTTTCAAGATTTTTTACCTTGACGACTCGAGGTGAAAAACTCAAAAATCATGAATTCTAAAAATGGGCTGATTTTTTAGTACATGATTATTTTGGCGTAATTTAACGCTGTGCAAAATTTGGGGAATTTTAGGAGAGGTGAAAATTTTCAAGATTTTTTACTTTGACGACTCGAGGTGAAACACTCGAAAATCATAAACTCTAAAAATAGGCTGATTTTTGGAGTATATGATTATTTTGGCGTAATTTAACGATGTGCAAAATTTGGGGAATTTTGGGAGATGTGAAAATTTTCGAGATTTTTGACTTGTGACTACGCTAGGTGAAAATCTCGAATATCATGAACTCTAAAAACGGCCTGATTTTTTTAGTATATAATTATTTTGGCGTAATTTAACGCTGTGCAAAATTTGGGGAACTTTGGGAGAGATGAAAATTTTCAAGATTTTTGACTTGTGACAACTCAGGGTGAAAAACTCGAAAATCATGAACTCTAAAAATGGGCTGATTTTTGTAGTATATGATTATTTTGGCATACTTGAACGCTGTGCAAAATTGGGGAATTTTGGGAGAGGTTAAAATTTTCAAGATTTTAGATTTGTAAGCCGACTCGAAGTGAAAAAGTCGAAAATAATGAACTCTACAAATAGGCTGATTTTTGTAGTATATGATTATTTTGGCGTAATCTAACGCTGAGCCATATTTTGGAATTTTTGGGAGAGGTGAAAATTTTCAAGATTTTTGACTTGTGACGACACGAGGTGAAAAACTCGAAAATCATAAACTCTAAAAATAGCCTGATTTTTGTAGTATATGATTATTTTGGCTTAATTTAACGCTGTGCAAAATTTGGGGAATTTTGGGAGAGGTAAAAATTTTCGAGATTTTTGACTTGTGACAACTCGACGTGAAAAACTAGAAAATCATAAACTCTAAAAATGGATTGATTTTTTTAGTATATGATAATTTGGCGTAATTTAACGCTGTGCACAATTTGGGGATTTTTGTGAGGTAAAAATTTTCAATATTTTTGACTTGTGACGACTCGAGGTGAAAAACTCGAAAATCATAAACTCTAAAAATGGATTAATTTTATTAGTATATGATAATTTGGCGTAATTTAACGCTGTGCAATATTTGGGGAATTTTGGGAGAGGTGAAAATTTTCGAGATTTTTGACTTGTGACAACTCGAGGTAAAAAACTCGAAAACATGAACTTTAAAATGGGATAATTTTTGTAGTATATGATTATTTCAACTTACTTTAACGCTGTGCAAAATTTGGGGAACTTTGGGAGAGATGAAAATTTTCATGATTTTTGACTTGTGACAACTCGGGGTGAAAAACTCGAAAATCATGAACTCTAAAAATAGGCTGATTTTTGTAGTATATGATTATTTTGGCGTAATTTAACGCTGTGCAAAATTGGGGAATTTTGGGAGAGGTTAAAATTTTCAAGATTTTAGATTTGTGAGTCGACTCGAAGTGAAAAACTCGAAAATAATGAACTCTACAAATAGGCTGGTTTTTGTAGTATATGATTATCTTGGCGTAATTTAACGCTGTGCAAAATTTGGGGAATTTCGGGAGAGGTGAAAATTTTCGAGATTTTTGACTTGTGACGACTCGAGGTGAAAAACTCGAAAATCATAAAATCTAAAAATGGATTAATTTTTTTAGTATATGATAATTTGGCGTAATTTAACGCTGTGCAAAATTTGGGGAATTTTGGGAGAGGTGAAAATTTTCGAGATTTTTGACTTGTGACAACTCGAGGTGAAAATCTCGAAAATCATGTACTCTAAAAACGAGCTGATTTTTTTAGTATATGATTATTATGGCGTAATTTAACGCTGTGGAAAATTTGGGGAATTTTGGGAGGTGAAAATTTTTTAATATTTTTGACTTGTGACGACTCGACGTGAAAAACTCGAAAATCATAAACTCTAAAAATGGATTAATTTTTTTGTATATGATAATTTGGCGTAATTTAACGCTGTGCAAAATTTGGTGAATTTTGGGAGAGGTGAAAATTTTCGAAATTTTTTAACTTGACGACTCGAGGTGAAAAACTCGAAAATCATGAAGTCTAAAAACAGGCTGATTTTTCTAATATATGATTATTTTGGCGAATCTAACGCTGTGCAAAATTTGGGGAATTTTGGGAGAGGTGAAAATTTTCAAAATTTTTGACTTGAGACGACTCGAGGTGAAAATCTCGCAAATCATGAAATCTAAAAATGGGGTGATTTTTTTAGTATATGATAATTTGGCGTAATTTAACGCTGTGCAAAATTTGGGGAATTTTGGGAGAGGTGAAAATTTTCGAGATTTTTGACTTGTGACAACTCGAGGTGAAAATCTCTAAAACCATGAACTCTAAAAATGGACTGATTTTTTTAGTATATGATTATTATGGCGTAATTTAACGCTGTGCAAAATTTGGGGAAATTTGGGAGAGGTGAAAATTTTCAAAATTTTTGACTTGTGACGACTCGAGGTGAAAAACTCGCAAATCATAAACTCTAAAAAGAGATTAATTTTTTTAGTATATGATAATTTGGCGTAATTTAACGCTGTGCAAAATTTGGGGAATTTTGGGATAGGTGAAAATTTTCGAGATTTTTGACTTGTGACAACTCGAGGTGAAAATCTCGAAAATCATGAACTCTAAAAATGGACTGATTTTTTTGTATATGATTATTTTGGCGTAATTTAACGCTGTGCAAAATTTAGGGAATTTTGGGAGGTGAAAATTTTCAATATTTTTGACTTGTGACGACTCGACGTGAAAAACTCGAAAATCATAAACTCTAAAAATGGATTAATTTTTTTAGTATATGATAATTTGGCGTAATTTAACGCTGTGCAAAATTTGGGGAATTTTGGGAGAGGTGAAAATTTTCGAGATTTTTGACTTGTGACAACTCGAGGTAAAAAACTCGAAAACATGAACTTTAAAAATGGGCTAATTTTTGTAGTATATGATTATTTTAACTTAATTTAACGCTGTGCAAAATTTGGGGAATTTTGGGAGAGGTGAAAATTTTCGAGATTTTTGACTTGTGACAACTCGAGGTGAAAATCTCTAAAACCATGAACTCTAAAAATGGCCTAATTTTTTAGTACATGATTATTTTGGCGTAATTTAACGCTGTGCAAAATGTGGGGAATTGTAGGAGAGGTGAAAATTTTCAAGATTTTTTATTTTGACGACTCGAGGTGAAAAACTCGAAAATCATAAACTCTAAAAATAGGCTGATTTTTGGAGTATATAATTATTTTGGCGTAATTTAACGATGTGCAAAATTTGGGGAATTTTGGGAGATGTGAAAATTTTCGAGATTTTTGACTTGTGACTACGCGAGGTGAAAATCTCGAAAATCATGAACTCTAAAAACGGCCTGATTTTTTTAGTATATAATTATTTTTGCGTAATTTAACGCTGTGCAAAATTTGGGGAACTTTGGGAGAGATGAAAATTTTCAAGATTTTTGACTTGTGACAACTCAGGGTGAAAAACTCGAAAATCATGAACTCTAAAAATGGGCTGATTTCTGTAGTATATGATTATTTTGGCGTAATTGAACGCTGTGCAAAATTGGGGAATTTTGGGAGAGGTTAAAATTTTCAAGATTTTAGATTTGTAAGCCGACTCGAAGTGAAAAAGTCGAAAATAATGAACTCTACAAATAGGCTGATTTTTGTAGTATATGATTATTTTGGCGTAATCTAAAGCTGAGCCATATTTGGGAATTTTTGGGAGAGGTGAAAATTTTCAAGATTTTTGACTTGTGACGACACGAGGTGAAAAACTCGAAAATCATAAACTCTAAAAATAGCCTGATTTTTGTAGTATATGATTATTTTGGCGTAATTTAACGATGTGCAAAATTTGGGGAATTTTGGGAGAGGTGAAAATTTTTGAGATTTTTGACTTGTGACAACTGGAGGTGAAAATCTCGAAAATCATGAACTCTAAAAATGGACTGATTCTTTGCATATGATTATTTTGGCGTAATTTTACGCTGTGCAAAATTTGTGGATTTTTGGGAGGTGAAAATTTTCAATATTTTTGACATGTGACGACTCGAGGTGAAAAACTCGCAAATCATAAACTCTAAAAATGGATTAATTTTTTTAGTATATGATAATTTGGCGTAATTTAACGCTGTGCAAAATTTGGGGAATTTTGGGAGAGGTGAAAATTTTCGAGATTTTTGACTTGTGACAACTCGAGGTGAAAATCTCGAAAATCATGTACTCTAAAAACGAGCTGATTTTTTTAGTATATGATTATTATGGCGTAATTTAACGCTGTGGAAAATTTGGGGAATTTTGGAAAATTTTCAATATTTTTGACTTGTGACGACTCGACGTGAAAAACTCGAAAATCATAAACTCTAAAAATGGATTAATTTTTTTGTATATGATAATTTGGCGTAATTTAACGCTGTGCAAAATTTGGTGAATTTTGGGAGAGGTGAAAATTTTCGAAATTTTTTAACTTGACGACTCGAGGTGAAAAACTCGAAAATCATGAAGTCTAAAAACAGGCTGATTTTTCTAATATATGATTATTTTGGCGAATCTAACGCTGTGCAAAATTTGGGGAATTTTGGGAGAGGTGAAAATTTTCAAAATTTTTGACTTGTGACGACTCGAGGTGAAAAACTCGCAAATCATGAAATCTAAAAATGGGCTGATTTTTTTAGTATATGATAATTTGGCGTAATTTAACGCTGTGCAAAATTTGGGGAATTTTGGGAGAGGTGAAAATTTTCAAGATTTTTGACTTGTGACAACTCGAGGTGAAAATCTCGAAAATCATGTACTCTAAAAACGAGCTGATTTTTTTAGTATATGATTATTATGGCGTAATTTAACCCTGTGCAAAATTTGGGGAATTTTGGGAGAGGTGAAAATTTTCAAAATTTTTGACTTGTGACGACTCGAGGTGAAAAACTCGCAAATCATAAACTCTAAAAAGGGATTAATTTTTTTAGTATATGATAATTTGGCGTAATTTAACGCTGTGCAAAATTTGGGGAATTTTGGGATAGGTGAAAATTTTCGAGATTTTTGACTTGTGACAACTCGAGGTGAAAATCTCGAAAATCATGAACTCTAAAAATGGACTGATTTTTTTGTATATGATTATTTTGGCGTAATTTAACGCTGTGCAAAATTTAGAGAATTTTGGGAGGTGAAAATTTTCAATATTTTTGACTTGTGACGACTCGACGTGAAAAACTCGAAAATCATAAACTCTAAAAATGGATTAATTTTTTTAGTATATGATAATTTGGCGTAATTTAACGCTGTGCAAAATTTGGGGAATTTTGGGAGAGGTGAAAATTTTCGAGATTTTTGACTTGTGACAACTCGAGGTAAAAAACTCGAAAACATGAACTTTAAAAATGGGCTAATTTTTGTAGTATATGATTATTTTAACTTAATTTAACGCTGTGCAAAATTTGGGGAATTTTGAGAGAAGTGAAAATTTTCGAGATTTTTGACTTGTGACAACTCGAGGTGAAAATCTCTAAAACCATGAACTCTAAAAATGGACTGATTTTTAAGTACATGATTATTTTGGCGTAATTTAACGCTGTGCAAAATGTGGGGAATTGTAGGAGAGGTGAAAATTTGCAAGATTTTTTATTTTGACGACTCGAGGTGAAAAACTCGAAAATCATAAACTCTAAAAATAGCCTGATTTTTGTAGTATATGATTATTTTGGCGTAATTTAACGATGTGCAAAATTTGGGGAATTTTGGGAGAGGTGAAAATTTTTGAGATTTTTGACTTGTGACAACTGGAGGTGAAAATCTCGAAAATCATGAACTCTAAAAATGGACTGATTCTTTGCATATGATTATTTTGGCGTAATTTAACGCTGTGCAAAATTTGGGGATTTTTGGGAGGTGAAAATTTTCAATATTTTTGACTTGTGACGACTCGAGGTGAAAAACTCGAAAATCATAAACTCTAAAAATGGATTAATTTTTTTAGTATATGATAATTTGGCGTAATTTAACGCTGTGCAAAATTTGGTGAATTTTGGGAGAGCTGAAAATTTTCGAAATTTTTTAACTTGACGACTCGAGGTGAAAAACTCGCAAATCATGAAATCTAAAAATGGGCTGATTTTTAAGTATATGATTATTTTGGCGTAATTTAACGCTGTGCAAAATTTGGGGAATTTTAGGAGAGGTGAAAATTTTCAAGATTTTTGACTTGTGACGACTCGAGGTGAAAAGCTCGAAAATCATGAACTCTACAAATAGGCTGATTTTTGTAGTATATGATTATTTTGGCGTAATTTAACGATGTGCAAAATTTGGGGAATTTTGGGAGAGGTGAAAATTTTCGAGATTTTTGACTTGTGACAACTCGAGGTGAAAATCTCGAAAATCATGAACTCTAAAAACTGGCTGATTTATTTAGTATATAATTATTTTGGCGTAATTTAACGCTGTGCAAAATTTAGGGAATTTTGGGAGAGGTGAAAATTTTCGAGATTTTTGACTTGTGACAACTCGAGGTGAAAATCTCGAAAATCATGAACTCTAAAAACGGCCTGATTTTTTTAGTATATAATTATTTTGGCGTAATTTAACGTTGTGGAAAATTTGGGGAACTTTGGGAGAGATGAAAATTTTCAAGATTTTTGACTTGTGACAACTCAGGGTGAAAAACTCGAAAATCATGAACTCTAAAAATGGGCTGATTTTTGTAGTATATGATTATTTTGGAGTAATTGAACGCTGTGCAAAATTGGGGAATTTTGGGAGAGGTTAAAATTTTCAAGATTTTAGATTTGTAAGCCGACTCGAAGTGAAAAAGTCGAAAATAATGAACTCTACAAATAGGCTGATTTTTGTAGTATATGATTATTTTGGCGTAATCTAACGCTGAGCCATATTTGGGAATTTTTGGGAGAGGTGAAAATTTTCAAGATTTTTGACTTGTGACGACACGAGGTGAAAAACTCGAAAATCATAAACTCTAAAAATAGCCTGATTTTTGTAGTATATGATTATTTTGGCGTAATTTAACGATGTGCAAAATTTGGGGAATTTTGGGAGAGGTGAAAATTTTTGAGATTTTTGACTTGTGACAACTGGAGGTGAAAATCTCGAAAATCATGAACTCTAAAAATGGACTGATTCTTTGCATATTATTATTTTGACGCTGTGCAAAATTTGGGGATTTTTGGGAGGTGAAAATTTTCAATATTTTTGACTTGTGACGACTCGAGGTGAAAAACTCGAAAATCATAAACTCTGAAAATGGATTAATTTTTTTAGTATATGATAATTTGGCGTAATTTAACGCTGTGCAAAATTTGGTGAATTTTGGGAGAGCTGAAAATTTTCGAAATTTTTTAACTTGACGACTCGAGGTGAAAAACTCGCAAATCATGAAATCTAAAAATGGGCTGATTTTTAAGTATATGATTATTTTGGCGTAATTTAACGCTGTGCAAAATTTGGGGAATTTTAGGAGAGGTGAAAATTTTCAAGATTTTTGACTTGTGACGACTCGAGGTGAAAAGCTCGAAAATCATGAACTCTACAAATAGGCTGATTTTTGTAGTATATGATTATTTTGGCGTAATTTAACGATGTGCAAAATTTGGGGAATTTTGGGAGAGGTGAAAATTTTCGAGATTTTTGACTTGTGACAACTCGAGGTGAAAATCTCGAAAATCATGAACTCTAAAAACTGGCTGATTTATTTAGTATATAATTATTTTGGCGTAATTTAACGCTGTGCAAAATTTAGGGAATTTTGGGAGAGGTGAAAATTTTCGAGATTTTTGACTTGTGACAACTCGAGGTGAAAATCTCGAAAATCATGAACTCTAAAAACGGCCTGATTTTTTTAGTATATAATTATTTTGGCGTAATTTAACGCTGTGGAAAATTTGGGGAACTTTGGGAGAGATGAAAATTTTCAAGATTTTTGACTTGTGACAACTCAGGGTGAAAAACTCGAAAATCATGAACTCTAAAAATGGGCTGATTTTTGTAGTATATGATTATTTTGGCGTAATTGAACGCTGTGCAAAATTGGGAAATTTTGGGAAAGGTTAAAATTTTCAAGATTTTAGATTTGTAAGCCGACTCGAAGTGAAAAAGTCGAAAATAATGAACTCTACAAATAGGCTGATTTTTGTAGTATATGATTATTTTGGCGTAATCTAACGCTGAGCCATATTTGGGAATTTTTGGGAGAGGTGAAAATTTTCAAGATTTTTGACTTGTGACGAGGTGAAAAACTCGAAAATCATAAACTCTAAAAATAGCCTGATTTTTGTAGTATAGGATTATTTTGGCGTAATTTAACGATGTGCAAAATTTGGGGAATTTTGGGAGAGGTGAAAATTTTTGAGATTTTTGACTTGTGACAACTGGAGGTGAAAATCTCGAAAATCATGAACTCTAAAAATGGACTGATTCTTTGCATATGATTATTTTGGCGTAATAACGCTGTGCAAAATTTGGGGATTTTTGGGAGGTGAAAATTTTCAATATTTTTGACTTGTGACGACTCGAGGTGAAAAACTCGAAAATCATAAACTCTAAAAATGGATTAATTTTTTTAGTATATGATAATTTGGCGTAATTTAACGCTGTGCAAAATTTGGTGAATTTTGGGAGAGCTGAAAATTTTCGAAATTTTTTAACTTGACGACTCGAGGTGAAAAACTCGCAAATCATGAAATCTAAAAATGGGCTGATTTTTAAGTATATGATTATTTTGGCGTAATTTAACGCTGTGCAAAATTTGGGGAATTTTAGCAGAGGTGAAAATTTTCAAGATTTTTGACTTGTGACGACTCGAGGTGAAAAGCTCGAAAATCATGAACTCTACAAATAGGCTGATTTTTGTAGTATATGATTATTTTGGCGTAATTTAACGATGTGCAAAATTTGGGGAATTTTGGGAGAGGTGAAAATTTTCGAGATTTTTGACTTGTGACAACTCGAGGTGAAAATCTCGAAAATTATGAACTCTAAAAACTGGCTGATTTATTTAGTATATAATTATTTTGGCGTAATTTAACGCTGTGCAAAATTTAGGGAATTTTGGGAGAGGTGAAAATTTTCGAGATTTTTGACTTGTGACAACTCGAGGTGAAAATCTCGAAAATCATGAACTCTAAAAATGGACTGATTTTTTTGTATATGATTATTTTGGCGTAATTTAACGCTGTGCAAAATTTGGGGAATTTTGGGAGGTGAAAATTTTCAATATTTTTGACTTGTGACGAGTCGACGTGAAAAACTCGAAAATCATAAACTCTAAAAATTGATTGATTTTTTTAGTATATGATAATTTGGCGTAATTAAACACTGTGCAAAATTTGGGGATTTTTGGGAGGTGAAAATTTTCAATATTTTTGACTTGTGACGACTCGAGGTGAAAAACTCGAAAATCATAAACTCTGAATATGGATTAATTTTTTTAGTATATGATAATTTGGCGTAATTTAACGCTGTGCAAAATTTGGGGAATTTTGGGAGAGGTGAAAATTTTCGATATTTTTCACTTTTGGACAACTCGAGGTAAAAAACTCGAAAACATGAACTTTAAAAATGGGCTAATTTTAGTAGTATATGATTATTTTAACTTAATTTAAAGCTGTGCAAAATTTGGGGAATGTTGGGAGAGGTGAAAATTTTCAAGATTTTTGACTTGTGACGACTCGAGGTGAAAAAATCGAAAATCATGAACTCTAAAAATGAATTAATTTTTTTAGTAAATGATTATTTTGGCGTAATCTACGCTGTGCAAAATTTGGGGAATTTTGGAAGAGGTGAAAATTTTCAAGATTTTTTACCTTAACGACTCGAGGTGAAAAACTCAAAAATCATGAATTCTAAAAATGGGCTGATTTTTTAGTACATGATTATTTTGGCGTAATTTAACGCTGTGCAAAATTTGGGGAATTGTAGGAGAGGTGAAAATTTTCAAGATTTTTTACTTTGACGACTCGAGGTGAAACACTCGAAAATGATAAACTCTAAAAATAGGCTGATTTTTGGAGTTTATGATTATTTTGGCGTAATTTAACGATGTGCAAAATTTGGGGAATTTTGGGAGATGTGAAAATTTTCGAGATTTTTGACTTGTGACAACTCAGGGTGAAAAACTCGAAAATCATGAACTCTAAAAATGGGCTGATTTTTGTAGTATATGATTATTTTGGCGTACTTGAACGCTGTGCAAAATTGGGGAATTTTGGGAGAGGTTAAAATTTTCAAGATTTTAGATTTGTAAGCCGACTCGAAATGAAAAAGTCGAAAATAATGAACTCTACAAATAGGCTGATTTTTGTAGTATATGATTATTTTGGCGTAATCTAACGCTGAGCCATATTTTGGAATTTTTGGGAGAGGTGAAAATTTTCAAGATTTTTGACTTGTGACGACACGAGGTGAAAAACTCGAAAATCATAAACTCTACAAATAGGCTGATTTTTGTGGTATATGATTTTTTGGCGTAATTTAACGATGTGCAAAATTTGGGGAATTTTCGGAGAGGTAAAAATTTTCGAGATTTTTGACTTGTGACAACTCGAGGTGAAAATCTCGAAAATCATGAGCTCTAAAAACGGCCTGATTTTTTTCTATATAATTATTTTGGCGTAATTTAACGCTGTGCAAAATTTGGGGAACTTTGGGAGAGATGAAAATTTTCATGATTTTTGACTTGTGACAACTCGGGGTGAAAAACTCGAAAATCATGAACTCTAAAAATAGGCTGATTTTTGTAGTATATGATTATTTTGGCGTAATTTAACGCTGTGCAAAATTGGGGAATTTTGGGAGAGGTTAAAATTTTCAAGATTTTAGATTTGTGAGTCGACTCGAAGTGAAAAACTCGAAAATAATGAACTCTACAAATAGGCTGGTTTTTGTAGTATATGATTATCTTGGCGTAATTTAACGCTGTGCAAAATTTGGGGAATTTTGGGAGAGGTGAAAATTTTCGAGATTTTTGACTTGTGACAACTCGAGGTAAAAAACTCGAAAATCATAAACTCTACAAATAGGCTGATTTTTGTAGTATATGATTATTTTGGCGTAATTTAACGCTGTGCAAAATTTGGGGAATTTTGGGAGAGGTGAAAATTTTCGAGATTTTTGACTTGTGACAACTCGAGGTGAAAATCTCGAAAATCATGAACTCTAAAAACAGGCTGATTTTTGTAGTATATGATCATTTTGGCGTAATTTAACGCTTTGCAAAGTTTAGGGAATTTTGGGAGAGGTGAAAATTTTCGAGATTTTTGACTTGTGACAACTCGAGGTGAAAATCTCAAAAATCATGAACTCTAAAAATGGACTAATTTATTGTATATGATTATTTTGGCGTAATTTAACGCTGTGCAAAATTTGGGGAATTTTGGGAGAGGTGAAAATTTTCGAGATTTTTCATTTGTGACAACTCGAGGTAAAAAACTCGAAAACATGAACTTTAAAAATGGGCTAATTTTTGTAGTATATGATTATTTTAACCTAATTTAACGCTGTGCAAAATTTGGGGAATTTTGGGAGAGGTGAAAATTTTCGAGATTTTTGACTTGTGACAACTCGAGGTAAAAAACTCGAAAACATGAACTTTAAAAATGGGATAATTTTTGTAGTATATGATTATTTTAACTTACTTTAACGCTGTGCAAAATTTGGGGAATTTTGGGAGAGGTGAAAATTTTCGAGATTTTTGACTTGTGACAACTCGGGGTGAAAAACTCGAAAATCATGAACTCTAAAAATTGGCTGTTTTTTGTAGTAGATGACTATTTTGGCGTAATTTAACGCTGTGCAAAATTGGGGAATTTTGGGAGAGGTTAAAATTTTCAAGATTTTAGATTTGTGAGACGACTCGAAGTGAAAAACTCGAAAATAATGAACTCTACAAATAGGCTGATTTTTGTAGTATATGATTATTTTGGCGTAATTTAACGCTGTGCAAAATTTGGGGAATTTTGGGAGAGGTGAAAATTTTCGAGATTTTTGACTTGTGACAACTCGAGGTGAAAATCTCGAAAATCATGAACTCTAAAAACGGGCTGATTTTTTTAGTATATGATTATTTTGGCGTAATTTAACGCTGTGCAAAATTTAGGGAATTTTGGGAGAGGTGAAAATTTTCGAGATTTTTGACTTGTGACAACTCGAGGTGAAAATCTCAAAAATCTTGAACTCTAAAATTAGACTGATTTTTTTGTATATGATTATTTTGGCGTAATTTAACGCTGTGCAAAATTTGGGGAATTTTGGTAGGTGAAAATTTTCAATATATTTGACTTGACTCGAAATCATAAACTCTAAAAATGGATTGATTTTTTTAGTATATGATAATTTGGCGTAATTTAACGCTGTGCACAATTTGGGGATTTTTGTGAGGTGAAAATTTTCAATATTTTTGACTTGTGACGACTCGAGGTGAAAAACTCGAAAATCATAAACTCTAAAAATGGATTAATATTTAGTACATGATTATTTTGGCGTAATTTAACGCTGCGCAAAATTTGGGGAATTTTAGGAGGTGAAAATTTCAAGATTTTTTACTTGTGACTACGCGAGGTGAAAAAATCGAAAATCATGAACTCTAAAAATTAATTAATTTTTTTAGTAAATGATTATTTTAGCGTAATCTAACGCTGTGCAAAATTTGGGGAATTTTGGGAGAGGTGAAAATTTTCAAGATTTTTTACCTTGAAGACTCGAGGTGAAAAACTCAAAAATCATGAATTCTAAAAATGGGCTGATTTTTAGTACATGATTATTTTGGCGAAATTTAACGCTGTGCAAAATTTGGGGAATTTTAGGAGAGGTGAAAATTTTCAAGATTTTTTACTTGATGACTCGAGGTGAAAAACTCGAAAATCATAAACTCTCAAAATAGGCTGATTTTTGGAGTATATGATTATTTTGGCGTAATCTAACGATGTGCAAAATTTGAGGAATTTTGGGAGATGTGAAAATTTTCGAGATTTTTGACTTGTGACTTCGCGAGGTGAAAATCTCGAAAATCATGAACTCTAAAAACGGCCTGATTTTTTAGTATATAATTATTTTGGCGTAATTTAACGCTGTGCAAAATTTAGGGAATTTTGGGAGAGGTGAAAATTTTCGAGATTTTTGACTTGAGACAACTCGAGGTGAAAATCTCAAAAATCATGAACTCTAAAAATGGACTAATTTTTTTGTATATGCTTATTTTGGCTTAAATAACGCTGTGCAAAATTTGGGGAATTTTGGGAGGTGAAAATTTTCAATATTTTTGACATGTGACGACTCGACGTGAAAAACTCGAAAATCATAAACTCTAAAAATGGATTGATTTTTTTAGTATATGATAATTTGGCGTAATTTAACGCTATGCAAAATTTGGGGATTTTTGGGAGGTGAAAATTTTCAATATTTTTGACTTGTGACGACTCGAGGTGAAAAACTCGAAAATCATAAACTCTGAATATGGATTAATTTTTTTAGTATATGATTATGATATGAGATTTGAAAATTTTGGAGATTTTTCACTTGTGACAACTCGAGGGAAAAAACTCGAAAACATGAACTTTAAAAATGGGCTAATTTTTGTAGTATATGATTATTTTAACTTAATTTAACGCTGTGCAAAATTTGGGGAATTTTGGAAGAGGTGAAAATTTTCAAGATTTTTTACCTTGACGACTCGAGGTAAAAAACCCAAAAATCATGAATTCTAAAAATGGGCTGATTTTTTAGTACATGATTAATTTGGCGTAATTTAACGCTGTGCAAAATTTGGGGAATTGTAGGAGAGGTGAAAATTTTCAAGATTTTTTACTTTGACGACTCGAGGTGAAAAACTCGAAAATCATAAACTCTAAAAATGGATTAATTTTATTAGTATATGATAATTTGGCGTTATTTAACGCTGTGCAAAATTTGGGGAATTTTGGGATAGGTGAAAATTTTCGAGATTTTTGACTTGTGACAACTCGAGGTAAAAAACTCGAAAACATGAACTTTAAAAATGGGATAATTTTTGTAGTATATGATTATTTTAACTTACTTTAACGCTGTGCAAAATTTGGGGAATTTTAGGAGAGGTGAAAATTTTCGAGATGTTTGACTTGTGACAACTCGGGGTGAAAAACTCGAAAATCATGAACTATAAAAATTGGCTGATTTTTGTAGTATATGACTATTTTGGCGTAATTTAACGCTGTGCAAAATTGGGGAATTTTGGGAGAGGTTAAAATTTTCAAGATTTTAGATTTGTGAGACGACTCGAAGTGAAAAACTCGAAAATCATAAACTCTAAAAACGGCCTGATTTTTTTAGTATATAATTATTTTGGCGTAATTTAACGCTGTGCAAAATTTAGGGAATTTTGGGAGAGGTGAAAATTTTCGAGATTTTTGACTTGTGACAACTCGAGGTGAAAATCTCAAAAATCATGAACTCTAAAAATGGACTAATTTTTTTGTATATGATTATTTTGGCTTAAATAACGCTGTGCAAAATTTGGGGAATTTTGGGAAGTGAAAATTTTCAATATTTTTGACTTGTGACGACTCGACGTGAAAAACTCGAAAATCATAAACTCTAAAAATGGATTGATTTTTTTAGTATATGATAATTTGGCGTAATTTAACGGTGTGCAAAATTTGGGGATTTTTGGGAGGTGAAAATTTTCAATATTTTTGACTTGTGACGACTCGAGGTGAAAAACTCGAAAATCATAAACTCTAAATATGGTTTAATTTTTTTAGTATATGATAATTTGGCGTAATTTAATGCTGTGCAAAATTTGGGGAATTTTGGGAGATTTGAAAATTTTCGAGATTTTTCACTTGTGACAACTCGAGGTAAAAAACTCGAAAACATGAACTTTAAAAATGGGCTAATTTTTGTAGTATATGATTATTTTAACTTAATTTAAAGCTGTGCAAAATTTGGGGAATTTTGGGAGAGGTGAAAATTTTCAAGATTTTTGACTTGTGACGACTCGAGCTGAAAAAATCGAAAATCATGAACTCTAAAAATGAATTAATTTTTTTAGTAAATGATTATTTTGGCGTAATCTAACGCTGTGCAAAATTTGGGGAATTTTGGAAGAGGTGAAAATTTTCAAGATTTTTTACCTTGATGACTCGAGGTGAAAAACTCAAAAATCATGAATTCTAAAAATGGGCTGATTTTTTAGTACATGATTATTTTGGCGTAATTTAACGCTGTGCAAAATTTGGGGAATTGTAGGAGAGGTGAAAATTTTCAAGATTTTTTACTTTGACGACTCGAGGTGAAAAACTCGAAAATCATAAACTCTAAAAATGGATTAATTTTATTAGTATATGATAATTTGGCGTAATTTAACGCTGTGCAAAATTTGGGGAATTTTGGGAGAGGTGAAAATTTTCGAGATTTTTGACTTGTGACAACTCGAGGTAAAAAACTCGAAAAAATGAACTTTAAAAATGGGATAATTTTTGTAGTATATGATTATTTTAACTTACTTTAACGCTGTGCAAAATTTGGGGAATTTTGGGAGAGGTGAAAATTTTCGAGATTTTTGACTTGTGACAACTCGGGGTGAAAAACTCGAAAATCATGAACTCTAAAAATTGGCTGATTTTTGTAGTATATGACTATTTTGGCGTAATCTAACGCTGTGCAAAATTGGGGAATTTTGGGAGAGGTTAAAATTTTCAAGATTTTAGATTTGTGAGACGACTCGAAGTGAAAAACTCGAAAATAATGAACTCTACAAATAGGCTGATTTTTGTAGTATATGATTATTTTGGCGTAATTTAACGCTGTGCAAAATTTGGGGAATTTTGGGAGAGGTGAACATTTTCGAGATTTTTGACTTGTGACAACTCGAGGTAAAAAACTCGAAAATCATAAACTCTACAAATAGGCTGATTTTTGTAGTATATGATTATTTTGGCGTAATTTAACGCTGTGCAAAATTTGGGGAATTTTGGGAGAGGTGAAAATTTTCGAGGTTTTTGACTTGTGACAACTCGACGTGAAAAACTCGAAAATCATAAACTCTAAAAATGGATTGATTTTTTTAGTATATGATAATTTGGCGTAATTTAACGGTGTGCAAAATTTGGGGATTTTTGGGAGGTGAAAATTTTCAATATTTTTGACTTGTGACGACTCGAGGTGAAAAACTCGAAAATCATAAACTCTAAATATGGTTTAATTTTTTTAGTATATGATAATTTGGCGTAATTTAATGCTGTGCAAAATTTGGGGAATTTTGGGAGATTTGAAAATTTTCGAGATTTTTCACTTGTGACAACTCGAGGTAAAAAACTCGAAAACATGAACTTTAAAAATGGGCTAATTTTTGTAGTATATGATTATTTTAACTTAATTTAACGCTGTGCAAAATTTGGGGAATTTTGGGAGAGGTGAAAATTTTCAAGATTTTTGACTTGTGACGACTCGAGCTGAAAAAATCGAAAATCATGAACTCTAAAAATGAATTAATTTTTTTAGTAAATGATTATTTTGGCGTAATCTAACGCTGTGCAAAATTTGGGGAATTTTGGAAGAGGTGAAAATTTTCAAGATTTTTTACCTTGATGACTCGAGGTGAAAAACTCAAAAATCATGAATTCTAAAAATGGGCTGATTTTTTAGTACATGATTATTTTGGCGTAATTTAACGCTGTGCAAAATTTGGGGAATTGTAGGAGAGGTGAAAATTTTCAAGATTTTTTACTTTGACGACTCGAGGTGAAAAACTCGAAAATCATAAACTCTAAAAATGGATTAATTTTATTAGTATATGATAATTTGGCGTAATTTAACGCTGTGCAAAATTTGGGGAATTTTGGGAGAGGTGAAAATTTTCGAGATTTTTGACTTGTGACAACTCGAGGTAAAAAACTCGAAAAAATGAACTTTAAAAATGGGATAATTTTTGTAGTATATGATTATTTTAACTTACTTTAACGCTGTGCAAAATTTGGGGAATTTTGGGAGAGGTGAAAATTTTCGAGATTTTTGACTTGTGACAACTCGGGGTGAAAAACTCGAAAATCATGAACTCTAAAAATTGGCTGATTTTTGTAGTATATGACTATTTTGGCGTAATCTAACGCTGTGCAAAATTGGGGAATTTTGGGAGAGGTTAAAATTTTCAAGATTTTAGATTTGTGAGACGACTCGAAGTGAAAAACTCGAAAATAATGAACTCTACAAATAGGCTGATTTTTGTAGTATATGATTATTTTGGCGTAATTTAACGCTGTGCAAAATTTGGGGAATTTTGGGAGAGGTGAACATTTTCGAGATTTTTGACTTGTGACAACTCGAGGTAAAAAACTCGAAAATCATAAACTCTACAAATAGGCTGATTTTTGTAGTATATGATTATTTTGGCGTAATTTAACGCTGTGCAAAATTTGGGGAATTTTGGGAGAGGTGAAAATTTTCGAGGTTTTTGACTTGTGACAACTCGACGTGAAAAACTCGAAAATCATAAACTCTAAAAATGGATTGATTTTTTTAGTATATGATAATTTGGCGTAATTTAACGGTGTGCAAAATTTGGGGATTTTTGGGAGGTGAAAATTTTCAATATTTTTGACTTGTGACGACTCGAGGTGAAAAACTCGAAAATCATAAACTCTAAATATGGTTTAATTTTTTTAGTATATGATAATTTGGCGTAATTTAATGCTGTGCAAAATTTGGGGAATTTTGGGAGATTTGAAAATTTTCGAGATTTTTCACTTGTGACAACTCGAGGTAAAAAACTCGAAAACATGAACTTTAAAAATGGGCTAATTTTTGTAGTATATGATTATTTTAACTTAATTTAACGCTGTGCAAAATTTGGGGAATTTTGGGAGAGGTGAAAATTTTCAAGATTTTTGACTTGTGACGACTCGAGCTGAAAAAATCGAAAATCATGAACTCTAAAAATGAATTAATTTTTTTAGTAAATGATTATTTTGGCGTAATCTAACGCTGTGCAAAATTTGGGGAATTTTGGAAGAGGTGAAAATTTTCAAGATTTTTTACCTTGATGACTCGAGGTGAAAAACTCAAAAATCATGAATTCTAAAAATGGGCTGATTTTTTAGTACATGATTATTTTGGCGTAATTTAACGCTGTGCAAAATTTGGGGAATTGTAGGAGAGGTGAAAATTTTCAAGATTTTTTACTTTGACGACTCGAGGTGAAAAACTCGAAAATCATAAACTCTAAAAATGGATTAATTTTATTAGTATATGATAATTTGGCGTAATTTAACGCTGTGCAAAATTTGGGGAATTTTGGGAGAGGTGAAAATTTTCGAGATTTTTGACTTGTGACAACTCGAGGTAAAAAACTCGAAAAAATGAACTTTAAAAATGGGATAATTTTTGTAGTATATGATTATTTTAACTTACTTTAACGCTGTGCAAAATTTGGGGAATTTTGGGAGAGGTGAAAATTTTCGAGATTTTTGACTTGTGACAACTCGGGGTGAAAAACTCGAAAATCATGAACTCTAAAAATTGGCTGATTTTTGTAGTATATGACTATTTTGGCGTAATCTAACGCTGTGCAAAATTGGGGAATTTTGGGAGAGGTTAAAATTTTCAAGATTTTAGATTTGTGAGACGACTCGAAGTGAAAAACTCGAAAATAATGAACTCTACAAATAGGCTGATTTTTGTAGTATATGATTATTTTGGCGTAATTTAACGCTGTGCAAAATTTGGGGAATTTTGGGAGAGGTGAACATTTTCGAGATTTTTGACTTGTGACAACTCGAGGTAAAAAACTCGAAAATCATAAACTCTACAAATAGGCTGATTTTTGTAGTATATGATTATTTTGGCGTAATTTAACGCTGTGCAAAATTTGGGGAATTTTGGGAGAGGTGAAAATTTTCGAGGTTTTTGACTTGTGACAACTCGAGGTGAAAATCTCGAAAATCATGAACTCTAAAAACGGGCTGATTTTTTTAGTATATGATTATTTTGGCGTAATTTAACGCTGTGCAAAATTTGGGGAATTTTGGGAGGTGAAAATTTTCAATATTTTTGACTTGTGACGACTCGACGTGAAAAACTCGAAAATCATAAACTCTAAAAATGGATTGATTTTTTTAGTATATGATAATTTGGCGTAATTTAACGCTGTGCAAAATTTGGGGATTTTTGGGAGGTGAAAATTTTCAATATTTTTGACTTGTGAGGACTCGAGGTGAAAAACTCGAAAATCATAAACTCTAAATATGGATTAATTTTTTTAGTATATGATAATTTGGCGTAATTTAATGCTGTGCAAAATTTGGGGAATTTTGGGAGAGGTGAAAATTTTCGAGATTTTTCACTTGTGACAACTCGAGGTAAAAAACTTGAAAACATGAACTTTAAAAATGGGCTAATTTTTGTAGTATATGATTATTTAAACTTAATTTAACGCTGCGCAAAATTTGGGGAATTTTGGGAGAGGTGAAAATTTTCAAGATTTTTGACTTGTGACGACTCGAGGTGAAAAAATCGAAAATCATGAACTCTAAAAATGAATTAATTTTTTTAGTAAATGTGCAAAATTTGGGGAATTTTGGAAGAGGTGAAAATTTTCAAGCTTTTTTACCTTGACGACTCGAGGTGAAAAACTCAAAAATCATGAATTCTAAAAATGGGCTGATTTTTTAGTACATGATTATTTTGGCGTAATTTAACGCTGTGCAAAATTTGGGGAATTGTAGGAGAGGTGAAAATTTTCAAGATTTTTTACTTTGACGACTCGAGGTGAAAAACTCGAAAATCATAAACTCTAAAAATAGGCTGATTTTTGGAGTATATGATTATTTTGGCGTAATTTAACGATGTGCAAAATTTGGGGAATTTTGGGAGATGTGAAAATTTTCGAGATTTTTGACTTGTGACTACGCGAGGTGAAAATCTCGAAAATCATGAACTCTAAAAACGGCCTGATTTTTTTAATATATAATTATTTTGGCGTAATTTAACGCTGTGCAAAATTTGGGGAACTTTGGGAGAGATGAAAATTTTCAAGATTTTTGACTTGTGACAACTCAGGGTGAAAAACTCGAAAATCATGAACTCTAAAAATGGGCTGATTTTTGTAGTATATGATTATTTTGGCGTAATTGAACGCTGTGCAAAATTGGGGAATTTTGGGAGAGGTTAAAATTTTCAAGATTTTAGATTTGTAAGCCGACTCGAAGTGAAAAAGTCGAAAATAATGAACTCTACAAATAGGCTGATTTTTGTAGTAAATGATTATTTTGGCGTAATCTAACGCTGAGCCATATTTGGGAATTTTTGGGAGAGGTGAAAATTTTCAAGATTTTTGACTTGTGACGACACGAGGTGAAAAACTCGAAAATCATAAACTCTAAAAATAGCCTGATTTTTGTAGTATATGATTATTTTGGCTTAATTTAAAGCTGTGCAAAATTTGGGGAATTTTGGGAGAGGTGAAAATTTTCGAGATTTTTGACTTGTGACAACTCGACGTGAAAAACTCGAAAATCATAAACTCTAAAAATGGATTGATTTTTTTAGTATATGATAATTTTGCGTAATTTAACGCTGTGCACAATTTGGGGATTTTTGGGAGGTGAAAATTTTCAATATTTTTGACTTGTGACGACTCGAGGTGAAAAACTCGAAAATCATAAACTCTAAATATGGTTTAATTTTTTTAGTATATGATAATTTGGCGTAATTTAATGCTGTGCAAAATTTGGGGAATTTTGGGAGATTTGAAAATTTTCGAGATTTTTCACTTGTGACAACTCGAGGTAAAAAACTCGAAAACATGAACTTTAAAAATAGGTTAATTTTTGTAGTATATGATTATTTTAACTTAATTTAACGCTGTGCAAAATTTGGGGAATTTTGGGAGAGGTGAAAATTTTCAAGATTTTTGACTTGTGACGACTCGAGCTGAAAAAATCGAAAATCATGAACTCTAAAAATGAATTAATTTTTTTAGTAAATGATTATTTTGGCGTAATCTAACGCTGTGCAAAATTTGGGGAATTTTGGAAGAGGTGAAAATTTTCAAGATTTTTTACCTTGATGACTCGAGGTGAAAAACTCAAAAATCATGAATTCTAAAAATGGGCTGATTTTTTAGTACATGATTATTTTGGCGTAATTTAACGCTGTGCAAAATTTGGGGAATTGTAGGAGAGGTGAAAATTTTCAAGATTTTTTACTTTGACGACTCGAGGTGAAAAACTCGAAAATCATAAACTCTAAAAATGGATTAATTTTATTAGTATATGATAATTTGGCGTAATTTAACGCTGTGCAAAATTTGGGGAATTTTGGGAGAGGTGAAAATTTTCGAGATTTTTGACTTGTGACAACTCGGGGTGAAAAACTCGAAAATCATGAACTCTAAAAATTGGCTGATTTTTGTAGTATATGACTATTTTGGCGTAATCTAACGCTGTGCAAAATTGGGGAATTTTGGGAGAGGTTAAAATTTTCAAGATTTTAGGTTTGTGAGACGACTCGAAGTGAAAAACTCGAAAATAATGAACTCTACAAATAGGCTGATTTTTGTAGTATATGATTATTTTGGCGTAATTTAACGCTGTGCAAAATTTGGGGAATTTTGGGAGAGGTGAAAATTTTCGAGATTTTTGACTTGTGACAACTCGAGGTAAAAAACTCGAAAATCATAAACTCTACAAATAGGCTGATTTTTGTAGTATATGATTATTTTGGCGTAATTTAACGCTGTGCAAAATTTGGGGAATTTTGGGAGAGGTGAAAATTTTCGAGATTTTTGACTTGTGACAACTCGAGGTGAAAATCTCGAAAATCATGAACTCTAAAAACGGGCTGATTTTTTTAGTATATGATTATTTTGGCGTAATTTAACGCTGTGCAAAATTTGGGGAATTTTGGGAGGTGAAAATTTTCAATATTTTTGACTTGTGACGACTCGACGTGAAAAACTCGAAAATCATAAACTCTAAAAATGGATTGATTTTTTTAGTATATGATAATTTGGCGTAATTTAACGCTGTGCAAAATTTGGGGATTTTTGGGAGGTGAAAATTTTCAATATTTTTGACTTGTGAGGACTCGAGGTGAAAAACTCGAAAATCATAAACTCTAAATATGGATTAATTTTTTTAGTATATGATAATTTGGCGTAATTTAATGCTGTGCAAAATTTGGGGAATTTTGGGAGAGGTGAAAATTTTCGAGATTTTTCACTTGTGACAACTCGAGGTAAAAAACTTGAAAACATGAACTTTAAAAATGGGCTAATTTTTGTAGTATATGATTATTTAAACTTAATTTAACGCTGCGCAAAATTTGGGGAATTTTGGGAGAGGTGAAAATTTTCAAGATTTTTGACTTGTGACGACTCGAGGTGAAAAAATCGAAAATCATGAACTCTAAAAATGAATTAATTTTTTTAGTAAATGATTATTTTGGCGTAATCTAACGCTGTGCAAAATTTGGGGAATTTTTGAAGAGGTGAAAATTTTCAAGCTTTTTTACCTTGACGACTCGAGGTGAAAAACTCAAAAATCATGAATTCTAAAAATGGGCTGATTTTTTAGTACATGATTATTTTGGCGTAATTTAACGCTGTGCAAAATTTGGGGAATTGTAGGAGAGGTGAAAATTTTCAAGATTTTTTACTTTGACGACTCGAGGTGAAAAACTCGAAAATCATAAACTCTAAAAATAGGCTGATTTTTGGAGTATATGATTATTTTGGCGTAATTTAACGATGTGCAAAATTTGGGGAATTTTGGGAGATGTGAAAATTTTCGAGATTTTTGACTTGTGACTACGCGAGGTGAAAATCTCGAAAATCATGAACTCTAAAAACGGCCTGATTTTTTTAGTATATAATTATTTTGGCGTAATTTAACGCTGTGCAAAATTTGGGGAACTTTGGGAGAGATGAAAATTTTCAAGATTTTTGACTTGTGACAACTCAGGGTGAAAAACTCGAAAATCATGAACTCTAAAAATGGGCTGATTTTTGTAGTATATGATTATTTTGGCGTAATTGAACGCTGTGCAAAATTGGGGAATTTTGGGAGAGGTTAAAATTTTCAAGATTTTAGATTTGTAAGCCGACTCGAAGTGAAAAAGTCAAAAATAATGAACTCTACAAATAGGCTGATTTTTGTAGTAAATGATTATTTTGGCGTAATCTAACGCTGAGCCATATTTGGGAATTTTTGGGAGAAGTGAAAATTTTCAAGATTTTTGACTTGTGACGACACGAGGTGAAAAACTCGAAAATCATAAACTCTAAAAATAGCCTGATTTTTGTAGTATATGATTATTTTGGCTTAATTTAACGCTGTGCAAAATTTGGGGAATTTTGGGAGAGGTGAAAATTTTCGAGATTTTTGACTTGTGACAACTCGACGTGAAAAACTCGAAAATCATAAACTCTAAAAATGGATTGATTTTTTTAGTATATGATAATTTGGCGTAATTTAACGCTGTGCACAATTTGGGGATTTTTGTGAGGTAAAAATTTTCAATATTTTGTACTTGTGACGACTCGAGGTGAAAAACTCGAAAATCATAAACTCTAAAAATGGATTAATTTTATTAGTATATGATAATTTGGCGTAATTTAACGCTGTGCAAAATTTGGGGAATTTTGGGAGAGGTGAAAATTTTCGAGATTTTTGACTTGTGACAACTCGAGGTAAAAAACTCGAAAACATGAACTTTAAAAATGGGATAATTTTTGTAGTATATGATTATTTTAACTTACTTTAACGTTGTGCAAAATTTGGGGAATTTTGGGAGAGGTGAAAGTTTTCAAGATTTTTGACTTGTGACGACTCGAGGCGAAAATATCGAAAATCATGAACTCTAAAAATGAATTAATTTTTTTAGTAAATGATTATTTTGGCGTAATCTAACGCTGTGCAAAATTTGGGGAATTTTGGGAGAGGTGAAAATTTTCGAGATTTTTGACTTGTGACAACTCGGGGTGAAAAACTCGAAAATGATGAACTCTAAAAATTGGCTGATTTTTGTAGTATATGATTATTTTGGCGTAATTTAACGCTGTGCAAAATTGGGGAATTTTGGGAGAGGTTAAAATTTTCAAGTTTTTAGATTTGTGAGACGACTCGAAGTGAAAAACTCGAAAATAATGAACTCTACAAATAGGCTGATTTTTGTAGTATATGATTATTTTGGCGTAATTTAACGCTGTGCAAAATTTGGGGAATTTTGGGAGAGGTGAAAATTTTCGAGATTTTTGACTTGTGACAACTCGAGGTAAAAAACTCGAAAATAATAAACTCTACAAATAGGCTGATTTTTGTAGTATATGATTATTTTGGCGTAATTTAACGCTGTGCAAAATTTGGGGAATTTTGGGAGAGGTGAAAATTTTCGAGATTTTTGACTTGTGACAACTCGAGGTGAAAACTTGAAAATCATGAACTCTAAAAACGGGCTGATTTTTTTAGTATATGATTATTTTGGCGTAATTTAACACTGTGCAAAATTTAGGGAATTTTGGGAGAGGTGAAAATTTTCGAGATTTTTGACTTGTGACAACTCGAGGTGAAAATCTTAAAAATCATGAACTCTAAAATTGGACTGATTTTTTTGTATATGATTATTTTGGCGTAATTTAACGCTGTGCAAAATTTGGGGAATTTTGGTAGGTGAAAATTTTCAATATATTTGACTTGTGACGACTCGACGTGAAAAACTCGAAATCATAAACTCTAAAAATGGATTGATTTTTTTAGTATATGATAATTTGGCGTAATTTAACGCTGTGCACAATTTGGGGATTTTTGTGAGGTGAAAATTATCAATATTTTTGACTTGTGACGACTCGAGGTGAAAAACTCGAAAATCATAAACTCTAAAAATGGATTAATTTTTAGTACATGATTATTTTGGCGTAATTTAACGCTGTGCAAAATTTGGGGAATTTTAGGAGAGGTGAAAATTTTCAAGATTTTTTACTTGTGACTACGCGAGGTGAAAAAATCGAAAATCATGAACTCTAAAAATGAATTAATTTTTTTAGTAAATGATTATTTTAGCGTAATCTGCCGCTGTGCAAAATTTGGGGAATTTTGGGAGAGGTGAAAATTTTCAAGATTTTTTACCTTGAAGACTCGAGGTGAAAAACTCAAAAATCATGAATTCTAAAAATGGGCTGATTTTTTAGTACATGATTATTTTGGCGTAATTTAACGCTGTGCAAAATGTGGGGAATTGTAGGAGAGGTGAAAATTTTCAAGATTTTTTACTTTGACGACTCGAGGTGAAAAACTCGAAAATCATAAACTCTAAAAATAGGCTGATTTTTGGAGTATATGATTATTTTGGCGTAATTTAACGATGTGCAAAATTTGAGGAATTTTGGGAGAGGTTAAAATTTTTAAGATTTTTTACCTTGAAGACTCGAGGTGAAAAACTCAAAAATCATGAATTCTAAAAATGGGCTGATTTTTTAGTACATGATTATTTTGGCGTAATTTAACGCTGTGCAAAATGTGGGGAATTGTAGGAGAGGTGAAAATTTTCAAGATTTTTTACTTTGACGACTCGAGGTGAAAAACTCGAAAATCATAAACTCTAAAAATATGCTGATTTTTGGAGTATATGATTATTTTGGCGTAATTTAACGATGTGCAAAATTTAGGGAATTTTGGGAGATGTGAAAATTTTCGAGATTTTTGACTTGTGACTACGCGAGGTGAAAATCTCCAAAATCATGAACTCTAAAAACGGCCTGATTTTTTTAGTATATAATTATTTTGGTGTAATTTAATGCTGTGCAAAATTTGGGGAACTTTGGGAGATGTGAAAATTTTCGAGATTTTTGACTTGTGACTACGCGAGGTGAAAATCTCGAAAATCATGAACTCTAAAAACGGCCTGATTTTTTTAGTATATAATTATTTTGGCGTAATGTAACGCTGTGCAAAATTTGGGGAACTTTGGGAGAGGTGAAAATTTTCAAGATTTTTTACCTTGACGACTCGAGGTGAAAAACTCAAAAATCATGAGTTCTAAAAATGGGCTGATTTTTTAGTACATGATTATTTTGGCGTAATTTAACGCTGTGCAAAATTGGGGAATTTTGGGAGAGGTTAAAATTTTTAAGATTTTAGATTTGTGAGACGACTCGAAGTGAAAAACTCGAAAATAATGAACTCTACAAATTGATTTTTGTAGTATATGATTATTTTGGCGTAATCTAACGCTGAGCAATATTTGGGAATTTTTGGGAGAGCTGAAAATTTTCAAGATTTTTGACTTGTGACGACACGAGGTGAAAAACTCGAAAATCATAAACTCTAAAAATAGCCTGATTTTTGTAGTATATGATTATTTTAGCTTAATTTAACGCTGTGCAAAATTTGGGGAATTTTGGGAGAGGTGAAAATTTTCGAGATTTTTGACTTGCGACAACTCCAGGTAAAAAACTCGAAAATCATGAACTCTAAAAACGGGCTGATTTTTTTAGTATATGATTATTTTGGCGTAATTTAACACTGTGCAAAATTTAGGGAATTTTGGGAGAGGTGAAAATTTTCGAGATTTTTGACTTGTGACAACTCGAGGTGAAAATCTCGAAAATCATGAACTCTAAAAACGGGCTGATTTTTTTAGTATATGATTATTTTGGCGTAATTTAACACTGTGCAAAATTTAGGGAATTTTGGGAGAGGTGAAAATTTTCGAGATTTTTGACTTGTGACAACTCGGGGTGAAAAACTCGAAAATGATGAACTCTAAAAATTGGCTGATTTTTGTAGTATATGATTATTTTGGCGTAATTTAACGCTGTGCAAAATTGGGGAATTTTGGGAGAGGTTAAAATTTTCAAGATTTTAGATTTGTGAGACGACTCGAAGTTAAAAACTCGAAAATAATAAACTCTACAAATAGGCTGATTTTTGTAGTATATGATTATTTTGGCGTAATTTAACGCTGTGCAAAATTTGGGGAATTTTGGGAGAGGTGAAAATTTTCGAGATTTTTGACTTGTGACAACTCGATGTAAAAAACTCGAAAACATGAACTTTAAAAATGGGATAATTTTTGTAGTATATGATTATTTTAACTTACTTTAACGTTGTGCAAAATTTGGGGAATTTTGGGAGAGGTGAAAGTTTTCAAGATTTTTGACTTGTGACGACTCGAAGTTAAAAACTCGAAAATAATAAACTCTACAAATAGGCTGATTTTTGTAGTATATGATTATTTTGGCGTAATTTAACGCTGTGCAAAATTTGGGGAATTTTGGGAGAGGTGAAAATTTTCGAGATTTTTGACTTGTGACAACTCGAGGTAAAAAACTCGAAAATCATAAACTCTACAAATAGGCTGATTTTTGTAGTATATGATTATTTTGGCGTAATTTAACGATGTGCAAAATTTGGGGAATTTTGGGAGAGGTGAAAATTTTCGAGATTTTTGACTTGTGACAACTCGAGGTGAAAATCTCGAAAATCATGAACTCTAAAAACGGGCTGATTTTTTTAGTATATGATTATTTTGGCGTAATTTAACACTGTGCAAAATTTAGGGAATTTTGGGAGAGGTGAAAATTTTCGAGATTTTTGACTTGTGACAACTCGAGGTGAAAATCTTAAAAATCATGAACTCTAAAATTGGACTGATTTTTTTGTATATGATTATTTTGGCGTAATTTAACGCTGTGCAAAATTTGGGGAATTTTGGTAGGTGAAAATTTTCAATATATTTGACTTGTGACGACTCGACGTGAAAAACTCGAAATCATAAACTCTAAAAATGGATTGATTTTTTTAGTATATGATAATTTGGCGTAATTTAACGCTGTGCACAATTTGGGGATTTTTGTGAGGTGAAAATTTTCAATATTTTTGACTTGTGACGACTCGAGGTGAAAAACTCGAAAATCATAAACTCTAAAAATGGATTAATTTTTAGTACATGATTATTTTAACGTAATTTAACGCTGTGCAAAATTTGGGGAATTTTAGGAGAGGTGAAAATTTTCAAGATTTTTTACTTGTGACTACGCGAGGTGAAAAAATCGAAAATCATGAACTCTAAAAATGAATTAATTTTTTTAGTAAATGATTATTTTAGCGTAATCTGCCGCTGTGCAAAATTTGGGGAATTTTGGGAGAGGTGAAAATTTTCAAGATTTTTTACCTTGAAGACTCGAGGTGAAAAACTCAAAAATCATGAATTCTAAAAATGGGCTGATTTTTTAGTACATGATTATTTTGGCGAAATTTAACGCTGTGCAAAATTTGGGGAATTTTAGGAGAGGTGAAAATTTTCAAGATTTTTTACTTTGATGACTCGAGGTGAAAAACTCGAAAATCATAAACTCTCAAAATATGCTGATTTTTGGAGTATATGATTATTTTGGCGTAATTTAACGATGTGCAAAATTTGAGGAATTTTGGGAGAGGTTAAAATTTTTAAGATTTTTTACCTTGAAGACTCGAGGTGAAAAACTCAAAAATCATGAATTCTAAAAATGGGCTGATTTTTTAGTACATGATTATTTTGGCGTAATTTAACGCTGTGCAAAATGTGGGGAATTGTAGGAGAGGTGAAAATTTTCAAGATTTTTTACTTTGACGACTCGAGGTGAAAAACTCGAAAATCATAAACTCTAAAAATAGGCTGATTTTTGGAGTATATGATTATTTTGGCGTAATTTAACGATGTGCAAAATTTAGGGAATTTTGGGAGATGTGAAAATTTTCGAGATTTTTGACTTGTGACTACGCGAGGTGAAAATCTCCAAAATCATGAACTCTAAAAACGGCCTGATTTTTTTAGTATATAATTATTTTGGTGTAATTTAATGCTGTGCAAAATTTGGGGAACTTTGGGAGATGTGAAAATTTTCGAGATTTTTGACTTGTGACTACGCGAGGTGAAAATCTCGAAAATCATGAACTCTAAAAACGGCCTGATTTTTTTAGTATATAATTATTTTGGCGTAATTTAACGCTGTGCAAATTTGGGGAATTTTGGGAGAGGTTAAAATTTTTAAGATTTTAGATTTGTGAGACGACTCGAAGTGAAAAACTCGAAAATAATGAACTCTACAAATTGATTTTTGTAGTATATGATTATTTTGGCGTAATCTAACGCTGAGCAATATTTGGGAATTTTTCGGAGAGCTGAAAATTTTCAAGATTTTTGACTTGTGACGACACGAGGTGAAAAACTCGAAAATCATAAACTCTAAAAATAGCCTGATTTTTGTAGTATATGATTATTTTGGCTTAATTTAACGCTGTGCAAAATTTGGGGAATTTTGGGAGAGGTGAAAATTTTCGAGATTTTTGACTTGTGACAACTCCAGGTAAAAAACTCGAAAATCATGAACTCTAAAAACGGGCTGATTTTTTTAGTATATGATTATTTTGGCGTAATTTAACACTGTGCAAAATTTAGGGAATTTTGGGAGAGGTGAAAATTTTCGAGATTTTTGACTTGTGACAACTCGAGGTGAAAATCTCGAAAATCATGAACTCTAAAAACGGGCTGATTTTTTTAGTATATGATTATTTTGGCGTAATTTAACACTGTGCAAAATTTAGGGAATTTTGGGAGAGGTGAAAATTTTCGAGATTTTTGACTTGTGACAACTCGGGGTGAAAAACTCGAAAATGATGAACTCTAAAAGTTGGCTGATTTTTGTAGTATATGATTATTTTGGCGTAATTTAACGCTGTGCAAAATTGGGGAATTTTGGGAGAGGTTAAAATTTTCAAGATTTTAGATTTGTGAGACGACTCGAAGTTAAAAACTCGAAAATAATGAACTCTACAAATAGGCTGATTTTTGTAGTATATGATTATTTTGGCGTAATTTAACGCTGTGCAAAATTTGGGGAATTTTGGGAGAGGTGAAAATTTTCGAGATTTTTGACTTGTGACAACTCGAGGTAAAAAACTAATAAACTCTACAAATAGGCTGATTTTTGTAGTATATGATTATTTTGGCGTAATTTAACGCTGTGCAAAATTTGGGGAATTTTGGGAGAGGTGAAAATTTTCGAGATTTTTGACTTGTGACAACTCGAGGTGAAAATCTCGAAGATCATGAACTCTAAAAACGGGCTGATTTTTTTAGTATATGATTATTTTGGCGTAATTTAACACTGTGCAAAATTTAGGGAATTTTGGGAGAGGTGAAAATTTTCGAGATTTTTGACTTGTGACAACTCGAGGTGAAAATCTTAAAAACCATGAACTCTAAAATTGAACTGATTTTTTTGTATATGATTATTTTGGCGTAATTTAACGCTGTGCAAAATTTGGGGAATTTTGGTAGGTAAAAATTTTCAATATATTTGACTTGTGACGACTCGACGTGAAAAACTCGAAATCATAAACTCTAAAAATGGATTGATTTTTTTAGTATATGATAATTTGGCGTAATTTAACGATGTGCAAAATTTGGGAGATGTGAAAATTTTCGAGATTTTTGACTTGTTACAACTCGGCGTGAAAAACTCGAAAATCATGAACTCTAAAAATGGGCTGATTTTTGTAGTATATGATTATTTTGGCATAATTTAACGCTGTGCAAAATTGGGGAATTTTGGGAGAGGTTAAAATTTTTAAGATTTTTTACCTTGAAGACTCGAGGTGAAAAACTCAAAAATCATGAATTCTAAAAATGGGCTGATTTTTTAGTACATGATTATTTTGGCGTAATTTAACGCTGTGCAAAATTTGGGGAATTTTAGGAGAGGTAAAAATTTTCAAGATTTTTTACTTTGACGAAACGAGGTGAGAAAGTCGAAAATCATAAACTCTAAAAATAGGCTGATTTTGGAGTATATGATTATTTTGGCGTAATTTAACGCTGTGCAAAATTTGGGGAATTTTGGTAGGTGAAAATTTTCAATATATTTGACTTGTGACGACTCGACGTGAAAAACTCGAAATCATAAACTCTAAAAATGGATTGATTTTTTTAGTATATGATAATTTGGCGTAATTTAATGATGTGCAAAATTTGGGGAATTTTGGGAGATGGGAAAATTTTCGAGATTTTTGACTTATGACTAAGCGAGGTGAAAATCTCGAAAATCATGAACTCTAAAAACGGCCTAATTTTTTTAGTATATAATTATTTTGGTGTAATTTAATGCTGTGCAAAATTTGGGGAACTTTGGGAGAGATGAAAATTTTCAAGATTTTTGACTTGTGACAACTCGGCGTGAAAAACTCGAAAACATGAACTCTAAAAATGGGCTGATTTTTGTAGTATATGATTATTTTGGCGTAATTTAACGCTGTGCAAAATTGGGGAATTTTGGGAGAGGTGAAAATTTTTAAGATTTTTTACCTTGAAGACTCGAGGTGAAAAACTCAAAAATCATGAATTCTAAAAATGGGCTGATTTTTTAGTACATGATTATTTTGGCGTAATTTAACGCTGTGCAAAATTTGGGGAATTTTAAGAGAGGTGAAAATTTTCAAGATTTTTTACTTTGACGAAACGAGGTGAGAAAGTCGAAAATCATAAACTCTAAAAATAGGCTGATTTTGGAGTATATGATTATTTTGGCGTAATTTAACGATGTGCAAAATTTGAGGAATTTTGGGAGTTGTGAAAATTTTCGAGATTTTTGACTTGTGACTACGCGAGGTGAGAATCTCGAAAATCATGAACTCTAAAAACGGCCTGATTTTTTTAGTATATAATTATTTTGGCGTAATTTAACGCTGTGCAAAATTTGGGGAACTTTGGGAGAGATGAAAATTTTCAAGATTTTTGACTTGTGACAACTCGGGGTGAAAAACTCAAAAATCATGAACTCTAAAAATGGGCTGATTTTTGTAGTATATGATTATTTTGGCCTAATTTAACGCTGTGCAAAATTGGAGAATTTTGGGAGAGGTTAAAATTTTTAAGATTTTAGATTTGTGAGACGACTCGAAGTGAAAAACTCGAAAATAATGAACTCTACAAATTGATTTTTGTAGTATATGATTATTTTGGCGTAATCTAACGCTGAGCAATATTTGGGAATTTTTGGGAGAGCTGAAAATTCTCGAGATTTTTGACTTGTGACAACTCGAGGTGAAAATCTCAAAAATCATGAACTCTAAAAATGGACTGATTTTTTTGTATATGATTATTTTGGCGTAATTTAACGCTGTGCAAAATTTGGGTAATTTTGGGAGGTGAAAATTTTCAATATATTTGACTTGTGACGACTCGACGTGAAAAACTCGAAAATCATAAACTCTAAACATGGATTGATTTTTTTAGTATATGATAATTTGGCGTAATGTAACGATGTGCAAAATTTGGAGAATTTTGGGAGAGGTGAAAATTTTCGAGATTTTTGACTTGTGACAACTCGAGGTAAAAAACTCGAAAATAATAAACTCTACAAATAGGCTGATTTTTGTAGTATATGATTATTTTGGCGTAATTTAACGCTGTGCAAAATTTGGGGAATTTTGGGAGAGGTGAAAATTTTCGAGATTTTTGACTTGTGACAACTCGAGGTGAAAATCTCGAAAATCATGAACTCTAAAAACGGGCTGATTTTTTTAGTATATGATTATTTTGGCGTAATTTAACACTGTGCAAAATTTAGGGAATTTTGGGAGAGGTGAAAATTTTCGAGATTTTTGACTTGTGACAACTCGAGGTGAAAATCTCGAAAATCATGAACTCTAAAAACGGGCTGATTTTTTTAGTATATGATTATTTTGGCGTAATTTAACACTGTGCAAAATTTAGGGAATTTTGGGAGAGGTGAAAATTTTCGAGATTTTTGACTTGTGACAACTCGGGGTGAAAAACTCGAAAATGATGAACTCTAAAAATTGGCTAATTTTTTAGTATATGATTATTTTGGCGTAATTTAACGCTGTGCAAAATTGGGGAATTTTGGGAGAGGTTAAAATTTTCAAGATTTTAGATTTGTGAGACGACTCGAAGTGAAAAACTCGAAAACAATGAACTCTACAAATAGGCTGATTTTTGTAGTATATGATTATTTTGGCGTAATTTAACGCTGTGCAAAATTTGGGGAATTTTGGGAGAGGTGAAAATTTTCGAGATTTTTGACTTGTGACAACTCGAGTTGAAAATCTTAAAAATCATGAACTCTAAAATTGGACTGATTTTTTTGTATATGATTATTTTGGCGTAATTTAACGCTGTGCAAAATTTGGGGAATTTTGGTAGGTGAAAATTTTCAATATATTTGACTTGTGACGACTCGACGTGAAAAACTCGAAATCATAAACTCTAAAAATGGATTGATTTTTTTAGTATATGATAATTTGGCGTAATTTAACGATGTGCAAAATTTGGGAAATTTTGGGAGATGTGAAAATTTTCGAGATTTTTGACTTGTGACTAAGCGATTTGAAAATCTCGAAAATCATGAACTCTAAAAACGGCCTGATTTTTTTAGTATATAATTATTTTGGTGTAATTTAATGCTGTGCAAAATTTGGGGAACTTTGGGAGAGATGAAAATTTTCAAGATTTTTGACTTGTGACAACTCGGCGTGAAAAACTCGAAAATCATGAACTCTAAAAATGGGCTGATTTTTGTAGTATATGATTATTTTGGCGTAATTTAACGCTGTGCAAAATTGGGGAATTTTGGGAGAGGTTAAAATTTTTAAGATTTTTTACCTTGAAGACTCGAGGTGAAAAACTCAAAAATCATGAATTCTAAAAATGGGCTGATTTTTTAGTACATGATTATTTTGGCGTAATTTAACGCTGTGCAAAATTTGGGGAATTTTAGAAGAGGTGAAAATTTTCAAGATTTTTTACTTTGACGAAACGAGGTGAGAAAGTCGAAAATCATAAACTCTAAAAATAGGCTGATTTTGGAGTATATGATTATTTTGGCGTAATTTAACGATGTGCAAAATTTGAGGAATTTTGGGAGATGTGAAAATTTTCGAGATTTTTGACTTGTGACTACGCGAGGTGAAAATCTCGAAAATCATGAACTCTAAAAACGGCCTGATTTTTTTAGTATATAATTATTTTGGCGTAATTTAACGCTGTGCAAAATTTGGGGAACTTTGGGAGAGATGAAAATTTTCAAGATTTTTGACTTGTGACAACTCGGGGTGAAAAACTCAAAAATCATGAACTCTAAAAATGGGCTGATTTTTATAGTATATGATTATTTTGGCCTAATTTAACGCTGTGCAAAATTGGAGAATTTTGGGAGAGGTTAAAATTTTTAAGATTTTAGATTTGTGAGACGACTCGAAGTGAAAAACTCGAAAATAATGAACTCTACAAATTGATTTTTGTAGTATATGATTATTTTGGCGTAATCTAACGCTGAGCAATATTTGGGAATTTTTGGGAGAGCTGAAAATTTTCAAGATTTTTGACTTGTGACGACACGAGGTGAAAAACTCGAAAATCATAAACTCTAAAAATAGCCTGATTTTTGTAGTATATGATTATTTTGGCGTAATTTAACGATGTGCAAAATTTGGGGAATTTTGGGAGAGGTGAAAATTTTCGAGATTTTTGACTTGTGACAACTCGAGGTGAAAATCTCGAAAATCATGAACTCTAAAAACGGGCTGATTTTTTTAGTATATGATTATTTTGGCGTAATTTAACGCTGTGCAAAATTTAGGTATTTTTGGGAGAGGTGAAAATTTTCGAGATTTTTGACTTGTGACAACTCGAGGTGAAAATCTCAAAAATCATGAACTCTAAAAATGGACTGATTTTTTTGTATATGATTATTTTGGCGTAATTTAACGCTGTGCAAAATTTGGGTAATTTTGGGAGGTGAAAATTTTCAATATATTTGACTTGTGACGACTCGACGTGAAAAACTCGAAAATCATAAACTCTAAAAATGGATTGATTTTTTTAGTATATGATAATTTGGCGTAATTTAACGCTGTGCACAATTTGGGGATTTTTGTGAGGTGAAAATTTTCAATATTTTTGACTTGTGACCACTTGAGGTGAAAAACTCGAAAATCATAAACTCTAAAAATGGATTAATTTTTTTAGTATATGATAATTTGGCGTAATTTAACGCTGTGCAAAATTTGGGGAATTTTGGGAGAGGTGAAAATTTTCGAGATTTTTGACTTGCGACAACTCGAGGTAAAACACTCGAAATCATAAACTCTACAAATAGGCTGATTTTTGTAGTATATGATTATTTTGGCGTAATTTAACGCTGTGCAAAATTTGGGGAACTTTGGGAGAGATGAAAATTTTCAAGATTTTTGACTTGTGACAACTCGGTGTGAAAAACTCGAAAATCATGAACTCTAAAAATGGGCTGATTTTTGTAGTATATGATTATTTTGGCGTAATTTAACGCTGTGCAAAATTGGGGAATTTTGGGAGAGGTTAAAATTTTCAAGATTTTAGATTTGTGAGACGACTCGAAGCGAAAAACTCGAAAATAATGAACTCTACAAATAGGCTGATTTTTGTAGTATATGATTATTTTGGCGTAATTTAACGCTGTGCAAAATTTGGGGAATTTTGGGAGAGGTGAAAATTTTCTCGATTTTTTTCTTGTGACAACTCGAGGTAAAAAACTCGAAAATCATAAACTCTACAAATAGGCTGATTTTTGTAGTATATGATTATTTTGGCGTAATTTAACGATGTGCAAAATTTGGGGAATTTTGGGAGAGGTGAAAATTTTCGAGATTTTTGACTTGTGACAACTCGAGGTGAAAATCTCGAAAATCATGAACTCTAAAAACGGGCTGATTTTTTAGTATATGATTATTTTGGCGTAATTTAACGCTCTGCAAAATTTAGGGAATTTTGGGAGAGGTGAAAATTTTCGAGATTTTTGACTTGTGACAACTCGAGGTGAAAATCTCAAAAATCATGAATTCTAAAAATGGACTGATTTTTTGTATATGATTATTTTGGCGTAATTTAACGCTGTGCAAAATTTGGGGAATTTTGGGAGGTGAAAATTTTCAATATTTTTGACTTGTGACGACTCGAGGTGAAAAACTCGAAAATCATAAACTCTAAAAATGTATTAATTTTTTTAGTATATGATAATTTGGCGTAATTTAACGCTGTGCAAAATTTGGGGAATTTTGGGAGAGGTGAAAATTTTCGAGATTTTTACTTGTGACAACTCGTGGTAAAAAACTCGAAAACATGAACTTTAAAAATAGGCTAATTTTTGTAGTATATGATTATTTTAACTTAATTTAACGCTGTGCAAAATTTGGGGAATTTTGGGAGAGGTGAAAATTTTCAAGATTTTTGACTTGTGACGACTCGAGGTGAATAACTCGAAAATCATGAACTCTAAATATGAATTAATTTTTTTAGTAAATGATTATTTTGGCGTAATCTAACGCTGTGCAAAATTTGGGGAATTTTAGGAGAGGTGAAAATTTTCAAGATTTTTTACTTTGACGACTCGAGGTAAAAAACTCGAAAATCATAAACTCTAAAAATAGGCTGATTTTTGGAGTATATGATTATTTTGGAGTAATTTAACGATGTGCAAAATTTGAGGAATTTTGGGAGATGTGAAAATTTTCGAGATTTTTGACTTGTGACTACGCGAGGTGAAAATCTCGAAAATCATGAACTCTAAAAACGGCCTGATTTTTTTAGTATATAATTATTTTGGCGTAATGTAACGCTGTGCAAAATTTGGGGAACTTTGGGAGAGGTGAAAATTTTCAAGATTTTTGACTTGTGACGACACGAGGTGAAAAACTCGAAAATCATAAACTCTAAAAATAGCCTGATTTTTTTGTACATGATTATTTTGGCGTAATTTAACGCTGTGCAAAATTGGGGAATTTTGGGAGAGGTTAAAATTTTTAAGATTTTAGATTTGTGAGACGACTCGAAGTGAAAAACTCGAAAATAATGAACTCTACAAATTGATTTTTGTAGTATATGATTATTATGGCGTAATCTAACGCTGAGCAATATTTGGGAGAGCTGAAAATTTTCAAGATTTTTGACTTGTGACGACACGAGGTGAAAAACTCGAAAATCATAAACTCTAAAAATAGCCTCATTTTTGTAGTATATGATTATTTTGGCTTAATTTAACGCTGTGCAAAATTTGGGGAATTTTTGGAGAGGTGAAAATTTTCGAGATTTTTGACTTGTGACAACTCCAGGTAAAAAACTCGAAAATCATAAACTCTAAAAATGGCATGATTTTTTTAGTATATGATTATTTTGGCGTAATGTAACGATGTGCAAAATTTGGGAAATTTTGGGAGAGGTGAAAATTTTCGAGATTTTTGACTTGTGACAACTCGAGGTAAAAAACTCGAAAATCATAAACTCTACAAATAGGCTGATTTTTGTAGTATATGATTATTTTGGCGTAATTTAACGCTGTTCAAAATTTGGGGAACTTTGGGAGAGATGAAAATTTTCAAGATTTTTCACTTGTGACAACTCGGGGCGAAAAACTCGAAAATCATGAACTCTAAAAATGGACTAATTTTTTTAGTATATGATAATTTGGCGTAATTTAACGCTGTGCACAATTTGGGGATTTTTGTGAGGTGAAAATTTTCAATATTTTTGACTTGTGACCACTGAGGTGAAAAACTCGAAAATCATAAACTCTAAAAATGGATTAATTTTTTTAGTATTTGATAATTTGGCGTAATTTAACGCTGTGCAAAATTTGGGGAATTTTGGGAGAGGTGAAAATTTTCGAGATTTTTGACTTGTGACAACTCGAGGTAAAACACTCGAAAACATGAACTTTAAAAATGGGCTAATTTTTGTAGTATATGATTATTTCAACTTAATTTAACGCTGTGCAATATTTGGGGAATTTTGGGAGAGGTTAAAATTTTCAAGATTTTAGATTTGTGAGACGACTCGAAGTGAAAAATTCGAGAATAATGAACTCTACAAATAGGCTGATTTTTGTAGTATATGATTATTTTGGCGTAATTTAACACTGTGCAAAATTTGGGGAATTTTGGGAGATGTGAAAATTTTCGAGATTTTTGACTTGTGACTACGCGAGGTGAAAATCTCGAAAATCATGAACTCTAAAAACGGCCTGATTTTTTTAGTATATAATTATTTTGGCGTAATGTAACGCTGTGCAAAATTTGGGGAACTTTGGGAGAGGTGAAAATTTTCAAGATTTTTTACCTTGACGACTCGAGGTGAAAAACTCAAAAATCATGAATTCTAAAAATGGGCTGATTTTTTAGTACATGATTATTTTGGCGTAATTTAACGCTGTGCAAAATTGGGGAATTTTGGGAGAGGTTAAAATTTTTAAGATTTTAGATTTGTGAGACGACTCGAAGTGAAAAACTCGAAAATAATGAACTCTACAAATTGATTTTTGTAGTATATGATTATTTTGGCGTAATCTAACGCTGAGCAATATTTGGGAATTTTTGGGAGAGCTGAAAATTTTCAAGATTTTTGACTTGTGACGACACGAGGTGAAAAACTCGAAAATCATAAACCCTAAAAATAGCCTGATTTTTGTAGTATATGATTATTTTGGCTTAATTTAACGCTGTGCAAAATTTGGGGAATTTTGGGAGAGGTGAAAATTTTCGAGATTTTTGACTTGTGACAACTCCAGGTAAAAAACTCGAAAATCATAAACTCTAAAAATGGCATGATTTTTTTTAGTATATGATTATTTTGGCGTAATGTAACGATGTGCAAAATTTGGGGAATTTTGGGAGAGGTGAAAATTTTCGAGATTTTTGACTTGTGACAACTCGAGGTGAAAATCTCGAAAATCATGAACTCTAAAAACGGGCTGATTTTTTTAGTATATGATTATTTTGGCGTAATTTAACGATGTGCAAAATTTGGGGAATTTTGGGAGAGGTGAAAATTTTCGAGATTTTTGACTTGTGACAACTCGAGGTAAAAAACTCGAAAATCATAAACTCTACAAATAGGCTGATTTTTGTAGTATATGATTATTTTGGCGTAATTTAACGCTGTGCAAAATTTGGGGAACTTTGGGAGAGATGAAAATTTTCAAGATTTTTGACTTGTGACAACTCGGGGTGAAAAACTCGAAAATCATGAACTCTAAAAATGGACTGATTTTTTTAGTATATGATAATTTGGCGTATTTTAACGCTGTGCACAATTTGGGGATTTTTGTGAGGTGAAAATTTTCAATATTTTTGACTTGTGACGACTCGAGGTGAAAAACTCGAAAATCATAAACTCTAAAAATGGATTAATTTTTTTAGTATATTATAATTTGGCGTAATTTAACGCTGTGCAAAATTTGGGGAATTTTGGGAGAGGTGAAAATTTTCGAGATTTTTACTTGTGACAACTCGAGGTAAAAAACTCGAAAACATGAACTTTAAAAATGGGCTAATTTTTGTAGTATATGATTATTTTAACTTAATTTAACGCTGTTCAAAATTTGGGGAATTTTGGGAGAGGCGAAAATTTTAAAGATTTTTGACTTGTGACGACTCGAGGTGAAAAACTCGAAAATCATGAACTCTAAAAATGAATTAATATTTTTAGTAAATGATTAATTTGGCGTAATCTAACGCAGTGCAAAATTTGGGGAATTTTGGGAGAGGTGAAAATTTTCAAGATTTTTTGCCTTGACGACTCGAGGTGAAAAACTCAAAAATCATGAATTCTAAAAATGGGCTGATTTTTTAGTACATGATTATTTTGGCGTAATTTAACGCTGTGCAAAATTTGGGGAATTTTAGTAGAGGTGAAAACTTTCAAGATTTTTTACTTGTGACTACTCGAGGTGAAAAAATCGAAAATCATGAACTCTAAAAATGATTTAATTTTTTTAGTAGATGATTATTTTAGCGTAATCTAACGCTGTGCAAAATTTGGGGAATTTTGGGAGAGGTGAAAATTTTCAAGATTTTTTACCTTGACGAATCGAGGTGAAAAACTCAAAAATCATGAATTCTAAAAATGGGCTGATTTTTAAGTACATGATTATTTTGGCGTAATTTAACGCTGTGCACAATTTGGGGAATTTTAGGAGAGGTGAAAATTTTCAAGATTTTTTACTTTGACGACTCGAGGTGAAAAACTCGAAAATCGTAAACTCTAAAAATAGGCTGATTTTTGGAGTAATGATTATTTTGGCGTAATTTAACGATGTGCAAAATTTGAGAAATTTTGGGAGATGTGAAAATTTTCGAGATTTTTGACTTGTGACTACGCGAGGTGAAAATCTCGAAAATCATGAACTCTAAAAACAGCCTGATTTTTTTAGTATATAATTATTTTGGCGTAATGTAACGCTGTGCAAAATTTGGGGAACTTTGGGAGAGGTTAAAATTTTTAAGATTTTAGATTTGTGAGACGACTCGAAGTGAAAAACTCGAAAATAATGAACTCTACAAATTGATTTTTGTAGTATATGATTATTTTGGCGTAATCTAACGCTGAGCAATATTTGGGAATTTTTGGGAGAGCTGAAAATTTTCAAGATTTTTGACTTGTGACGACTCGAGGTGAAAAACTCGAAAATCATAAACTCTAAAAATAGCCTGATTTTTGTAGTATATGATTATTTTGGCGTAATTTAACGATGTGCAAAATTTGGGGAATTTTGGGAGAGGTGAAAATTTTCGAGATTTTTGACTTGTGACAACTCGAGGTGAAAATCTCGAAAATCATGAACTCTAAAAACGGGCTGATTTTTTTAGTATATGATTATTTTGGCGTAATTTAACGCTGTGCAAAATTTAGGTATTTTTGGGAGAGGTGAAAATTTTCGAGATTTTTGACTTGTGACAACTCGAGGTGAAAATCTCAAAAATCATGAACTCTAAAAATGGACTGATTTTTTTGTATATGATTATTTTGGCGTAATTTAACGCTGTGCAAAATTTGGGTAATTTTGGGAGGTGAAAATTTTCAATATATTTGACTTGTGACGACTCGACGTGAAAAACTCGAAAATCATAAACTCTAAAAATGGATTGATTTTTTTAGTATATGATAATTTGGCGTAATTTAACGCTGTGCACAATTTGGGGATTTTTGTGAGGTGAAAATTTTCAATATTTTTGACTTGTGACCACTTGAGGTGAAAAACTCGAAAATCATAAACTCTAAAAATGGATTAATTTTTTTAGTATATGATAATTTGGCGTAATTTAACGCTGTGCAAAATTTGGGGAATTTTGGGAGAGGTGAAAATTTTCGAGATTTTTGACTTGCGACAACTCGAGGTAAAACACTCGAAATCATAAACTCTACAAATAGGCTGATTTTTGTAGTATATGATTATTTTGGCGTAATTTAAACCTGTGCAAAATTTGGGGAACTTTGGGAGAGATGAAAATTTTCAAGATTTTTGACTTGTGACAACTCGGTGTGAAAAACTCGAAAATCATGAACTCTAAAAATGGGCTGATTTTTGTAGTATATGATTATTTTGGCGTAATTTAACGCTGTGCAAAATTGGGGAATTTTGGGAGAGGTTAAAATTTTCAAGATTTTAGATTTGTGAGACGACTCGAAGCGAAAAACTCGAAAATAATGAACTCTACAAATAGGCTGATTTTTGTAGTATATGATTATTTTGGCGTAATTTAACGCTGTGCAAAATTTGGGGAATTTTGGGAGAGGTGAAAATTTTCTCGATTTTTTTCTTGTGACAACTCGAGGTAAAAAACTCGAAAATCATAAACTCTACAAATAGGCTGATTTTTGTAGTATATGATTATTTTGGCGTAATTTAACGATGTGCAAAATTTGGGGAATTTTGGGAGAGGTGAAAATTTTCGAGATTTTTGACTTGTGACAACTCGAGGTGAAAATCTCGAAAATCATGAACTCTAAAAACGGGCTGATTTTTTAGTATATGATTATTTTGGCGTAATTTAACGCTCTGCAAAATTTAGGGAATTTTGGGAGAGGTGAAAATTTTCGAGATTTTTGACTTGTGACAACTCGAGGTGAAAATCTCAAAAATCATGAATTCTAAAAATGGACTGATTTTTTGTATATGATTATTTTGGCGTAATTTAACGCTGTGCAAAATTTGGGGAATTTTGGGAGGTGAAAATTTTCAATATTTTTGACTTGTGACGACTCGAGGTGAAAAACTCGAAAATCATAAACTCTAAAAATGTATTAATTTTTTTAGTATATGATAATTTGGCGTAATTTAACGCTGTGCAAAATTTGGGGAATTTTGGGAGAGGTGAAAATTTTCGAGATTTTTACTTGTGACAACTCGTGGTAAAAAACTCGAAAACATGAACTTTAAAAATAGGCTAATTTTTGTAGTATATGATTATTTTAACTTAATTTAACGCTGTGCAAAATTTGGGGAATTTTGGGAGAGGTGAAAATTTTCAAGATTTTTGACTTGTGACGACTCGAGGTGAATAACTCGAAAATCATGAACTCTAAATATGAATTAATTTTTTTAGTAAATGATTATTTTGGCGTAATCTAACGCTGTGCAAAATTTGGGGAATTTTAGGAGAGGTGAAAATTTTCAAGATTTTTTACTTTGACGACTCGAGGTAAAAAACTCGAAAATCATAAACTCTAAAAATAGGCTGATTTTTGGAGTATATGATTATTTTGGAGTAATTTAACGATGTGCAAAATTTGAGGAATTTTGGGAGATGTGAAAATTTTCGAGATTTTTGACTTGTGACTACGCGAGGTGAAAATCTCGAAAATCATGAACTCTAAAAACGGCCTGATTTTTTTAGTATATAATTATTTTGGCGTAATGTAACGCTGTGCAAAATTTGGGGAACTTTGGGAGAGGTGAAAATTTTCAAGATTTTTGACTTGTGACGACACGAGGTGAAAAACTCGAAAATCATAAACTCTAAAAATAGCCTGATTTTTTTGTACATGATTATTTTGGCGTAATTTAACGCTGTGCAAAATTGGGGAATTTTGGGAGAGGTTAAAATTTTTAAGATTTTAGATTTGTGAGACGACTCGAAGTGAAAAACTCGAAAATAATGAACTCTACAAATTGATTTTTGTAGTATATGATTATTATGGCGTAATCTAACGCTGAGCAATATTTGGGAGAGCTGAAAATTTTCAAGATTTTTGACTTGTGACGACACGAGGTGAAAAACTCGAAAATCATAAACTCTAAAAATAGCCTCATTTTTGTAGTATATGATTATTTTGGCTTAATTTAACGCTGTGCAAAATTTGGGGAATTTTTGGAGAGGTGAAAATTTTCGAGATTTTTGACTTGTGACAACTCCAGGTAAAAAACTCGAAAATCATAAACTCTAAAAATGGCATGATTTTTTTAGTATATGATTATTTTGGCGTAATGTAACGATGTGCAAAATTTGGGAAATTTTGGGAGAGGTGAAAATTTTCGAGATTTTTGACTTGTGACAACTCGAGGTAAAAAACTCGAAAATCATAAACTCTACAAATAGGCTGATTTTTGTAGTATATGATTATTTTGGCGTAATTTAACGCTGTTCAAAATTTGGGGAACTTTGGGAGAGATGAAAATTTTCAAGATTTTTCACTTGTGACAACTCGGGGCGAAAAACTCGAAAATCATGAACTCTAAAAATGGACTAATTTTTTTAGTATATGATAATTTGGCGTAATTTAACGCTGTGCACAATTTGGGGATTTTTGTGAGGTGAAAATTTTCAATATTTTTGACTTGTGACCACTGAGGTGAAAAACTCGAAAATCATAAACTCTAAAAATGGATTAATTTTTTTAGTATTTGATAATTTGGCGTAATTTAACGCTGTGCAAAATTTGGGGAATTTTGGGAGAGGTGAAAATTTTCGAGATTTTTGACTTGTGACAACTCGAGGTAAAACACTCGAAAACATGAACTTTAAAAATGGGCTAATTTTTGTAGTATATGATTATTTCAACTTAATTTAACGCTGTGCAATATTTGGGGAATTTTGGGAGAGGTTAAAATTTTCAAGATTTTAGATTTGTGAGACGACTCGAAGTGAAAAATTCGAGAATAATGAACTCTACAAATAGGCTGATTTTTGTAGTATATGATTATTTTGGCGTAATTTAACACTGTGCAAAATTTGGGGAATTTTGGGAGATGTGAAAATTTTCGAGATTTTTGACTTGTGACTACGCGAGGTGAAAATCTCGAAAATCATGAACTCTAAAAACGGCCTGATTTTTTTAGTATATAATTATTTTGGCGTAATGTAACGCTGTGCAAAATTTGGGGAACTTTGGGAGAGGTGAAAATTTTCAAGATTTTTTACCTTGACGACTCGAGGTGAAAAACTCAAAAATCATGAATTCTAAAAATGGGCTGATTTTTTAGTACATGATTATTTGGCGTAATTTAACGCTGTGCAAAATTGGGGAATTTTGGGAGAGGTTAAAATTTTTAAGATTTTAGATTTGTGAGACGACTCGAAGTGAAAAACTCGAAAATAATGAACTCTACAAATTGATTTTTGTAGTATATGATTATTTTGGCGTAATCTAACGCTGAGCAATATTTGGGAATTTTTGGGAGAGCTGAAAATTTTCAAGATTTTTGACTTGTGACGACACGAGGTGAAAAACTCGAAAATCATAAACCCTAAAAATAGCCTGATTTTTGTAGTATATGATTATTTTGGCTTAATTTAACGCTGTGCAAAATTTGGGGAATTTTGGGAGAGGTGAAAATTTTCGAGATTTTTGACTTGTGACAACTCCAGGTAAAAAACTCGAAAATCATAAACTCTAAAAATGGCATGATTTTTTTTAGTATATGATTATTTTGGCGTAATGTAACGATGTGCAAAATTTGGGGAATTTTGGGAGAGGTGAAAATTTTCGAGATTTTTGACTTGTGACAACTCGAGGTGAAAATCTCGAAAATCATGAACTCTAAAAACGGGCTGATTTTTTTAGTATATGATTATTTTGGCGTAATTTAACGATGTGCAAAATTTGGGGAATTTTGGGAGAGGTGAAAATTTTCGAGATTTTTGACTTGTGACAACTCGAGGTAAAAAACTCGAAAATCATAAACTCTACAAATAGGCTGATTTTTGTAGTATATGATTATTTTGGCGTAATTTAACGCTGTGCAAAATTTGGGGAACTTTGGGAGAGATGAAAATTTTCAAGATTTTTGACTTGTGACAACTCGGGGTGAAAAACTCGAAAATCATGAACTCTAAAAATGGACTGATTTTTTTAGTATATGATAATTTGGCGTATTTTAACGCTGTGCACAATTTGGGGATTTTTGTGAGGTGAAAATTTTCAATATTTTTGACTTGTGACGACTCGAGGTGAAAAACTCGAAAATCATAAACTCTAAAAATGGATTAATTTTTTTAGTATATTATAATTTGGCGTAATTTAACGCTGTGCAAAATTTGGGGAATTTTGGGAGAGGTGAAAATTTTCGAGATTTTTACTTGTGACAACTCGAGGTAAAAAACTCGAAAACATGAACTTTAAAAATGGGCTAATTTTTGTAGTATATGATTATTTTAACTTAATTTAACGCTGTTCAAAATTTGGGGAATTTTGGGAGAGGCGAAAATTTTAAAGATTTTTGACTTGTGACGACTCGAGGTGAAAAACTCGAAAATCATGAACTCTAAAAATGAATTAATATTTTTAGTAAATGATTAATTTGGCGTAATCTAACGCAGTGCAAAATTTGGGGAATTTTGGGAGAGGTGAAAATTTTCAAGATTTTTTGCCTTGACGACTCGAGGTGAAAAACTCAAAAATCATGAATTCTAAAAATGGGCTGATTTTTTAGTACATGATTATTTTGGCGTAATTTAACGCTGTGCAAAATTTGGGGAATTTTAGTAGAGGTGAAAATTTTCAAGATTTTTTACTTGTGACTACTCGAGGTGAAAAAATCGAAAATCATGAACTCTAAAAATGATTTAATTTTTTTAGTAGATGATTATTTTAGCGTAATCTAACGCTGTGCAAAATTTGGGGAATTTTGGGAGAGGTGAAAATTTTCAAGATTTTTTACCTTGACGAATCGAGGTGAAAAACTCAAAAATCATGAATTCTAAAAATGGGCTGATTTTTAAGTACATGATTATTTTGGCGTAATTTAACGCTGTGCACAATTTGGGGAATTTTAGGAGAGGTGAAAATTTTCAAGATTTTTTACTTTGACGACTCGAGGTGAAAAACTCGAAAATCGTAAACTCTAAAAATAGGCTGATTTTTGGAGTAATGATTATTTTGGCGTAATTTAACGATGTGCAAAATTTGAGAAATTTTGGGAGATGTGAAAATTTTCGAGATTTTTGACTTGTGACTACGCGAGGTGAAAATCTCGAAAATCATGAACTCTAAAAACAGCCTGATTTTTTTAGTATATAATTATTTTGGCGTAATGTAACGCTGTGCAAAATTTGGGGAACTTTGGGAGAGGTTAAAATTTTTAAGATTTTAGATTTGTGAGACGACTCGAAGTGAAAAACTCGAAAATAATGAACTCTACAAATTGATTTTTGTAGTATATGATTATTTTGGCGTAATCTAACGCTGAGCAATATTTGGGAATTTTTGGGAGAGCTGAAAATTTTCAAGATTTTTGACTTGTGACGACTCGAGGTGAAAAACTCGAAAATCATAAACTCTAAAAATAGCCTGATTTTTGTAGTATATGATTATTTTGGCTTAATTTAACGCTGTGCAAAATTTGGGGAATTTTGGGAGAGGTGAAAATTTTCAAGATTTTTGACTTTTGACGACTCGAGGTGAAAAAACCTAAAATCATGAACGCTAAAAATGAACTAATTTTTTTAGTAAATGATTATTTTGGCGTAATCTAACGCTGTGCAAAATTTGGGGAATTTTGGGAGAGGTGAAAATTTTCAAAATTTTTGGCTTGTGACAACTCGAGGTGAAAATTTCGAAAATCATGAACTCTAAAAATGAATTAATTTTTTTAGTAAATGATTATTTTGGCGTAATCTAACGCAGTGCAAAATTTGGGGAATTTTGGGAGAGGTGAAAATTTTCAAGATTTTTTACCTTGACGACTCGAGGTGAAAAACTCAAAAATCATGAATTCTAAAAATGGGCTGATTTTTTAGTACATGATTATTTTGGCGTAATTTAACGCTGTGCAAAATTTGGGGAATTTTAGGAGAGGTGAAAAATTTCAAGATTTTTTACTTGTGACTACGCGAGGTGAAAAAATCGAAAATCATCAACTCTAAAAATGATTTAATTTTTTTAGTAGATGATTATTTTAGCGTAATCTAACGCTGTGCAAAATTTGGGGAATTTTGGGAGAGATTTATTACTTTGACGACTCGAGGTGAAAAACTCGAAAATCATAAACTCTAAAAATAGGCTGATTTTTGGAGTAATGATTATTTTGGCGTAATTTAACGATGTGCAAAATTTGAGGAATTTTGGGAGATGTGAAAATTTTCGAGATTTTTGACTTGTGACTACGCGAGGTGAAAATCTCGAAAATCATGAACTCTAAAAATGAATTAATTTTTTTAGTAAATGATTATTTTGGCGTAATCTAACGCAGTGCAAAATTTGGGGAATTTTGGGAGAGGTGAAAATGTTCAAGATTTTTTACCTTGACGACTCGAGGTGAAAAACTCAAAAATCATGAATTCTAAAAATGGGCTGATTTTTTAGTACATGATTATTTTGGCGTAATTTAACGCTGTGCAAAATTTGGGGAATTTTAGGAGAGGTGAAAATTTTCAAGATTTTTTACTTGTGACTACGCGAGTTGAAAAAATCGAAAATCATGAACTCTAAAAATGATTTAATTTTTTTAGTAGATGATTATTTTAGCGTAATCTAACGCTGTGCAAAATTTGGGGAATTTTGGGAGAGGTGAAAATTTTCAAGATTTTTTACCTTGACGACTCGAGGTGAAAAACTCAAAAATCATGAATTCTAAAAATGGGCTGATTTTTTAGTACATGATTATTTTGGCGTAATTTAACGCTGTGCAAAATTTGGGGAATTTTAGGAGAGGTGAAAATTTTCAAGATTTTTTACTTTGACGATCGAGGTGAAAAACTCGAAAATCGTAAACTCTAAAAATAGGCTGATTTTTGGAGTAATGATTATTTTGGCGTAATTTAACGATGTGCAAAATTTGAGGAATTTTGGGAGATGTGAAAATTTTCGAGATTTTTGACTTGTGACTACGCGAGGTGAAAATCTTGAAAATCATGAACTCTAAAAACAGCCTGATTTTTTTAGTATATAATTATTTTGGCGTAATGTAACGCTGTGCAAAATTTGGGGAACTTTGGGAGAGATGAAAATTTTCAAGATTTTTGACTTGTGACAACTCGGGGTGAAAAACTCGAAAATCATGAACTCTAAAAATGGGCTGATTTTTGCAGTATATGATTATTTTGGCGTAATTTAACGCTGTGCAAAATTGGGGAATTTTGGGAGAGGTTAAAATTTTTAAGATTTTTTACCTTGAAGACTCGAGGTGAAAAACTCAAAAATCATGAATTCTAAAAATGGGCTGATTTTTTAGTACATGATTATTTTGGCGTAATTTAACGCTGTGCAAAATTGGGGAATTTTGGGAGAGGTTAAAATTTTTAAGATTTTAGATTTGTGAGACGACTCGAAGTGAAAAACTCGAAAATAATGAACTCTACAAATTGATTTTTGTAGTATATGATTATTTTGGCGTAATCTAACGCTGAGCAATATTTGGGAATTTTTGGGAGAGCTGAAAATTTTCAAGATTTTTGACTTTTGACGACTCGAGGTGAAAAAACCTAAAATCATGAACTCTAAAAATGAACTAATTTTTTTAGTAAATGATTATTTTGGCGTAATCTAACGCTGTGCAAAATTTGGGGAATTTTGGGAGAGGTGAAAATTTTCAAAATTTTTGATTTGTGACAACTCGAGGTGAAAATCTCGAAAATCATGAACTCTAAAAATGAATTAATTTTTTTAACAAATGATTATTTTGGCGTAATCTAACGCAGTGCAAAATTTGGGGAATTTTGGGAAAGGTGAAAATTTTCAAGATTTTTTACCTTGACGACTCGAGGGGAAAAACTCAAAAATCATGAATTCTAAAAATGGGCTGATTTTTTAGTACATGATTATTTTGGCGTAATTTAACGCTGTGCAAAATTTGGGGAATTTTAGGAGAGGTGAAAATTTTCAAGATTTTTTACTTGTGACTACGCGAGGTGAAAAAATCGAAAATCATCAACTCTAAAAATAGGCTGATTTTTGGAGTAATGATTATTTTGGCGTAATTTAACGATGTGCAAAATTTGAGGAATTTTGGGAGATGTGAAAATTTTCGAGATTTTTGACTTGTGACTACGCGAGTTGAAAATCTCGAAAATCATGAACTCTAGAAACAGCCTGATTTTTTTAGTATATAATTATTTTGGCGTAATGTAACGCTGTGCAAAATTTGGGGAACTTTGGGAGAGGTGAAAATTTTCAAGATTTCTTACCTTGACGACTCGAGGTGAAAAACTCAAAAATCATGAATTCTAAAAATGGGCTGATTTTTTAGTACATGATTATTTTGGCGTAATTTAACGCTGTGCAAAATTGGGGAATTTTGGGAGAGGTTAAAATTTTTAAGATTTTAGATTTGTGAGACGACTCGAAGTGAAAAACTCGAAAATAATGAACTCTACAAATTGATTTTTGTAGTATATGATTATTATGGCGTAATCTAACGCTGAGCAATATTAGGGAGAGCTGAAAATTTTCAAGATTTTTGACTTGTGACGACACGAGGTGAAAAACTCGAAAATCATAAACTCTAAAAATAGCCTCATTTTTGTAGTATATGATTATTTTGGCTTAATTTAACGCTGTGCAAAATTTGGGGAATTTTTGGAGAGGTGAAAATTTTCGAGATTTTTGACTTGTGACAACTCCAGGTAAAAAACTCGAAAATCATAAACTCTAAAAATGGCATGATTTTTTTTAGTATATGATTATTTTGGCGTAATGTAACGATGTGCAAAATTTGGGGAATTTTGGGAGAGGTGAAAATTTTCGAGATTTTTGACTTGTGACAACTCGAGGTAAAAAACTCGAAAATCATAAACTCTACAAATAGGCTGATTTTTGTAGTATATGATTATTTTGGCGTAATTTAACGCTGTGCAAAATTTGGGGAACTTTGGGAGAGATGAAAATTTTCAAGATTTTTCACTTGTGACAACTCGGGGCGAAAAACTCGAAAATCATGAACTCTAAAAATGGACTGATTTTTTTAGTATATGATAATTTGGCGTAATTTAACGCTGTGCAAAATTTGGGGAATTTTGGGAGAGGTGAAAATTTTCAATATTTTTGACTTGTGACCACTGAGGTGAAAAACTCGAAAATCATAAACTCTAAAAATGGATTAATTTTTGTAGTATATGATTATTTTAACTTAATTTAACGCTGTGCAATATTTGGGGAATTTTGGGAGAGGTGAAAATTTTCAAGATTTTTTACCTTGACGACTCGAGGTGAAAAACTCAAAAATCATGAATTCTAAAAATGGGCTGATTTTTTAGTACATGATTATTTTGGCGTAATTTAACGCTGTGCAAAATTGGGGAATTTTGGGAGAGGTTAAAATTTTTAAGATTTTAGATTTGTGAGACGACTCGAAGTGAAAAACTCGAAAATAATGAACTCTACAAATTGATTTTTGTAGTATATGATTATTTTGGCGTAATCTAACGCTGAGCAATATTTGGGAATTTTTGGGAGAGCTGAAATTTTTCAAGATTTTTGACTTGTGACGACACGAGGTGAAAAACTCGAAAATCATAAACTCTAAAAATAGCCTGATTTTTGTAGTATATGATTATTTTGGCTTAATTTAACGCTGTGCAAAATTTGGGGAATTTTGGGAGAGGTGAAAATTTTCGAGATTTTTGACTTGTGACAACTCCAGGTAAAAAACTCGAAAATCATAAACTCTAAAAATGGCATGATTTTTTTTAGTATATGATTATTTTGGCGTAATGTAACGATGTGCAAAATTTGGGGAATTTTGGGAGAGGTGAAAATTTTCGAGATTTTTGACTTGTGACAACTCGAGGTGAAAATCTCGAAAATCATTAACTCTAAAAACGGGCTGATTTTTTTAGTATATGATTATTTTGGCGTAATTTAACGATGTGCAAAATTTGGGGAATTTTGGGAGAGGTGAAAATTTTCGAGATTTTTGACTTGTGCCAACTCGAGGTAAAAAACTCGAAAATCATAAACTCTACAAATAGGCTGATTTTTGTAGTATATGATTATTTTGGCGTAATTTAACGCTGTGCACAATTTGGGGATTTTTGTGAGGTGAAAATTTTCAATATTTTTGACTTGTGACCACTTGAGGTGAAAAACTCGAAAATCATAAACTCTAAAAATGGATTAATTTTTTTAGTATATGATAATTTGGCGTAATTTAACGCTGTGCAAAATTTGGGGAATTTTGGGAGAGGTGAAAATTTTCGAGATTTTTGACTTGCGACAACTCGAGGTAAAACACTCGAAAACATGAACTTTAAAAATGGGCTAATTTTTGTAGTATATGATTATTTTAACTTAATTTAACGCTGTGCAAAATTTGGGGAATTTTGGGAGAGGTGAAAATTTGCGAGATATTTGACTTGTGACAACTCGAGGTAAAAAACTCGAAAATCATAAACTCTACAAATAGGCTGATTTTTGTAGTATATGATTATTTTGGCGTAATTTAACGCTGTGCAAAATTTGGGGAACTATGGGAGAGATGAAAATTTTCTAGATTTTTGACTTGTGACAACTCGGGGTGAAAAACTCGAAAATCATGAACTCTAAAAATGGGCTGATTTTTGTAGTATATGATTATTTTGGCGTAATTTAACGCTGTGCAAAATTGGGGAATTTTGGGAGAGGTTAAAATTTTCAAGATTTTAGATTTGAGAGACGACTCGAAGTGAAAAACTCGAAAATAATGAACTCTACAAATAGGCTGATTTTTGTAGTATATGATTATTTTGGCGTAATTTAACGCTGTGCAAAATTTGCGGAATTTTGGGAGAGGTGAAAATTTTCGAGATTTTTGACTTGTGACAAAAAAAAACTCGAAAATCATAAACTCTACAAATAGGCTGATTTTTGTAGTATATGATTATTTTGGCGTAATTTAATGCTCTGCAAAATTTGGGGAATTTTGGGAGGTGAAAATTTTCAATATTTTTGACTTGTGACGACTCGAGGTGAAAAACTCGAAAATCATAAACTCTAAAAATGGATTAATTTTTTTAGTATATGATAATTTGGCGTAATTTAACGCTGTGCAAAATTTGGGGAATTTTGGGAGAGGTGAAAATTTTCGAGATTTTTACTTGTGACAACTCGAGGTAAAAAACTCGAAAACATGAACTTTAAAAATGGGCTAATTTTTGTAGTATATGATTATTTTAACTTAATTTAACGCTGTGCAAAATTTGGGGAATTTTGGCAGAGGTGAAAATTTTCAAGATTTTTGACTTGTGACGACTCGAGGTGAAAAACTCGAAAATCATGAACTCTAAAAATGACTTAATATTTTTAGTAAATGATTATTTTGGCGTAATCTAACGCAGTGCAAAATTTGGGGAATTTTGGGAGAGGTGAAAATTTTCAAGATTTTTTACCTTGACGACTCGAGGTGAAAAACTCAAAAATCATGAATTCTAAAAATGGGCTGATTTTTTAGTACATGATTATTTTGGCGTAATTTAACGCTGTGCAAAATTTGGGGAATTTTAGGAGAGGTGAAAATTTTCAAGATTTTTTACTTGTGACTACGCGAGGTGAAAAAATCAAAAATCATGAACTCTAAAAATGATTTAATTTTTTTAGTACATGATTATTTTGGCGTAATTTAACGCTGTGCAAAATTTGGGGAATTTTAGGAGAGGTGAAAATTTTCAAGATTTTTTACTTTGACGACTCGAGGTGAAAAACTCGAAAATCGTAAACTCTAAAAATAGGCTGATTTTTGGAGTAATGATTATTTTGGCGTAATTTAACGATGTGCAAAATTTGAGGAATTTTGGGAGATGTGAAAATTTTCGAGATTTTTGACTTGTGACTACGCGAGGTGAAAATCTCGAAAATCATGAACTCTAAAAACAGCCTGATTTTTTTAGTATATAATTATTTTGGCGTAATGTAACGCTGTGCAAAATTTGGGGAACTTTGGGAGAGATGAAAATTTTCAAGATTTTTGACTTGTGAAAACTCGGGGTGAAAAACTCGAATATCATGAACTCTAAAAATGGGCTGATTTTTGTAGTATATGATTATGTTGGCGTAATTTAACGCTGTGCAAAATTGGGGAATTTTGGGAGAGGTTAAAATTTTTAAGATTTTTTACCTTGAAGACTCGAGGTGAAAAACTCAAAAATCATGAATTCTAAAAATGGGCTGATTTTTTAATACATGATTATTTTGGCGTAATTTAACGCTGTGCAAAATTGGGGAATTTTGGGAGAGGTTAAAATTTTTAAGATTTTAGATTTGTGAGACGACTCGAAGTGAAAAACTCGAAAATCATAAACTCTAAAAATAGGCTGATTTTTGGAGTAATGATTATTTTGGCGTAATTTAACGATGTGCAAAATTTGAGGAATTTTGGGAGATGTGAAAATTTTCGAGATTTTTGACTTGTGACTACGCGAGGTGAAAATCTCGAAAATCATGAACTCTAAAAACAGCCTGATTTTTTTAGTATATAATTATTTTGGCGTAATGTAACGCTGTGCAAAATTTGGGGAACTTTGGGAGAGATGAAAATTTTCAAGATTTTTGACTTGTGACAACTCGGGGTGAAAATCTCGAAAATCATGAACTCTAAAAACAGCCTGATTTTTTTAGTATATAATTATTTTGGCGTAATGTAACGCTGTGCAAAATTTGGGGAACTTTGGGAGAGATGAAAATTTTCAAGATTTTTGACTTGTGACAACTCGGGGTGAAAAACTCGAAAATCATGAACTCTAAAAATGGGCTGATTTTTGTAGTATATGATTATTTTGGCGTAATTTAACGCTGTGCAAAATTGGGGAATTTTGGGAGAGGTTAAAATTTTCAAGATTTTAGATTTGAAAGACGACTCGAAGTGAAAAACTCGAAAATAATGAACTCTACAAATAGGCTGATTTTTGTAGTATATGATTATTTTGGCGTAATTTAACGCTGTGCAAAATTTGCGGAATTTTGGGAGACGTGAAAATTTTCGAGATTTTTGACTTGTGACAAAAAAAAACTCGAAAATCATAAACTCTACAAATAGGCTGATTTTTGTAGTATATGATTATTTTGGCGTAATTTAATGCTGTGCAAAATTTGGGGAATTTTGGGAGGTGAAAATTTTCAATATTTTTGACTTGTGACGACTCGAGGTGAAAAACTCGAAAATCATAAACTCTAAAAATGGATTAATTTTTTTAGTATATGATAATTTGGCGTAATTTAACGCTGTGCAAAATTTGGGGAATTTTGGGAGAGGTGAAAATTTTCGAGATTTTTACTTGTGGCAACTCGAGGTAAAAATCTCGAAAACATGAACTTTAAAAATGGGCTAATTTTTGTAGTATATGATTATTTTAACTTAATTTAACGCTGTGCAATATTTGGGGAATTTTGGGAGAGGTGAAAATTTTCAAGATTTTTTACCTTGACGACTCGAGGTGAAAAACTCAAAAATCATGAATTCTAAAAATGGGCTGATTTTTTAGTACATGATTATTTTGGCGTAATTTAACGCTGTGCAAAATTGGGGAATTTTGGGAGAGGTTAAAATTTTTAAGATTTTAGATTTGTGAGACGACTCGAAGTGAAAAACTCGAAAATAATGAAATCTACAAATTGATTTTTGTAGTATATGATTATTTTGGCGTAATCTAACGCTGAGCAATATTTGGGAATTTTTGGGAGAGCTGAAATTTTTCAAGATTTTTGACTTGTGACGACACGAGGTGAAAAACTCGAAAATCATAAACTCTAAAAATAGCCTGATTTTTGTAGTATATGATTATTTTGGCTTAATTTAACGCTGTGCAAAATTTGGGGAATTTTGGGAGAGGTGAAAATTTTCGAGATTTTTGACTTGTGACAACTCCAGGTAAAAAACTCGAAAATCATAAACTCTAAAAATGGCATGATTTTTTTTAGTATATGATTATTTTGGCGTAATGTAACGATGTGCAAAATTTGGGGAATTTTGGGAGAGGTGAAAATTTTCGAGATTTTTGACTTGTGACAACTCGAGGTGAAAATCTCGAAAATCATTAACTCTAAAAACGGGCTGATTTTTGTAGTATATGATTATTTTAACTTAATTTAACGCTGTGCAAAATTTGGGGAATTTTGGGAGAGGTGAAAATTTGCGAGATTTTTGACTTGTGACAACTCGAGGTAAAAAACTCGAAAATCATAAACTCTACAAATAGGCTGATTTTTGTAGTATATGATTATTTTGGCGTAATTTAACGCTGTGCAAAATTTGGGGAACTATGGGAGAGATGAAAATTTTCTAGATTTTTGACTTGTGACAACTCGGGGTGAAAAACTCGAAAATCATGAACTCTAAAAATGGGCTGATTTTTGTAGTATATGATTATTTTGGCGTAATTTAACGCTGTGCAAAATTGGGGAATTTTGGGAGAGGTTAAAATTTTCAAGATTTTAGATTTGAGAGACGACTCGAAGTGAAAAACTCGAAAATAATGAACTCTACAAATAGGCTGATTTTTGTAGTATATGATTATTTTGGCGTAATTTAACGCTGTGCAAAATTTGCGGAATTTTGGGAGAGGTGAAAATTTTCGAGATTTTTGCCTTGTGACAAAAAAAAAACTCGAAAATCATAAACTCTACAAATAGGCTGATTTTTGTAGTATATGATTATTTTGGCGTAATTTAATGCTCTGCAAAATTTGGGGAATTTTGGGAGGTGAAAATTTTCAATATTTTTGACTTGTGACGACTCGAGGTGAAAAACTCGAAAATCATAAACTCTAAAAATGGATTAATTTTTTTATTATATGATAATTTGGCGTAATTTAACGCTGTGCAAAATTTGGGGAATTTTGGGAGAGGTGAAAATTTTCGAGATTTTTACTTGTGACAACTCGAGGTAAAAAACTCGAAAACATGAACTTTAAAAATGGGCTCATTTTTGTAGTATATGATTATTTTGGCGTAATCTAACGCAGTGCAAAATTTGGGGAATTTTGGGAGAGGTGAAAATTTTCAAGATTTTTTACCTTGACGACTCGAGGTGAAAAACTCAAAAATCATGAATTCTAAAAATGGGCTGATTTTTTAGTACATGATTATTTTGGCGTAATTTAACGCTGTGCAAAATTTGGGGAATTTTAGGAGAGGTGAAAATTTTCAAGATTTTTTACTTGTGACTACGCGAGGTGAAAAAATCAAAAATCATGAACTCTAAAAATGATTTAATTTTTTTAGTACATGATTATTTTGGCGTAATTTAACGCTGTGCAAAATTTGGGGAATTTTAGGAGAGGTGAAAATTTTCAAGATTTTTTACTTTGACGACTCGAGGTGAAAAACTCGAAAATCTTAAACTCTAAAAATAGGCTGATTTTTGGAGTAATGATTATTTTGGCGTAATTTAACGATGTGCAAAATTTGAGGAATTTTGGGAGATGTGAAAATTTTCGAGATTTTTGACTTGTGACTACGCGAGGTGAAAATCTCGAAAATCATGAACTCTAAAAACAGCCTGATTTTTTTAGTATATAATTATTTTGGCGTAATGTAACGCTGTGCAAAATTTGGGGAACTTTGGGAGAGATGAAAATTTTCAAGATTTTTGACTTGTGACAACTCGGGGTGAAAAACTCGAATATCATGAACTCTAAAAATGGGCTGATTTTTGTAGTATATGATTATGTTGGCGTAATTTAACGCTGTGCAAAATTGGGGAATTTTGGGAGAGGTTAAAATTTTTAAGATTTTTTACCTTGAAGACTCGAGGTGAAAAACTCAAAAATCATGAATTCTAAAAATGGGCTGATTTTTTAATACATGATTATTTTGGCGTAATTTAACGCTGTGCAAAATTGGGGAATTTTGGGAGAGGTTAAAATTTTTAAGATTTTAGATTTGTGAGACGACTCGAAGTGAAAAACTCGAAAATCATAAACTCTAAAAATAGGCTGATTTTTGGAGTAATGATTATTTTGGCGTAATTTAACGATGTGCAAAATTTGAGGAATTTTGGGAGAGGTGAAAATTTTCGAGATTTTTGACTTGTGACTACGCGAGGTGAAAATCTCGAAAATCATGAACTCTAAAAACAGCCTGATTTTTTTAGTATATAATTATTTTGGCGTAATGTAACGCTGTGCAAAATTTGGGGAACTTTGGGAGAGATGAAAATTTTCAAGATTTTTGACTTGTGACAACTCGAAGTGAAAATCTCGAAAATCATGAACTCTAAAAACAGCCTGATTTTTTTAGTATATAATTATTTTGGCGTAATGTAACGCTGTGCAAAATATGGGGAACTTTGGGAGAGATGAAAATTTTCAAGATTTTTGACTTGTGACAACTCGGGGTGAAAAACTCGAAAATCATGAACTCTAAAAATGGGCTGATTTTTGTAGTATATGATTATTTTGGCGTAATTTAACGCTGTGCAAAATTGGGGAATTTTGGGAGAGGTTAAAATTTTCAAGATTTTAGATTTGAAAGACGACTCGAAGTGAAAAACTCGAAAATAATGAACTCTACAAATAGGCTGATTTTTGTAGTATATGATTATTTTGGCGTAATTTAACGCTGTGCAAAATTTGCGGAATTTTGGGAGAGGTGAAAATTTTCGAGATTTTTGACTTGTGACAAAAAAAAACTCGAAAATCATAAACTCTACAAATAGGCTGATTTTTGTAGTATATGATTATTTTGGCGTAATTTAATGCTGTGCAAAATTTGGGGAATTTTGGGAGGTGAAAATTTTCAATATTTTTGACTTGTGACGACTCGAGGTGAAAAACTCGAAAATCATAAACTCTAAAAATGGATTAATTTTTTTAGTATATGATAATTTGGCGTAATTTAACGTTGTGCAAAATTTGGGGAATTTTGGGAGAGGTGAAAATTTTCGAGATTTTTACTTGTGGCAACTCGAGGTAAAAATCTCGAAAACATGAACTTTAAAAATGGGCTAATTTTTGTAGTATATGATTATTTTAACTTAATTTAACGCTGTGCAAAATTTGGAGAATTTTGGGAGAGGTGAAAATTTTCAAGATTTTTGACTTGTGACGACTCGAGGTGAAAAACTCGAAAATCATGAACTCTAAAAATTAATTAATATTTTTAGTAAATGATTATTTTGGCGTAATCTAACGCAGTGCAAAATTTGGGGAATTTTGGGAGAGGTGAAAATTTTCAAGATTTTTTACCTTGACGACTCGAGGTGAAAAACTCAAAAATCATGAATTCTAAAAATGGGCTAATTTTTTAGTACATGATTATTTTGGCGTAATTTAACGCTGTGCAAAATTTGGGGAATTTTAGGAGAGGTGAAAATTTTCAAGATTTTTTACTTGTGACTACGCGAGGTGAAAAAATCGAAAATCATGAACTCTAAAAATGATTTAATTTTTTTAGTAGATGATTATTTTAGGGTAATCTAACGCTGTGCAAAATTTGGGGAATTTTGGGAGAGGTGAAAATTTTCAAGATTTTTTACCTTGACGACTCGAGGTGAAAAACTCAAAAATCATGAATTCTAAAAATGGGCTGATTTTTGGAGTAATGATTATTTTGGCGTAATTTAACGCTGTGCAAAATTTGAGGAATTTTAGGAGAGGTGAAAATTTTCAAAATTTTTTACTTTGACGACTCGAGGTGAAAAACTCGAAAATCGTAAACTCTAAAAATAGGCTGATTTTTGGAGTAATGATTATTTTGGCGTAATTTAACGATGTGCAAAATTTGAGGAATTTTGGGAGATATGAAAATTTTCGACATTTTTGACTTGTGACTACGCGAGGTGAAAATCTCGAAAATCATGAACTCTAAAAACAGCCTGATTTTTTTAGTATATAATTATTTTGGCGTAATGTAACGCTGTGCAAAATTTGGGGAACTTTGGGAGAGATGAAAATTTTCAAGATTTTTGACTTGTGACAACTCGGGGTGAAAAACTCGAAAATCATGAACTCTAAAAACAGCCTGATTTTTTTAGTATATAATTATTTTGGCGTAATGTAACGCTGTGCAAAATTTGGGGAACTTTGGGAGAGATGAAAATTTTCGAGATTTTTACTTGTGACAACTCGAGGTAAAAAACTCGAAAACATGAACTTTAAAAAAGGGCTAATTTTTGTAGTATATGATTATTTTGGCGTAATTTAACGCTGTGCAAAATTGGGGAATTTTGGGAGAGGTTAAAATTTTCAAGATTTTAGATTTGAGAGACGACTCGAAGTGAAAAACTCGAAAATAATGAACTCTACAAATAGGCTGATTTTTGTAGTATATGATTATTTTGGCGTAATTTAACGCTGTGCAAAATTTGGGGAATTTTGGGAGAGGTTAAAATTTTCAAGATTTTAGATTTGAAAGACGACTCGAAGTGAAAAACTCGAAAATAATGAACTCTACAAATAGGCTGATTTTTGTAGTATATGATTATTTTGGCGTAATTTAACGCTGTGCAAAATTTGCGGAATTTTGGGAGAGGTGAAAATTTTCGAGATTTTTGACTTGTGACAAAAAAAAACTCGAAAATCATAAACTCTACAAATAGGCTGATTTTTGTAGTATATGATTATTTTGGCGTAATTTAATGCTGTGCAAAATTTGGGGAATTTTGGGAGGTGAAAATTTTCGAGATTTTTTACTTGTGACGACTCGAGGTGAAAAACTCGAAAATCATAAACTCTAAAAATGGATTAATTTTTTTAGTATATGATAATTTGGCGTAATTTAACGCTGTGCAAAATTTGGGGAATTTTGGGAGAGGTGAAAATTTTCTCGATTTTTTTCTTGTGACAACTCGAGGTAAAAAACTCGAAAATCATGAACTCTAAAAATGGGCTGATTTTTGTAGTATATGATTATTTTGGCGTAATTTAACGCTGTGCAAAATTGGGGAATTTTGGGAGAGGTTAAAATTTTCAAGATTTTAGATTTGAAAGACGACTCGAAGTGAAAAACTCGAAAATAATGAACTCTACAAATAGGCTGATTTTTGTAGGATATGATTATTTTGGCGTAATTTAACGCTGTGCAAAATTTGCGGAATTTTGGGAGAGGTGAAAATTTTCGAGATTTTTGACTTGTGACAAAAAAAAACTCGAAAATCATAAACTCTACAAATAGGCTGATTTTTGTAGTATATGATTATTTTGGCGTAATTTAATGCTGTGCAAAATTTGGGGAATTTTGGGAGGTGAAAATTTTCAATATTTTTGACTTGTGACGACTCGAGGTGAAAAACTCGAAAATCATAAACTCTAAAAATGGATTAATTTTTTTAGTATATGATAATTTGGCGTAATTTAACGCTGTGCAAAATTTGGGGAATTTTGGGAGAGGTGAAAATTTTCGAGATTTTTACTTGTGACAAATCGAGGTAAAAAACTCGAAAACATGAACTTTAAAAATGGGCTAATTTTTGTAGTATATGATTATTTTAACTTAATTTAACGCTGTGCAAAATTTGGGGAATTTTGGGAGAGGTGAAAATTTTCAAGATTTTTGACTTGTGACGACTCGAGGTGAAAAACTCGAAAATCATGAACTCTAAAAATGAATTAATATTTTTAGTAAATGATTATTTTGGCGTAATCTAACGCAGTGCAAAATTTGGGGAATTTTGGGAGAGGTGAAAATTTTCAAGATTTTTTACCTTGACGACTCAAGGTGAAAAACTCAAAAATCATGAATTCTAAAAATGGGCTAATTTTTTAGTACATGAATATTTTGGCGTAATTTAACGCTGTGCAAAATTTGGGGAATTTTAGGAGAGGTGAAAATTTTCAAGATTTTTTACTTGTGACTACGCGAGGTGAAAAAATCGAAAATCATGAACTCTAAAAATGATTTAATTTTTTTAGTAGATGATTATTTTAGTGTAATCTAACGCTGTGCAAAATTTGGGGAATTTTGGGAGAGGTGAAAATTTTCAAGATTTTTTACCTTGACGACTCGAGGTGAAAAACTCAAAAATCATGAATTCTAAAAATGGGCTGATTTTTTAGTAAATGATTATTTTGGCGTAATTTAACGCTGTGCAAAATTTGGGGAATTTTAGGAGAGGTGAAAATTTTCAAGATTTTTTACTTTGACGACTCGAGGTGAAAAACTCGAAAATCGTAAACTCTAAAAATAGGCTGATTTTTGGAGTAATGATTATTTTGGCGTAATTTAACGATGTGCAAAATTTGAGGAATTTTGGGAGATGTGAAAATTTTCGAGATTTTTGACTTGTGACTACGCGAGGTGAAAATCTCGAAAATCATGAACTCTAAAAACAGCCTGATTTTTTTAGTATATAATTATTTTGGCGTAATGTAACGCTGTGCAAAATTTGGGGAACTTTGGGAGAGATGAAAATTTTCAAGATTTTTGACTTGTGACAACTCGGGGTGAAAAACTCAAAAATCATGAACTCTAAAAATGGGCTGATTTTTGTAGTATATGATTATTTTGGCGTAATGTAACGCTGTGCAAAATTTGGGGAACTTTGGGAGAGATGAAAATTTTCGAGATTTTTACTTGTGACAACTCGAGGTAAAAAACTCGAAAACATGAACTTTAAAAATGGGCTAATTTTTGTAGTATATGATTATTTTAACTTAATTTAACGCTGTGCAATATTTGGGGAATTTTGGGAGAGGTGAAAATTTTCAAGATTTTAGATTTGAAAGACGACTCGAAGTGAAAAACTCGAAAATAATGAACTCTACAAATAGGCTGATTTTTGTAGTATATGATTATTTTGGCGTAATTTAACGCTGTGCAAAATTTGCGGAATTTTGGGAGAGGTGAAAATTTTCGAGATTTTTGACTTGTGACAAAAAAAAACTCGAAAATCATAAACTCTACAAATAGGCTGATTTTTGTAGAATATGATTATTTTGGCGTAATCTAACGCAGTGCAAAATTTGGGGAATTTTGGGAGAGGTGAAAATTTTCAAGATTTTTTACCTTGACGACTCGAGGTGAAAAACACAAAAATCATGAATTCTAAAAATGGGCTAATTTTTTAGTACATGATTATTTTGGCGTAATTTAACGCTGTGCAAAATTTGGGGAATTTTAGGAGAGGTGAAAATTTTCAAGATTTTTTACTTGTGACTACGCGAGGTGAAAAAATCGAAAATCATGAACTCTAAAAATGATTTAATTTTTTTAGTAGATGATTATTTTAGTGTAATCTAACGCTGTGCAAAATTTGGGGAATTTTGGGAGAGGTGAAAATTTTCAAGATTTTTTACCTTGACGACTCGAGGTGAAAAACTCGAAAATAATGAACTCTACAAATAGGCTGATTTTTGTAGTACATGATTATTTTGGCGTAATTTAACGCTGTGCAAAATTTGGGGAATTTTAGGAGAGGTGAAAATTTTCAAGATTTTTTACTTTGACGACTCGAGGTGAAAAACTCGAAAATCGTAAACTCTACAAATAGGCTGATTTTTGTAGTATATGATTATTTTGGCGTAATTTATCGCTGTGCAAAATTTGGGGAACTTTGGGAGAGATGAAAATTTTCGAGATTTTTACTTGTGACAACTCGAGGTAAAAAACTCGAAAACATGAACTTTAAAAAAGGGCTAATTTTTGTAGTATATGATTATTTTAACTTAATTTAACGCTGTGCAAAATTTGGGGAATTTTGGGAGAGGTTAAAATTTTCAAGATTTTAGATTTGAAAGACGACTCGAAGTGAAAAACTCGAAAATAATGAACTCTACAAATAGGCTGATTTTTGTAGTATATGATTATTTTGGCGTAATTTAACGCTGTGCAAAATTTGCGGAATTTTGGGAGAGGTGAAAATTTTCGAGATTTTTGACTTGTGACAAAAAAAAACTCGAAAATCATAAACTCTACAAATAGGCTGATTTTTGTAGTATATGATTATTTTGGCGTAATTTAATGCTGTGCAAAATTTGGGGAATTTTGGGAGGTGAAAATTTTCGAGATTTTTGACTTGTGACGACTCGAGGTGAAAAACTCGAAAATCATAAACTCTAAAAATGGATTAATTTTTTTAGTATATGATAATTTGGCGTAATTTAACGCTGTGCAAAATTTGGGGAATTTTGGGAGAGGTGAAAATTTTCTCGATTTTTTTCTTGTGACAACTCGAGGTAAAAAACTCGAAAATCATGAACTCTAAAAATGGGCTGATTTTTGTAGTATATGATTATTTTGGCGTAATTTAACGCTGTGCAAAATTGGGGAATTTTGGGAGAGGTTAAAATTTTCAAGATTTTAGATTTGAAAGACGACTCGAAGTGAAAAACTCGAAAATAATGAACTCTACAAATAGGCTGATTTTTGTAGGATATGATTATTTTGGCGTAATTTAACGCTGTGCAAAATTTGCGGAATTTTGGGAGAGGTGAAAATTTTCGAGATTTTTGACTTGTGACAAAAAAAAACTCGAAAATCATAAACTCTACAAATAGGCTGATTTTTGTAGTATATGATTATTTTGGCGTAATTTAATGCTGTGCAAAATTTGGGGAATTTTGGGAGGTGAAAATTTTCAATATTTTTGACTTGTGACGACTCGAGGTGAAAAACTCGAAAATCATAAACTCTAAAAATGGATTAATTTTTTTAGTATATGATAATTTGGCGTAATTTAACGCTGTGCAAAATTTGGGGAATTTTGGGAGAGGAGAAAATTTTCGAGATTTTTACTTGTGACAACTCGAGGTAAAAAACTCGAAAACATGAACTTTAAAAATGGGCTAATTTTTGTAGTATATGATTATTTTAACTTAATTTAACGCTGTGCAAAATTTGGGGAATTTTGGAAGAGGTGAAAATTTTCAAGATTTTTGACTTGTGACGACTCGAGGTGAAAAACTCGAAAATCATGAACTCTAAAAATGAATTAATATTTTTAGTAAATGATTATTTTGGCGTAATCTAACGCAGTGCAAAATTTTGGGAATTTTGGGAGAGGTGAAAATTTTCAAGATTTTTTACCTTGACGACTCGAGGTGAAAAACTCAAAAATCATGAATTCTAAAAATGGGCTAATTTTTTAGTACATGATTATTTTGGCGTAATTTAACGCTGTGCAAAATTTGGGGAATTTTAGGAGAGGTGAAAATTTTCAAGATTTTTTACTTGTGACTACGCGAGGTGAAAAAATCGAAAATCATGAACTCTAAAAATGATTTAATTTTTTTAGTAGATGATTATTTTAGTGTAATCTAACGCTGTGCAAAATTTGGGGAATTTTGGGAGAGGTGAAAATTTTCAAGATTTTTTACCTTGACGACTCGAGGTGAAAAACCCAAAAATCATGAATTCTAAAAATGGGCTGATTTTTTAGTACATGATTATTTTGGCGTAATTTAACGCTGTGCAAAATTTGGGGAATTTTAGGAGAGGTGAAAATTTTCAAGATTTTTTACTTTGACGACTCGAGGTGAAAAACTCGAAAATCGTAAACTCTAAAAATAGGCTGATTTTTGGAGTAATGATTATTTTGGCGTAATTTAACGATGTGCAAAATTTGAGGAATTTTGGGAGATGTGAAAATTTTCGAGATTTTTGACTTGTGACTACGCGAGGTGAAAATCTCGAAAATCATGAACTCTAAAAACAGCCTGATTTTTTTAGTATATAATTATTTTGGCGTAATGTAACGCTGTGCAAAATTTGGGGAACTTTGGGAGAGATGAAAATTTTCAAGATTTTTGACTTGTGACAACTCGGGGTGAAAAACTCGAAAATCATAAACTCTAAAAATGGGCTGATTTTTGTAGTATATGATTATTTTGGCGTAATGTAACGCTGTGCAAAATTTGGGGAACTTTGGGAGAGATGAAAATTTTCGAGATTTTTACTTGTGACAACTCGAGGTAAAAAACTCGAAAACATTAACTTTAAAAATGGGCTAATTTTTGTAGTATATGATTATTTTAACTTAATTTAACGCTGTGCAATATTTGGGGCATTTTGGGAGAGGTGAAAATTTTCAAGATTTTAGATTTGAAAGACGACTCGAAGTGAAAAACTCGAAAATAATGAACTCTACAAATAGGCTGATTTTTGTAGTATATGATTATTTTGGCGTAATTTAACGCTGTGCAAAATTTGCGGAATTTTGGGAGAGGTGAAAATTTTCGAGATTTTTGACTTGTGACAAAAAAAAAACTCGAAAATCATAAACTCTACAAATAGGCTGATTTTTGTAGTATATGATTATTTTGGCGTAATTTAATGCTGTGCAAAATTTGGGGAATTTTGGGAGGTGAAAATTTTCAATATTTTTGACTTGTGACGACTCGAGGTGAAAAACTCGAAAATCATAAACTCTAAAAATGGATTAATTTTTTTAGTATATGATAATTTGGCGTAATTTAACGCTGTGCAAAATTTGGGGAATTTTGGGAGAGGTGAAAATTTTCAAGATTTTTGACTTGTGACAACTCGGGGTGAAAAACTCGAAAATCATAAACTCTAAAAATAGCCTAATTTTTGTAGTATATGATTATTTTGGCTTAATTTAACGCTGTGCAAAATTTGGGGAATTTTGGGAGAGGTGAAAATTTTCGAGATTTTTGACTTGTGACAACTCCAGGTAGAAAACTCGAAAATCATAAACTCTAAAAATGGCATGATTTTTTTTAGTATATGATTATTTCGGCGTAATGTAACGCTGTGCAAAATTTGGGGAATTTTGGGAGAGGTGAAAATTTTCGAGATTTTTGACTTGTGACAACTCGAGGTGAAAATCTCGAAAATCATGAACTCTAAAAACGGGCTGATTTTTTTAGTATATGATTATTTTGGCGTAATTTAACGATGTGAAAAATTTGGGGATTTTTGTGAGGTGAAAATTTTCAATATTTTTGACTCGTGACCACTCGAGGTGAAAAACTCGAAAATTATGAATTCTAAAAATGGGCTGATTTTTTAGTTCATGATTATTTTGGCGTAATTTAACGCTGTGCAAAATTTGGGGAAATTTGGGAGAGGTGAAAATTTTCGAGATTTTAGATTTGTGAGACGACTCGAGGTAAAAAACTCGAAAATATGAACTTTAAAAATGGGCTAATTTTTGTTGTATACGATTATTTTAACTTAATTTAACGCTGTGCAAAATTTGGGGAATTTTGGGAGAGGTGAAAATTTTGAAGATTTTTGACTTTTGACGACTCGAGGTGAAAAAACCTAAAATCATGAACTCTAAAAATAAACTAATTTTTTTAGTAAATGATTATTTTGGCGAATTCTAACGCTGTGCAAAATTTGGGGAATTTTGGGAGAGGTAAAAATTTTAAAAATTTTTGACTTGTGACAACTCGAGGTGAAAATCTCGAAAATCATGAACTCTAAAAATGGACTGATTTTTTTGTATAAGATTATGTTGGCGTAATTTAACGCTGTGCAAAATTTGGGGAATTTTGGGAGGTGAAAATTTTCAATATTTTTGACTTGTGACGACTCGAGGTAAAAAACTCGAAAATCATAAACTCTAAAAATGGATTCATTTTTTTAGTATATGATAATTTGGCTTAATTTAACGCTGTGCAAAATTTGGGGAATTTCGGGAGAGGTGAAAATTTTCGAGATTTTTGACTTATGACGACTCGAGGTGAAAAACTCGCAAATCATGATATCTAAAAATGGGCTGATTTTTTAGTATATGATTATTTTGGCGTACTCTAACGCTTTGCAAAATTTGGGGAATTTTGGGAGAGGTGAAAATTTTCAAGATTTTTGACTTGTGACGACTCGAGGTGAAAAACTCGCAAATCATGAAATCTAAAAATGGGCTGATATTTTAGTATATGATTATTTTGACGTAATTTAACGCTTTGCAAAATTTGGGGAAGTTTGGGAGGTGAAAATTTTCAATATTTTTGACTTGTGACGACTCGAGGTGAAAGACTCGAAAATCATAAACTCTAAAAATGGATTAATTTGTAGTATATGATTATTTCAACTTAATTTAACGCTGTGCAAAATTTGGGGAATTTTGGGAGAGGTGAAAATTTTCAAGATTTTTGACTTGTGACGACTCGAGGTGAAAAAATCGAAAATCATGAAATCTAAAAATGAACTAATTTTTTTAGTAAATGATTATTTTGGCGTAATCAAACGCTGTCCAAAATTTGGGGCATTTTGGGAGAGGTGAAAATTTTCAAGATTTTTTACATTGAAGACTCGAGGTGAAAAACTCAAAAATCATGAATTCTAAAAATGGGATGATTTTTGTAATATATACTTATTTTTGCGCAATCTAACGCTGTGCAAAATTTGGGGAATTTTGGGAGAGGTGAAAATTTTCGAGATTTTTGACTTGTGACAACTCGAGGTGAAAAACTCCAAAATCACGAACTCTAAAAATGGGCTGATTTTTTTAGTTTATGATTATTTTGGCGTAACTTAACGCTGTGCAGAATTTGGGGAATTTTGGGAGAGGTGAAAATTTTCGAGATTTTTGACTTGTGACAACTCGAGGTGAAAATCTCGAAAATCATGAACTCTAAAAACGGGCTGATTTTTTTAGTATATGATTATTTTGGCGTAATTTAACGATGTGAAAAATTTGGGGATTTTTGTGAGGTGAAAATTTTCAATATTTTTGACTCGTGACCACTCGAGGTGAAAAACTCGAAAATCATGAATTCTAAAAATGGGCTAATTTTTTAGTACATGAATATTTTGGCGTAATTTAACGCTGTGCAAAATTTGGGGAATTTTAGGAGAGGTGAAAATTTTCAAGATTTTTTACTTGTGACTACGCGAGGTGAAAAAATCGAAAATCATGAACTCTAAAAATGATTTAATTTTTTTAGTAGATGATTATTTTAGCGTAATCTAACGCTGTGCAAAATTTGGGGAATTTTGGGAGAGGTGAAAATTTTCAAGATTTTTTACCTTGACGACTCGAGGTGAAAAACTCAAAAATCATGAATTCTAAATATGGGCTGATTTTTTAGTACATGATTATTTTGGCGTAATTTAACGCTGTGCAAAATTTGAGGAATTTTAGGAGAGGTGAAAATTTTCAAGATTTTTTACTTTGACGACTCGAGGTGAAAAACTCGAAAATCGTAAACTCTAAAAATAGGCTGATTTTTGGAGTAATGATTATTTTGGCGTAATTTAACGATGTGCAAAATTTGAGGAATTTTGGGAGATGTGAAAATTTTCGAGATTTTTGACTTGTGACTACGCGAGGTGAAAATCTCGAAAATCATGAACTCTAAAAACAGCCTGATTTTTTTAGTATATAATTATTTTGGCGTAATGTAACGCTGTGCAAAATTTGGGGAACTTTGGGAGAGATGAAAATTTTCAAGATTTTTGACTTGTGACAACTCGGGGTAAAAAACTCGAAAATCATAAACTCTAAAAATAGCCTAATTTTTGTAGTATATGATTATTTTGGCTTAATTTAACGCTGTGCAAAATTTGGGGAATTTTGGGAGAGGTGAAAATTTTCGAGATTTTTGACTTGTGACAACTCCAGGTAGAAAACTCGAAAATCATAAACTCTAAAAATGGCATGATTTTTTTTAGTATATGATTATTTTGGCGTAATGTAACGCTGTGCAAAATTTGGGGAATTTTGGGAGAGGTGAAAATTTTCGAGATTTTTGACTTGTGACAACTCGAGGTGAAAATCTCGAAAATCATGAACTCTAAAAACGGGCTGATTTTTTTAGTATATGATTATTTTGGCGTAATTTAACGATGTGAAAAATTTGGGGATTTTTGTGAGGTGAAAATTTTCAATATTTTTGACTCGTGACCACTCGAGGTGAAAAACTCGAAAATTATGAATTCTAAAAATGGGCTGATTTTTTAGTACATGATTATTTTGGCGTAATTTAACGCTGTGCAAAATTTGGGGAAATTTGGGAGAGGTGAAAATTTTCGAGATTTTAGATTTGTGAGACGACTCGAGGTAAAAAACTCGAAAATATGAACTTTAAAAATGGGCTAATTTTTGTTGTATACGATTATTTTAACTTAATTTAACGCTGTGCAAAATTTGGGGAATTTTGGGAGAGGTGAAAATTTTGAAGATTTTTGACTTTTGACGACTCGAGGTGAAAAAACCTAAAATCATGAACTCTAAAAATAAACTAATTTTTTTAGTAAATGATTATTTTGGCGAATTCTAACGCTGTGCAAAATTTGGGGAATTTTGGGAGAGGTGAAAATTTTAAAAATTTTTGACTTGTGACAACTCGAGGTGAAAATCTCGAAAATCATGAACTCTAAAAATGGACTGATTTTTTTGTATAAGATTATGTTGGCGTAATTTAACGCTGTGCAAAATTTGGGGAATTTTGGGAGGTGAAAATTTTCAATATTTTTGACTTGTGACGACTCGAGGTAAAAAACTCGAAAATCATAAACTCTAAAAATGGATTCATTTTTTTAGTATATGATAATTTGGCTTAATTTAACGCTGTGCAAAATTTGGGGAATTTTGGGAGAGGTGAAAATTTTCGAGATTTTTGACTTGTGACGACTCGAGGTGAAAAACTCGCAAATCATGATATCTAAAAATGGGCTGATTTTTTAGTATATGATTATTTTGGCGTACTCTAACGCTTTGCAAAATTTGGGGAATTTTGGGAGAGGTGAAAATTTTAAAGATTTTTGACTTGTGACGACTCGAGGTGAAAAACTCGCAAATCATGAAATCTAAAAATGGGCTGATATTTTAGTATATGATTATTTTGACGTAATTTAACGCTTTGCAAAATTTGGGGAAGTTTGGGAGGTGAAAATTTTCAATATTTTTGACTTGTGACGACTCGAGGTGAAAGACTCGAAAATCATAAACTCTAAAAATGGATTAATTTGTAGTATATGATTATTTCAACTTAATTTAACGCTGTGCAAAATTTGGGGAATTTTGGGAGAGGTGAAAATTTTCAAGATTTTTGACTTGTGACGACTCGAGGTAAAAAAATCGAAAATCATGAAATCTAAAAATGAACTAATTTTTTTAGTAAATGATTATTTTGGCGTAATCAAACGCTGTCCAAAATTTGGGGCATTTTGGGAGAGGTGAAAATTTTCAAGATTTTTTACATTGAAGACTCGAGGTGAAAAACTCAAAAATCATGAATTCTAAAAATGGGCTGATTTTTGTAATATATACTTATTTTTGCGTAATCTAACGCTGTGCAAAATTTGGGGAATTTTGGGAGAGGTGAAAATTTTAAAAATTTTTGAAATGTGACGACTCGAAGTGAAAAACTCGAAAATAATGAACTCTACAAATAGGCTGATTTTTGTAGTATATGATTATTTTGGTGTAATCTAACGCTGAGCAATATTTGGGAATTTTTGGGAGAGGTGAAAATTTTCAAGATTTTTGACTTGTGACAACTCGAGGTAAAAACCTCGAAAATCATGAACTCTACAAATAGGCTGATTTTTGTAGTATATGATTATTGTGGCGTAATTTAAAGATGTGCAAAATTTGGGGAATTTTGGGAGAGGTGCAAATTTTCGAAATTTTTGACTTGTTACAACTCGAGGTGAAAAACTCGAAAATCATGAACTCTAAAAACGGGCTGATTTTTTTAGTATATGATTATTTTGGCGTAATTTAACGCTGTGCAAAATTTAGGGAATTTAGGGAGATTTGAAAATTTTCGAGATTTTTGACTTGTGACAACTCGAGGTGAAAAACTCGAAAATAATGAACTCTACAAATTGATTTTTGTAGTATATGATTATTTTGGCGTAATCTAACGCTGAGCAATATTTGGGAGAGCTGAAAATTTTCAAGATTTTTGACTTGTGACGACACGAGGTGAAAAACTCGAAAATCATAAACTCTAAAAATAGCAAAATTTTTGTAGTATATGATTATTTTGGCTTAATTTAACGCTGTGCAAAATTTGGGGAATTTTGGGAGAGGTGAAAATTTTCGAAATTTTTGACTTGTGACAACTCGAGGTAAAAAACTCGAAAATCATAAACTCTAAAAATGGCATGATTTTTTTAGTATATGATTATTTTGGCGTAATGTAACGATGTGCAAAATTTGGGGAATTTTGGGAGAGGTGAAAATTTTCGAGATTTTTGACTTGTGACAACTCGAGGTAAAAAACTCGAAAATCATAAACTCTACAAATAGGCTGATTTTTGTAGTATATGATTATTTTGGCGTAATTTAACGATGTGCAAAATTTGGGGAATTTTGGGAGAGGTGAAAATTTTCGAGATTTTTGACTTGTGACAACTCGAGGTGAAAATCTCGAAAATCATGAACTCTAAAAACGGGCTGATTTTTTTAGTATATGATTATTTTGGCGTAATTTACCGCTATGCAAAATTTAGGGAATTTTGGGAGAGGTGAAAATTTTCGAGATTTTTGACTTGTGACAAGTCGAGGTGAAAATCTCAAAAATCATAAACTCTAAAAATGGACTGATTTTTTTGTATATGATTATTTCGGCGTAATTTAACGCTGTGCAAAATTTGGGGAATTTTGGGAGGTGAAAATTTTCAATATATTTGACTTGTGACGACTCGACGTGAAAAACTCGAAAATCATGAACTCTAAAAATGGATTGATTTTTTTAGTATATGATAATTTGGCGTAATTTAACGCTGTGCACAATTTGGGGATTTTTGTGAGGTGAAAATTTTCAATATTTTTGACTTGTGACGACTCGAGGTGAAAAATTCGAAAATCATAAACTCTAAAAATGGATTAATTTTTTTAGTATATGATAATTGGGCGTAATTTAACGCTGTGCAAAATTTGGGGAATTTTGGGAGAGGTGAATATTTTCGAGATTTTTGACTTGCGACAACTCGCGGTAAAAAACTCGAAAACATGAACTTTAAAAATGGGCTAATTTTTGTAGTATACGATTATTTTAACTTAATTTGACGCTGTGCAAAATTTAGGGATTTTTGGGAGAGTTGAAAATTTTCAAGATTTTTCACTTTTGACAACTCGAGGTGAAAAAATCGAAAATCATGAACTCTAAAAATAAACTAATTTTTCTAGTAAATGATTATTTTGGCGTAATCTAACGCTGTGCAAAATTTGGGAAATTTTGGGAGAGGTGAAAATTATCAAGATTTATTACCTTGACGACTCGAGGTGAAAAACTCGAAAATCATGAACTCTAAAAATGGATTCATTTTTTTAGTATATGATAATTTGGCTTAATTTAACGCTGTGCAAAATTTGGGGAATTTTGGGAGAGGTGAAAATTTTCAAGATTTTTGACTTGTGACGACTCGAGGTGAAAAAATCGAAAATCATGAAATCTAAAAATGAACTAATTTTTGTAGTAAATGATTATTTTGGCGTAATCAAACGCTGTCCAAAATTTGGGGCATTTTGGGAGAGGTGAAAATTTTCAAGATTTTTTACATTGAAGACTCGAGGTGAAAAACTCAAAAATCATCAATTCTAAAAATGGGCTGATTTTTGTAATATATACTTATTTTTGCGTAATCTAACGCTGTGCAAAATTTGGGGAATTTTGGGAGAGGTGAAAATTTTAAAAATTTTTGAAATGTGACGACTTGAAGTGAAAAACTCGAAAATAATGAACTCTACAAATAGGCTGATTTTTGTAGTATATGATTATTTTGGCGTAATTTAACGATGTGCAAAATTTGGGGAATTTTGGGAGTGGTGAAAATTTTCGAGATTTTTGACTTGTGACAACTCGAGGTGAAAATCTCGAAAATCATGAACTCTAAAAACGGGCTGATTTTTTTAGTATATGATTATTTTGGCGTAATTTAACGCTGTGCAAAATTTAGGGAATTTTGGGAGAGGTGAAAATTTTCGAGATTTTTGACTTGTGACAAGTCGAGGTGAAAATCTCAAAAATCATAAACTCTAAAAATGGACTGATTTTTTTGTATATGATTATTTCGGCGTAATTTAACGCTGTGCAAAATTTGGGGATTTTTGTGAGGTGAAAATTTTCAATATTTTTGACTTGTGACGACTCGAGGTGAAAAATTCGAAAATCATAAACTCTAAAAACGGGCTGATTTTTTTAGTATATGATTATTTTGGCGTAATTTAACGCTGTGCAAAATTTAGGGAATTTTGGGAGATTTGAAAATTTTCGAGATTTTTGACTTGTGACAATTTGAGGTGAAAAACTCGAAAATAATGAACTCTACAAATTGATTTTTGTAGTATATGATTATTTTGGCGTAATCTAACGCTGAGCAATATTTGGGAATTTTTGGGAGAGCTGAAAATTTTCAAGATTTTTGACTTGTGACGACTCGAGGTGAAAAACTCGAAAATCATAAACTCTAAAAATAGGCTGATTTTTGGAGTAATGATTATTTTGGCGTAATTTAACGATGTGCAAAATTTGAGGAATTTTGGGAGATGTGAAAATTTTCGAGATTTTTGACTTGTGACTACGCGAGGTGAAAATCTCGAAAATCATGAACTCTAAAAACGGCCTGATTTTTTTAGTATATAATTATTTTGGCGTAATGTAACGCTGTGCAAAATTTGGGGAACTTTGGGAGAGGTGAAAATTTTCAAGATTTCTTACCTTGACGACTCGAGGTGAAAAACTCAAAAATCATGAATTCTAAAAATGGGCTGATTTTTTAGTACATGATTATTTTGGCGTAATTTAACGCTGTGCAAAATTGGGGAATTTTGGGAGAGGTTAAAATTTTTAAGATTTTAGATTTGTGAGACGACTCGAAGTGAAAAACTCGAAAATAATGAACTCTACAAATTGATTTTTGTAGTATATGATTATTATGGAATAATCTAACGCTGAGCAATATTTGGGAGAGCTGAAAATTTTCAAGATTTTTGACTTGTGACGACACGAGGTGAAAAACTCGAAAATCATAAACTCTAAAAATAGCCTCATTTTTGTAGTATATGATTATTTTGGCTTAATTTAACGCTGTGCAAAATTTGGGGAATTTTTGGAGAGGTGAAAATTTTCGAGATTTTTGACTTGTGACAACTCCAGGTAAAAAACTCGAAAATCATAAACTCTAAAAATGGCATGATTTTTTTTAGTATATGATTATTTTGGCGTAATGTAACGATGTGCAAAATTTGGGGCATTTTGGGAGAGGTGAAAATTTTCGAGATTTTTGACTTGTGACAACTCGAGGTGAAAAATTCGAAAATCATAAACTCTAAAAATGGATTAATTTTTTAGTATATGATAATTTGGCGTAATTTAACGCTGTGCAAAATTTGGGGAATTTTGGGAGAGGTGAATATTTTCGAGATTTTTGACTTGCGACAACTCGCGGTAAAAAACTCGAAAACATGAACTTTAAAAATGGGCTAATTTTTGTAGTATACGATAATTTTAACTTAATTTGACGCTGTGCAAAATTTAGGGATTTTTGGGAGAGTTAAAAATTTTCAAGATTTTTCACTTTTGACAACTCGAGGTGAAAAAATCGAAAATCATGAACTCTAAAAATAAACTAATTTTTTTAGTAAATGATTATTTTGGCGTAATCTAACGCTGTGCAAAATTTGGGGAATTTTGGGAGAGGTGAAAATTATCAAGATTTATTACCTTGACGACTCGAGGTGAAAAACTCGAAAATCATGAACTCTAAAAATGGATTCATTTTTTTAGTATATGATAATTTGGCTTAATTTAACGCTGTGCAAAATTTGGGGAATTTTGGGAGAGATGAAAATTTTCGAGATTTTTGACTTGTGACGACTCGAGGTGAAAAACTCGCAAATCATGATATCTAAAAATGGGCTGATTTTTTAGTATATGATTATTTTGGCGTAATTTAACGCTTTGCAAAATTTGGGGAAGTTTGGGAGGTGAAAATTTTCAATATTTTTCACTTGTGACGACTCGAGGTGAAAGACTCGAAAATCATAAACTCTAAAAATGGATTTATTTGTAGTATATGATTATTTCAACGTAATTTAACGCTGTGCAAAATTTGGGGAATTTTGGGAGAGGTGAAAATTTTCAAGATTTTTGACTTGTGACGACTCGAGGTGAAAAAATCGAAAATCATGAAATCTAAAAATGAACTAATTTTTGTAGTAAATGATTATTTTGGCGTAATCAAACGCTGTCCAAAATTTGGGGCATTTTGGGAGAGGTGAAAATTTTCAAGATTTTTTACATTGAAGACTCGAGGTGAAAAACTCAAAAATCATCAATTCTAAAAATGGGCTGATTTTTGTAATATATACTTATTTTTGCGTAATCTAACGCTGTGCAAAATTTGGGGAATTTTGGGAGAGGTGAAAATTTTAAAAATTTTTGAAATGTGACGACTCGAAGTGAAAAACTCGAAAATAATGAACTCTACAAATAGGCTGATTTTTGTAGTATATGATTATTTTGGTGTAATCTAACGCTGAGCAATATTTGGGAATTTTTGGGAGAGGTGAAAATTTTCAAGATTTTTGACTTGTGACAACTCGAGGTAAAAACCTCGAAAATCATGAACTCTACAAATAGGCTGATTTTTCTAGTATATGATTATTGTGGCGTAATTTAAAGATGTGCAAATTTTGGGGAATTTTGGGAGAGGTGCAAATTTTCGAAATTTTTGACTTGTTACAACTCGAGGTGAAAAACTCGAAAATCATGAACTCTAAAAACTGGCTGATTTTTTTAGTATATGATTATTTTGGCGTAATTTAACGCTGTGCAAAATTTAGGGAATTTTGGGAGATTTGAAAATTTTCGAGATTTTTGACTTGTGACAACTCGAGGTGAAAAACTCGAAAATAATGAACTCTACAAATTGATTTTTGTAGTATATGATTATTTTGGCGTAATCTAACGCTGAGCAATATTTGGGAGAGCTGAAAATTTTCAAGATTTTTGACTTGTGACGACACGAGGTGAAAAACTCGAAAATCATAAACTCTAAAAATAGCAAAATTTTTGTAGTATATGATTATTTTGGCTTAATTTAACGCTGTGCAAAATTTGGGGAATTTTGGGAGAGGTGAAAATTTTCGAAATTTTTGACTTGTGACAACTCGAGGTAAAAAACTCGAAAATCATAAACTCTAAAAATGGCATGATTTTTTTAGTATATGATTATTTTGGCGTAATGTAACGATGTGCAAAATTTGGGGAATTTTGGGAGAGGTGAAAATTTTCGAGATTTTTGACTTGTGACAACTCGAGGTAAAAAACTCGAAAATCATAAACTCTACAAATAGGCTGATTTTTGTAAAATATGATTATTTTGGCGTAATTTAACGATGTGCAGAATTTGGGGAATTTTGGGAGAGGTGAAAATTTTCGAGATTTTTGACTTGTGACAACTCGAGGTGAAAATCTCGAAAATCATGAACTCTAAAAACGGGCTGATTTTTTTAGTATATGATTATTTTGGCGTAATTTAACGCTGTGCAAAATTTAGGGAATTTTGGGAGAGGTGAAAATTTTCGAGATTTTTGACTTGTGACAAGTCGAGGTGAAAATCTCAAAAATCATAAACTCTAAAAATGGACTGATTTTTTTGTATATGATTATTTCGGCGTAATTTAACGCTGTGCAAAATTTGGGGAATTTTGGGAGGTGAAAATTTTCAATATATTTGACTTGTGACGACTCGACGTGAAAAACTCGAAAATCATGAACTCTAAAAATGGATTGATTTTTTTAGTATATGATAATTTGGCGTAATTTAACGCTGTGCACAATTTGGGGATTTTTGTGAGGTGAAAATTTTCAATATTTTTGACTTGTGACGACTCGAGGTGAAAAATTCGAAAATCATGATATCTAAAAATGGGCTGATTTTTAGTATATGATTATTTTGGCGTAATTTAACGCTTTGCAAAATTTGGGGAAGTTTGGGAGGTGAAAATTTTCAATATTTTTGACTTGTGACGACTCGAGGTGAAAGACTCGAAAATCATAAACTCTAAAAATGGATTAATTTGTAGTATATGATTATTTCAACTTAATTTAACGCTGTGCAAAATTTGGGGAATTTTGGGAGAGGTGAAAATTTTCAAGATTTTTGACTTGTGACGACTCGAGGTGAAAAAATCGAAAATCATGAACTCTAAAAATGAACTAATTTTTTTAGTAAATGATTATTTTGGCATAATCAAACTCTGTCCAAAATTTGGGGCATTTTGGGAGAGGTGAAAATTTTCGAGATTTTTGACTTGTTACAACTCGAGGTGAAAAACTCGAAAATCATGAACTCTAAAAACGGGCTGATTTTTTTAGTATATGATTATTTTGGCGTAATTTAACGCTGTGCAAAATTTAGGGAATTTTGGGAGATTTGAAAATTTTCGAGATTTTTGACTTGTGACAATTTGAGGTGAAAAACTCGAAAATAATGAACTCTACAAATTGATTTTTGTAGTATATGATTATTTTGGCGTAATCTAACGCTGAGCAATATTTGGGAATTTTTGGGAGAGCTGAAAATTTTCAAGATTTTTGACTTGTGACGACTCGAGGTGAAAAACTCGAAAATCATAAACTCTAAAAATAGGCTGATTTTTGGAGTAATGATTATTTTGGCGTAATCTAACGATGTGCAAAATTTGAGGAATTTTGGGAGATGTGAAAATTTTCGAGATTTTTGACTTGTGACTACGCGAGGTGAAAATCTCGAAAATCATGAACTCTAAAAACGGCCTGATTTTTTTAGTATATAATTATTTTGGCGTAATGTAACGCTGTGCAAAATTTGGGGAACTTTGGGAGAGGTGAAAATTTTCAAGATTTCTTACCTTGACGACTCGAGGTGAAAAACTCAAAAATCATGAATTCTAAAAATGGGCTGATTTTTTAGTACATGATTATTTTGGCGTAATTTAACGCTGTGCAAAATTGGGGAATTTTGGGAGAGGTTAAAATTTTTAAGATTTTAGATTTGTGAGACGACTCGAAGTGAAAAACTCGAAAATAATGAACTCTACAAATTGATTTTTGTAGTATATGATTATTATGGAATAATCTAACGCTGAGCAATATTTGGGAGAGCTGAAAATTTTCAAGATTTTTGACTTGTGACGACACGAGGTGAAAAACTCGAAAATCATAAACTCTAAAAATAGCCTCATTTTTGTAGTATATGATTATTTTGGCTTAATTTAACGCTGTGCAAAATTTGGGGAATTTTTGGAGAGGTGAAAATTTTCGAGATTTTTGACTTGTGACAACTGCAGGTAAAAAACTCGAAAATCATAAACTCTAAAAATGGCATGATTTTTTTTAGTATATGATTATTTTGGCGTAATGTAACGATGTGCAAAATTTGGGGAATTTTGGGAGAGGTGAAAATTTTCGAGATTTTTGACTTGTGACAACTCGAGGTAAAAAACTCGAAAATCATAAACTCTACAAATAGGCTGATTTTTGTAGTATATGATTATTTTGGCGTAATTTAACGCTGTGCAATACTTGGGGAACTTTGGGAGAGATAAAAATTTTCAAGATTTTTCACTTGTGACAACTCGGGGCGAAAAACTCGAAAATCATGAACTCTAAAAATGGACTGATTTTTTTAGTATATGATAATTTGGCGTAATTTAACGCTGTGCAAAATTTGGGGAATTTTGGGAGAGGTGAAAATTTTCAATATTTTTGACTTGTGACCACTGAGGTGAAAAACTCGAAAATCATAAACTCTAAAAATGGATTAATTTTTGTAGTATATGATTATTTTAACTTAATTTAACGCTGTGCAATATTTGGGGAATTTTGGGAGAGGTTAAAATTTTCAAGATTTTAGATTTGTGAGACGACTCGAAGTGAAAAACTCGAAAATAGTGAACTCTACAAATAGCCTGATTTTTGTAGTATATGATTATTTTGGCTTAATTTAACGCTGTGCAAAATTTGGGGAATTTTTGGAGAGGTGAAAATTTTCGAGATTTTTGACTTGTGACAACTCCAGGTAAAAAACTCGAAAATCATAAACTCTAAAAATAGCATGATTTTTTTTAGTATATGATTATTTTGGCGTAATTTAACGATGTGCAAAATTTGGGGAATTTTGGGAGAGGTGAAAATTTTCGAGATTTTTGACTTGTGACAACTCGAGGTGAAAATCTCGAAAATCATGAACTCTAAAAACGGGCTGATTTTTTTAGTATATGATTATTTTGGCGTAATTTAACGATGTGCAAAATTTGGGGAATTTTGGGAGAGGTGAAAATTTTCGAGATTTTTGACTTGTGCCAACTCGAGGTAAAAAACTCGAAAATCATAAACTCTACAAATAGGCTGATTTTTGTAGTATATGATTATTTTGGCGTAATTTAACGCTGTGCAAAATTTGGGGAACTTTGGGAGAGATGAAAATTTTCAAGATTTTTGACTTGTGACAACTCGGGGTGAAAAACTCGAAAATCATGAACTCTAAAAATGGACTGATTTTTTTAGTATATGATAATTTGGCGTAATTTAACGCTGTGCACAATTTGGGGATTTTTGTGAGGTGAAAATTTTTAATATTTTTGACTTGTGACCACTTGAGGTGAAAAACTCGAAAATCATAAACTCTAAAAATGGATTAATTTTTTTAGTATATGATAATTTGGCGTAATTTAACGCTGTGCAAAATTTGGGGAATTTTGGGAGAGGTGAAAATTTTCGAGATTTTTGACTTGCGACAACTCGAGGTAAAACACTCGAAAACATGAACTTTAAAAATGGGCTAATTTTTGTAGTATATGATTATTTTAACTTAATTTAACGCTGTGCAAAATTTGGGGAATTTTGGGAGAGGTGAAAATTTGCGAGATTTTTGACTTGTGACAACTCGAGGTAAAAAACTCGAAAATCATAAACTCTACAAATAGGCTGATTTTTGTAGTATATGATTATTTTGGCGTAATTTAACGCTGTGCAAAATTTGGGGAACTATGGGAGAGATGAAAATTTTCAAGATTTTTGACTTGTGACAACTCGGGGTGAAAAACTCGAAAATCATGAACTCTAAAAATGGGCTGATTTTTGTAGTATATGATTATTTTGGCGTAATTTAACGCTGTGCAAAATTGGGGAATTTTGGGAGAGGTTAAAATTTTCAAGATTTTAGATTTGAGAGACGACTCGAAGTGAAAAACTCGAAAATAATGAACTCTACAAATAGGCTGATTTTTGTAGTATATGATTATTTTGGCGTAATTTAACGCTGTGCAAAATTTGCGGAATTTTGGGAGAGGTGAAAATTTTCGAGATTTTTGACTTGTGACAAAAAAAAAACTCGAAAATCATAAACTCTACAAATAGGCTGATTTTTGTAGTATATGATTATTTTGGCGTAATTTAATGCTGTGCAAAATTTGGGGAATTTTGGGAGGTGAAAATTTTCAATATTTTTGACTTGTGACGACTCGAGGTGAAAAACTCGAAAATCATAAACTCTAAAAATGGATTAATTTTTTTAGTATATGATAATTTGGCGTAATTTAACGCTGTGCAAAATTTGGGGAATTTTGGGAGAGGTGAAAATTTTCGAGATTTTTACTTGTGACAACTCGAGGTAAAAAACTTGAAAACATGAACTTTAAAAATGGGCTAATTTTTGTAGTATATGATTATTTTAACTTAATTTAACGCTGTGCAAAATTTGGGGAATTTTGGGAGAGGTGAAAATTTTCAAGATTTTTTACTTGTGACGACTCGAGGTGAAAAACTCGAAAATCATGAACTCTAAAAATGAATTAATATTTTTAGTAAATGATTATTTTGGCGTAATCTAACGCAGTGCAAAATTTGGGGAATTTTGGGAGAGGTGAAAATTTTCAAGATTTTTTACCTTGACGACTCGAGGTGAAAAACTCAAAAATCATGAATTCTAAAAATGGGCTGATTTTTTAGTACATGATTATTTTGGCGTAATTTAACGCTGTGCAAAATTTGGGGAATTTTAGGAGAGGTGAAAATTTTCAAGATTTTTTACTTGTGACTACGCGAGGTGAAAAAATCGAAAATCATGAACTCTAAAAATGATTTAATTTTTTTAGTAGATGATTATTTTAGCGTAATCTAACGCTGTGCAAAATTTGGGGAATTTTGGGAGAGGTGAAAATTTTCAAGATTTTTTACCTTGACGACTCGAGGTGAAAAACTCAAAAATCATGAATTCTAAAAATGGGCTGATTTTTTAGTACATGATTATTTTGGCGTAATTTAACGCTGTGCAAAATTTGGGGAATTTTAGGAGAGGTGAAAATTTTCAAGATTTTTTACTTTGACGACTCGAGGTGAAAAACTCGAAAATCGTAAACTCTAAAAATAGGCTGATTTTTGGAGTAATGATTATTTTGGCGTAATTTAACGATGTGCAAAATTTGAGGAATTTTGGGAGATGTGAAAATTTTCGAGATTTTTGACTTGTGACTACGCGAGGTGAAAATCTCGAAAATCATGAACTCTAAAAACAGCCTGATTTTTTTAGTATATAATTATTTTGGCGTAATGTAACGCTGTGCAAAATTTGGGGAACTTTGGGAGAGATGAAAATTTTCAAGATTTTTGACTTGTGACAACTCGGGGTGAAAAACTCGAAAATCATGAACTCTAAAAATGGGCTGATTTTTGTAGTATATGATTATTTTGGCGTAATTTAACGCTGTGCAAAATTGGGGAATTTTGGGAGAGGTTAAAATTTTTAAGATTTTTTACCTTGAAGACTCGAGGTGAAAAACTCAAAAATCATGAATTCTAAAAATGGGCTGATTTTTTAGTACATGATTATTTTGGCGTAATTTAACGCTGTGCAAAATTGTGGAATTTTGGGAGAGGTTAAAATTTTTAAGATTTTAGATTTGTGAGACGACTCGAAGTGAAAAACTCGAAAATCATAAACTCTAAAAATAGGCTGATTTTTGGAGTAATGATTATTTTGGCGTAATTTAACGATGTGCAAAATTTGAGGAATTTTGGGAGATGTGAAAATTTTCGAGATTTTTGACTTGTGACTACGCGAGGTGAAAATCTCGAAAATCATGAACTCTAAAAACAGCCTGATTTTTTTAGTATATAATTATTTTGGCGTAATGTAACGCTGTGCAAAATTTGGGGAACTTTGGGAGAGATGAAAATTTTCAAGATTTTTGACTTGTGACAACTCGGGGTGAAAAACTCGAAAATCATGAACTCTAAAAATGGGCTGATTTTTGTAGTATATGATTATTTTGGCGTAATTTAACGCTGTGCAAAATTGGGGAATTTTGGGAGAGGTTAAAATTTTCAAGATTTTAGATTTGAGAGACGACTCGAAGTGAAAAACTCGAAAATAATGAACTCTACAAATAGGCTGATTTTTGTAGTATATGATTATTTTGGCGTAATTTAACGCTGTGCAAAATTTGCGGAATTTTGGGAGAGGTGAAAATTTTCGAGATTTTTGACTTGTGACAAAAAAAACTCGAAAATCATAAACTCTACAAATAGGCTGATTTTTGTAGTATATGATTATTTTGGCGTAATTTAATGCTGTGCAAAATTTGGGGAATTTTGGGAGGTGAAAATTTTCAATATTTTTGACTTGTGACGACTCGAGGTGAAAAACTCGAAAATCATAAACTCTAAAAATGGATTAATTTTTTTAGTATATGATAATTTGGCGTAATTTAACGCTGTGCAAAATTTGGGGAATTTTGGGAGAGGTGAAAATTTTCGAGATTTTTACTTGTGACAACTCGAGGTAAAAAACTCGAAAACATGAACTTTAAAAATGGGCTAATTTTTGTAGTATATGATTATTTTAACTTAATTTAACGCTGTGCAAAATTTGGGGAATTTTGGGAGAGGTGAAAATTTTCAAGATTTTTGACTTGTGACGACTCGAGGTGAAAAACTCGAAAATCATGAACTCTAAAAATGAATTAATATTTTTAGTAAATGATTAATTTGGCGTAATCTAACGCAGTGCAAAATTTGGGGAATTTTGGGAGAGGTGAAAATTTTCAAGATTTTTTACCTTGACGACTCGAGGTGAAAAACTCAAAAATCATGAATTCTAAAAATGGGCTAATTTTTTAGTACATGATTATTTTGGCGTAATTTAACGCTGTGCAAAATTTGGGGAATTTTAGGAGAGGTGAAAATTTTCAAGATTTTTTACTTGTGACTACGCGAGGTAAAAAAATCGAAAAACATGAACTCTAAAAATGATTTAATTTTTTTAGTAGATGATTATTTTAGCGTAATCTAACGCTGTGCAAAATTTGGGGAATTTTGGGAGAGGTGAAAATTTTCAAGATTTTTTACCTTGACGACTCGAGGTGAAAAACTCAAAAATCATGAATTCTAAAAATGGGCTGATTTTTTAGTACATGATTATTTTGGCGTAATTTAACGCTGTGCAAAATTTGGGGAATTTTAGGAGAGGTGAAAATTTTCAAGATTTTTTACTTGTGACTACGCGAGGTAAAAAAATCGAAAATCATGAACTCTAAAAATGATTTAATTTTTTTAGTAGATGATTATTTTAGCGTAATCTAACGCTGTGCAAAATTTGGGGAATTTTAGGAGAGGTGAAAATTTTCAAGATTTTTTACTTTGACGACTCGAGGTGAAAAACTCGAAAATCGTAAACTCTAAAAATAGGCTGATTTTTGGAGTAATGATTATTTTGGCGTAATTTAACGATGTGCAAAATTTGAGGAATTTTGGGAGATGTGAAAATTGTCGAGATTTTTGACTTGTGACTACGCGAGGTGAAAATCTCGAAAATCATGAACTCTAAAAACAGCCTGATTTTTTTAGTATATAATTATTTTGGCGTAATGTAACGCTGTGCAAAATTTGGGGAACTTTGGGAGAGATGAAAATTTTCAAGATTTTTGACTTGTGACAACTCGGCGTGAAAAACTCGAAAATCATGAACTCTAAAAATGGGCTGATTTTTTTTAGTATATAATTATTTTGGCGTAATGTAACGCTGTGCAAAATTTGGGGAACTTTGGGAGAGATGAAAATTTTCAAGATTTTTGACTTGTGACAACTCGGGGTGAAAAACTCAAAAATCATGAACTCTAAAAATGGGCTGATTTTTGTAGTATATGATTATTTTGGCGTAATTTAACGCTGTGAAAATTGGGGAATTTTGGGAGAGGTTAAAATTTTTAAGATTTTTTACTTTGAAGACTCGAGGTGAAAAACTCAAAAATCATGAATTCTAAAAATGGGCTGATTTTTTAGTACATGATTATTTTGGCGTAATTTAACGCTGTGCAAAATTGGGCAATTTTGGGAGAGGTTAAAATTTTTAAGATTTTAGATTTGTGAGACGACTCGAAGTGAAAAACTCGAAAATAATGAACTCTACAAATTGATTTTTGTAGTATATGATTATTTTGGCGTAATCTAACGCTGAGCAATATTTGGGAATTTTTGAGAGAGCTGAAAATTTTCAAGATTTTTGACTTGTGACGACACGAGGTGAAAAACTCGAAAATCATAAACTCTAAAAATAGCCTGATTTTTGTAGTATATGATTATTTTGGCTTAATTTAACGCTGTGCAAAAGTTGGGGAATTTTGGGAGAGGTGAAAATTTTCGAGATTTTTGACTTGTGACAACTCCAGGTAGAAAACTCGAAAATCATAAACTCTAAAAATGGCATGATTTTTTTTAGTATATGATTATTTTGGCGTAATGTAACGCTGTGCAAAATTTGGGGAATTTTGGGAGAGGTGAAAATTTTCGAGATTTTTGACTTGTGACAACTCGAGGTGAAAAAACCTAAAATCATGAACTCTAAAAATGAACTAATTTTTTTAGTAAATGATTATTTTGGCGTAATCTAACGCTGTGCAAAATTTGGGGAATTTTGGGAGAGGTGAAAATTTTCAAAATTTTTGACTTGTGACAACTCGAGGTGAAAATCTCGAAAATCATGAACTCTAAAAATGGACTGATTTTTTTGTATAAGATTATGTTGGCGTAATTTAACGCTGTGCAAAATTTGGGGAATTTTGGGAGGTGAAAATTTTCAATATTTTTGACTTGTGACGACTCGAGGTAAAAAACTCGAAAATCATAAACTCTAAAAATGGATTCATTTTTTTAGTATATGATAATTTGGCTTAATTTAACGCATTGCAAAATTTGGGGAATTTTGGGAGAGGTGAAAATTTTCGAGATTATTGACTTGTGACGACTCGAGGTGAAAAACTCGCAAATCATTATATCTAAAAATGGGCTGATTTTTTAGTATATGATTATTTTGGCGTAATCTAACGCTTTGCAAAATTTGGGGAATTTTGGGAGAGGTGAAAATTTTCAAGATTTTTGACTTGTGACGACTCGAGGTGAAAAACTCGCAAATCATGAAATCTAAAAATGGGCTGATATTTTAGTATATGATTATTTTGGCGTAATTTAACGCTTTGCAAAATTTGGGGAAGTTTGGGAGGTGAAAATTTCCAATATTTTTTACTTGTGACGACTCGAGGTGAAAAACTCGAAAATCATAAACTCTAAAAATGGATTAATTTTTGTAGTATATGATTTTTTCAACTTAATTTAACGCTGTGCAAAATTTGGGGAATTTTGGGAGAGGTGAAAATTTTCAAGATTTTTTACTTGTGGACGACTCGAGGTGAAAAAATCGAAAATCATGAAATCTAAAAATGAACTAATTTTTTAGTAAATGATTATTTTGGCGTAATCAAACGCTGTCCAAAATTTGGGGCATTTTGGGAGAGGTGAAAATTTTCAAGATTTTTTACATTGAAGACTCGAGGTGAAAAACTCAAAAATCATGAATTCTAAAAATGGGCTGATTTTTGTAATATATACTTATTTTTGCGTAATCTAACGCTGTGCAAAATTTGGGGAATTTTGGGAGAGGTGAAAATTTTAAAAATTTTTGAAATGTGACGACTCGAAGTGAAAAACTCGAAAATAATGAACTCTACAAATAGGCTGATTTTTGTAGTATATGATTATTTTGGTGTAATCTAACGCTGAGCAATATTTGGGAATTTTTGGGAGAGGTGAAAATTTTCAAGATTTTTGACTTGTGACAACTCGAGGTAAAAACCTCGAAAATCATGAACTCTACAAATAGGCTGATTTTTGTAGTATATGATTATTGTGGCGTAATTTAAAGATGTGCAAAATTTGGGGAATTTTGGGAGAGGTGCAAATTTTCGAAATTTTTGACTTGTTACAACTCGAGGTGAAAAACTCGAAAATCATGAACTCTAAAAACGGGCTGATTTTTTTAGTATATGATTATTTTGGCGTAATTTAACGCTGTGCAAAATTTAGGGAATTTTGGGAGATTTGAAAGTTTTCGAGATTTTTGACTTGTGACAACTCGAGGTGAAAAACTCGAAAATAATGAACTCTACAAATTGATTTTTGTAGTATATGATTATTTTGGCGTAATCTAACGCTGAGCAATATTTGGGAGAGCTGAAAATTTTCAAGATTTTTGACTTGTGACGACACGAGGTGAAAAACTCGAAAATCATAAACTCTAAAAATAGCAAAATTTTTGTAGTATATGATTATTTTGGCTTAATTTAACGCTGTGCAAAATTTGGGGAATTTTAGGAGAGGTGAAAATTTTCAAGATTTTTTACTTGTGACTACGCGAGGTAAAAAAATCGAAAATCATGAACTCTAAAAATGATTTAATTTTTTTAGTAGATGATTATTTTAGCGTAATCTAACGCTGTGCAAAATTTGGGGAATTTTGGGAGAGGTGAAAATTTTCAAGATTTTTTACCTTGACGACTCGAGGTGAAAAACTCAAAAATCATGAATTCTAAAAATGGGCTGATTTTTTAGTACATGATTATTTTGGCGTAATTTAACGCTGTGCAAAATTTGGGGAATTTTAGGAGAGGTGAATATTTTCAAGATTTTTTACTTTGACGACTCGAGGTGAAAAACTCGAAAATCGTAAACTCTAAAAATAGGCTGATTTTTGGAGTAATGATTATTTTGGCGTAATTTAACGATGTGCAAAATTTGAGGAATTTTGGGAGATGTGAAAATTGTCGAGATTTTTGACTTGTGACTACGCGAGGTGAAAATCTCGAAAATCATGAACTCTAAAAACAGCCTGATTTTTTTAGTATATAATTATTTTGGCGTAATGTAACGCTGTGCAAAATTTGGGGAACTTTGGGAGAGATGAAAATTTTCAAGATTTTTGACTTGTGACAACTCGGCGTGAAAAACTCGAAAATCATGAACTCTAAAAATGGGCTGATTTTTTTTAGTATATAATTATTTTGGCGTAATGTAACGCTGTGCAAAATTTGGGGAACTTTGGGAGAGATGAAAATTTTCAAGATTTTTGACTTGTGACAACTCGGGGTGAAAAACTCAAAAATCATGAACTCTAAAAATGGGCTGATTTTTGTAGTATATGATTATTTTGGCGTAATTTAACGCTGTGAAAATTGGGGAATTTTGGGAGAGGTTAAAATTTTTAAGATTTTTTACTTTGAAGACTCGAGGTGAAAAACTCAAAAATCATGAATTCTAAAAATGGGCTGATTTTTTAGTACATGATTATTTTGGCGTAATTTAACGCTGTGCAAAATTGGGCAATTTTGGGAGAGGTTAAAATTTTTAAGATTTTAGATTTGTGAGACGACTCGAAGTGAAAAACTCGAAAATAATGAACTCTACAAATTGATTTTTGTAGTATATGATTATTTTGGCGTAATCTAACGCTGAGCAATATTTGGGAATTTTTGGGAGAGCTGAAAATTTTCAAGATTTTTGACTTGTGACGACACGAGGTGAAAAACTCGAAAATCATAAACTCTAAAAATAGCCTGATTTTTGTAGTATATGATTATTTTGGCTTAATTTAACGCTGTGCAAAAGTTGGGGAATTTTGGGAGAGGTGAAAATTTTCGAGATTTTTGACTTGTGACAACTCCAGGTAGAAAACTCGAAAATCATAAACTCTAAAAATGGCATGATTTTTTTTAGTATATGATTATTTTGGCGTAATGTAACGCTGTGCAAAATTTGGGGAATTTTGGGAGAGGTGAAAATTTTCGAGATTTTTGACTTGTGACAACTCGAGGTGAAAAAACCTAAAATCATGAACTCTAAAAATGAACTAATTTTTTTAGTAAATGATTATTTTGGCGTAATCTAACGCTGTGCAAAATTTGGGGAATTTTGGGAGAGGTGAAAATTTTCAAAATTTTTGACTTGTGACAACTCGAGGTAAAAATCTCGAAAATCATGAACTCTAAAAATGGACTGATTTTTTTGTATAAGATTATGTTGGCGTAATTTAACGCTGTGCAAAATTTGGGGAATTTTGGGAGGTGAAAATTTTCAATATTTTTGACTTGTGACGACTCGAGGTAAAAAACTCGAAAATCATAAACTCTAAAAATGGATTCATTTTTTTAGTATATGATAATTTGGCTTAATTTAACGCAGTGCAAAATTTGGGGAATTTTGGGAGAGGTGAAAATTTTCGAGATTATTGACTTGTGACGACTCGAGGTGAAAAACTCGCAAATCATGATATCTAAAAATGGGCTGATTTTTTAGTATATGATTATTTTGGCGTAATCTAACGCTTTGCAAAATTTGGGGAATTTTGGGAGAGGTGAAAATTTTCAAGATTTTTGACTTGTGACGACTCGAGGTGAAAAACTCGCAAATCATGAAATCTAAAAATGGGCTGATATTTTAGTATATGATTATTTTGGCGTAATTTAACGCTTTGCAAAATTTGGGGAAGTTTGGGAGGTGAAAATTTCCAATATTTTTGACTTGTGACGACTCGAGGTGAAAAACTCGAAAATCATAAACTCTAAAAATGGATTAATTTTTGTAGTATATGATTTTTTCAACTTAATTTAACGCTGTGCAAAATTTGGGGAATTTTGGGAGAGGTGAAAATTTTCAAGATTTTTGACTTGTGGACGACTCGAGGTGAAAAAATCGAAAATCATGAAATCTAAAAATGAACTAATTTTTTAGTAAATGATTATTTTGGCGTAATCAAACGCTGTCCAAAATTTGGGGCATTTTGGGAGAGGTGAAAATTTTCAAGATTTTTTACATTGAAGACTCGAGGTGAAAAACTCAAAAATCATGAATTCTAAAAATGGGCTGATTTTTGTAATATATACTTATTTTTGCGTAATCTAACGCTGTGCAAAATTTGGGGAATTTTGGGAGAGGTGAAAATTTTAAAAATTTTTGAAATGTGACGACTCGAAGTGAAAAACTCGAAAATAATGAACTCTACAAATAGGCTGATTTTTGTAGTATATGATTATTTTGGTGTAATCTAACGCTGAGCAATATTTGGGAATTTTTGGGAGAGGTGAAAATTTTCAAGATTTTTGACTTGTGACAACTCGAGGTAAAAACCTCGAAAATCATGAACTCTACAAATAGGCTGATTTTTGTAGTATATGATTATTGTGGCGTAATTTAAAGATGTGCAAAATTTGGGGAATTTTGGGAGAGGTGCAAATTTTCGAAATTTTTGACTTGTTACAACTCGAGGTGAAAAACTCGAAAATCATGAACTCTAAAAACGGTCTGATTTTTTTAGTATATGATTATTTTGGCGTAATTTAACGCTGTGCAAAATTTAGGGAATTTTGGGAGATTTGAAAGTTTTCGAGATTTTTGACTTGTGACAACTCGAGGTGAAAAACTCGAAAATAATGAACTCTACAAATTGATTTTTGTAGTATATGATTATTTTGGCGTAATCTAACGCTGAGCAATATTTGGGAGAGCTGAAAATTTTCAAGATTTTTGACTTGTGACGACACGAGGTGAAAAACTCGAAAATCATAAACTCTAAAAATAGCAAAATTTTTGTAGTATATGATTATTTTGGCTTAATTTAACGCTGTGCAAAATTTGGGGAATTTTGGGAGAGGTGAAAATTTTCGAAATTTTTGACTTGTGACAACTCGAGGTAAAAAACTCGAAAATCATAAACTCTAAAAATGGCATGATTTTTTTAGTATATGATTATTTTGGCGTAATGTAACGATGTGCAAAATTTGGGGAATTTTGGGAGAGGTGAAAATTTTCGAGATTTTTGACTTGTGACAACTCGAGGTAAAAAACTCGAAAATCATAAACTCTACAAATAGGCTGATTTTTGTAGTATATGATTATTTTGGCGTAATTTAACGATGTGCAAAATTTGGGGAATTTTGGGAGAGGTGAAAATTTTCGAGATTTTTGACTTGTGACAACTCGAGGTAAAAAACTCGAAAATCATAAACTCTACAAATAGGCTGATTTTTGTAGTATATGATTATTTTGGCGTAATTTAACGATGTGCAAAATTTGGGGAATTTTGGGATAGGTGAAAATTTTCGAGATTTTTGACTTGTGACAACTCGAGGTGAAAATCTCGAAAATCATGAACTCTAAAAACGGGCTGATTTTTTTAGTATATGATTATTTTGGCGTAATTTAACGCTGTGCAAAATTTAGGGAATTTTGGGAGAGGTGAAAATTTTCGAGATTTTTGACTTGTGACAAGTCGAGGTGAAAATCTCAAAAATCATAAACTCTAAAAATGGACTGATTTTTTTGTATATGATTATTTCGGCGTAATTTAACGCTGTGCAAAATTTGGGGAATTTTGGGAGGTGAAAATTTTCAATATATTTGACTTGTGACGACTCGACGTGAAAAACTCGAAAATCATGAACTCTAAAAATGGATTGATTTTTTTAGTATATGATAATTTGGCGTAATTTAACGCTGTGCACAATTTGGGGATTTTTGTGAGGTGAAAATTTTCAATATTTTTGACTTGTGACGACTCGAGGTGAAAAATTCGAAAATCATAAACTCTAAAAATGGATTATTTTTTTTAGTATATGATAATTTGGCGTAATTTAACGCTGTGCAAAATTTGGGGAATTTTAGGAGAGGTGAATATTTTCGAGATTTTTGACTTGCGACAACTCGCGGTAAAAAACTCGAAAACATGAACTTTAAAAATGGGCTAATTTTTGTAGTATACGATTATTTTAACTTAATTTGACGCTGTGCAAAATTTAGGGATTTTTGGGAGAGTTGAAAATTTTCAAGATTTTTCACTTTTGACAACTCGAGGTGAAAAAATCGAAAATCATGAACTCTAAAAATAAACTAATTTTTTTAGTAAATGATTATTTTGGCGTAATCTAACGCTGTGCAAAATTTGGGGAATTTTGGGAGAGGTGAAAATTATCAAGATTTTTTAACTTGACGACTCGAGGTGAAAAACTCAAAAATCATGAATTTTAAAAATGGGCTGATTTTTGTAATATATGATTATTTTGGCGTAATCTAACGCTGTGCAAAATTTGGGGAATTTTGGGAGAGGAGAAAATTTTCAAAATTTTTGACTTGTGACAACTCGAGGTGAAAATCTCGAAAATCATGAACTTTAAAAATGGACTGATTTTTTTGTATAAGATTATTTTGGCGTAATTTAACGCTGTGCAAAATTTGGGGAATTTTGGGAGGTGAAAATGTTCAATATTTTTGACTTGTGACGACTCGAGGTAAAAAACTCGAAAATCATAAACTCTAAAAATGGATTCATTTTTTTAGTATATGATAATTTGGCTTAATTTAACGCTGTGCAAAATTTGGGGAATTTTGGGAGAGGTGAAAATTTTCGAGATTTTTGACTTGTGACGACTCGAGGTGAAAAACTCGCAAATCATGATATCTAAAAATGTGCTGATTTTTTAGTATATGATTATTTTGGCGTAATTTAACGCTTTGCAAAATTTGGGGAAGTTTGGGAGGTAAAAATTTTCAATATTTTTGACTTGTGACGACTCGAGGTGAAAGACTCGAAAATCATAAGCTCTAAAAATGGATTAATTTGTAGTATATGATTATTTCAACTTAATTTAACGCAGTGCAAAATTTGGGGAATTTTGGGAGAGGTGAAAATTTTCAAGATTTTTGACTTCTGACGACTCGAGGTGAAAAAATCGAAAATCATGAACTCTAAAAATGAACTAATTTTTTTAGTAAATGATTATTTTGGCATAATCAAACTCTGTCCAAAATTTGGGGCATTTTGGGAGAGGTAAACATTTTCGAGATTTTTGACTTGTTACAACTCGAGGTGAAAAACTCGAAAATCATGAACTCTAAAAACGGGCTGATTTTTTTAGTATATGATTATTTTGGCGTAATTTAACGCTGTGCAAAATTTAGGGAATTTTGGGAGATTTGAAAATTTTCGAGATTTTTGACTTGTGACAATTTGAGGTGAAAAACTCGAAAATAATGAACTCTACAAATTGATTTTTGTAGTATATGATTATTTTGGCGTAATCTAACGCTGAGCAATATTTGGGAATTTTTGGGAGAGCTGAAAATTTTCAAGATTTTTGACTTGTGACGACACGAGGTAAAAAACTCGAAAATCATAAACTCTAAAAATAGCCTGATTTTAGTAGTATATGATTATTTTGGCTTAATTTAACGCTGTGCAAAATTTGGGGAATTTTGGGAGAGGTGAAAATTTACGAGATTTTTGACTTGTGACAACTCGAGGTAAAAAACTCGAAAATCATAAACTCTACAATAGGCTGATTTTTGTAGTATATGATTATTTTGGCGTAATTTAACGATGTGAAAAATTTGGGGAATTTTGGGAGAGGTGAAAATTTTCGAGATTTTTGACTTGTGACAACTCGAGTTGAAAATCTCGAAAATCATGAACTCTAAAAACGGGCTGATTTTTTTAGTATATGATTATTTTGGCGTAATTTAACGCTGTGCAAAATTTAGGGAATTTTGGGAGAGGTGAAAATTTTCGAGATTTTTGACTTGTGACAAGTCGAGGTGAAAATCTCAAAAATCATAAACTCTAAAAATGGACTGATTTTTTTGTATATAATTATTTCGGCGTAATTTAACGCTGTGCAAAATTTGGGGAATTTTGGGAGGTGAAAATTTTCAATATATTTGACTTGTGACGACTCGACGTGAAAAACTCGAAAATCATGAACTCTAAAAATGGATTGATTTTTTTAGTATATGATAATTTGGCGTAATTTAACGCTGTGCACAATTTGGGGATTTTTGTGAGGTGAAAATTTTCAATATTTTTGACTTGTGACGACTCGAGGTGAAAAACTCGAAAATTATAAACTCTAAAAATGGATTAATTTTTTTAGTATATGATAATTTGGGGTAATTTAACGCTGTGCAAAATTTGGGGAATTTTGGGAGAGGTGAATATTTTCGAGATTTTTGACTTGCGACAACTCGCGGTAAAAAACTCGAAAACATGAACTTTAAAAATGGGCTAATTTTGTAGTATACGATTATTTTTACTTAATTTAACGCTGTGCAAAATTTGGGGATTTTTGGGAGAGGTGAAAATTTTCAAGATTTTTCACTTTTGACGACTCGAAGTGAAAAAATCGAAAATCATGAACTCTAAAAATGAACTAATTTTTTTAGTAAATGATTATTTTGGCGTAATCTAACGCTGTGCAAAATTTGGGGCATTTTGGGAGAGGTGAAAATTATCAAGATTTTTTACCTTGACGACTCGAGGTGAAAAACTCAAAAATCATGAATTTAAAAAATGGGCTGATTTTTGTAATATATGATTATTTTGGCGTAATCTAACGCTGTGCAAAATTTGGGGAATTTTGGGAGAGGTAAAAATTTTCAAAATTTTTGACTTGTGACAACTCGAGGTGAAAATCTCGAAAATCATGAACTCTAAAAATGGACTGATTTTTTTGTATAAGATTATTTTGGCGTAATTTAACGCTGTGCAAAATTTGGGGAATTTTGGGAGGTAAAAATTTTCAATATTTTTGACTTGTGACGACTCGAGGTGAAAAACTCGAAAATAATGAACTCTAAAAACGGGCTGATTTTTTTAGTATATGATTATTTTGGCGTAATTTAACGCTGTGCAAAATTTAGGGAATTTTGGGAGATTTGAAAATTTTCGAGATTTTTGACTTGTGACGACTCGAGGTGAAAAACTCGCAAATCATGATATCTAAAAATGGGCTGATTTTTTAGTATATGATTATTTTGGCGTAATCTAACGCTTTGCAAAATTTGGGGAATTTTGGGAGAGGTGAAAATTTTCAAGATTTTTGACTTGTGACGACTCGAGGTGAAAAACTCGAAAATCATGAACTCTAAAAATGAACTAATTTTTTTAGTAAATGATTATTTTGGCGTAATCAAACGCTGTCCAAAATTTGGGGCATTTTGGGAGAGGTGAAAATTTTCAAGATTTTTTACCTTGAAGACTCGAGGTGAAAAACTCAAAAATCATGAATTCTAAAAATGGGCTGATATTTTAATATATGATTATTTTGGCGTAATTTAACGCTTTGCAAAATTTGGGGAAGTTTGGGAGGTGAAAATTTTCAATATTTTTGACTTGTGACGACTCGAGGTGAAAAACTCGAAAATCATAAACTCTAAAAATGGATTAATTTTTGTAGTATATGATTATTTCAACTTAATTTAACGCTGTGCAAAATTTGGGGAATTTTGGGAGAGGTGAAAATTTTCAAGGTTTTTGACTTGTGACGACTCGAGGTGAAAAAATCGAAAATCATGAACTCTAAAAATGAACTAATTTTTTTAGTAAATGATTATTTTGGCGTAATCAAACGCTGTCCAAAATTTGGGGCATTTTGGGAGAGGTGAAAATTTTCAAGATTTTTTACCTTGAAGACTCGAGGTGAAAAACTCAAAAATCATGAATTCTAAAAATGGGCTGATTTTTTTTAATATATACTTATTTTTGCGTAATTTAACGCTTTGCAAAATTTGGGGAAGTTTGGGAGGTGAAAATTTTCAATATTTTTGACTTGTGACGACTCGAGGTGAAAAACTCGAAAATCATAAACTCTAAAAATGGATTAATTTTTGTAGTATATGATTATTTCAACTTAATTTAACGCTGTGCAAAATTTGGGGAATTTTGGGAGAGGTGAAAATTTTCAAGGTTTTTGACTTGTGACGACTCGAGGTGAAAAAATCGAAAATCATGAACTCTAAAAATGAACTAATTTTTTTAGTAAATGATTATTTTGGCGTAATCAAACGCTGTCCAAAATTTGGGGCATTTTGGGAGAGGTGAAAATTTTCAAGATTTTTTACCTTGAAGACTCGAGGTGAAAAACTCAAAAATCATGAATTCTAAAAATGGGCTGATTTTTTTTAATATATACTTATTTTTGCGTAATCTGAAAAAATGTGCAAAATTTGGGGAATTTTGGGAGAGGTGAAAATTTTAAAAATTTTTGACTTGTGACGACTCGAAGTGAAAAACTCGAAAATAATGAACTGTACAAATAGGCTGATTTTTGTAGTATATGATTATTTTGGCGTAATTTAATGCTGTGCAAAATTTGGGGAATTTTTTGAGAGCTGAAAATTTTCAAGATTTTTGATTTGTGACGACTCGAAGTGAAAAACTCGAAAATCATGAACTCTAAATATAGGCTGATTTTTTAGTATATGATTATTTTGTAGTAATTTAATCCTGTGCAAAATTTGCGGAATTTTGGGAGACGTAAAAATTTTCAAGATTTTTACGGTAAAAATTTTTAAGATTTTTTTTACTTGTGACGATTCGAGGTGAAAAACTAGAAAATCGTGAACTCTAAAAATGGGCTGATTTTTGTAGTATATGATTATTTTGGCGTAATTTAACGCTGTGCAATATTTGGGAATTTTTGGGAGAGGTGAAAATTTTCAAGATTTTTGACTTGTGACGACACCAGGTGAAAAACTCGAAAATCATAAACTCTACAAATAGCCTGATTTTTGTAGTATATGATTATTTTTGCGTAATTTAACGCTCTGCAATATTTACGGAATTTTGGGAGAGGTGAAAATTTTCGAGATTTTTGACTTGTGACAACTCGAGGTAAAAACCTCGAAAATCATAAACTCTACAAATAGGCTGATTTTTGTAGTATATGATTATTGTGGCGTAATTTAAAGATGTGCAAAATTTGGGGAATTTTGGGAGAGGTGAAAATTTTCGAGATTTTTGACTTGTTACAACTCGAGGTGAAAACCTCGAAAATCATGAACTCTAAAAACGGGCTGATTTTTTTAGTATATGATTATTTTGGCGTAATTTAACGCTGTGCAAAATTTAGGGAATTTTGGGAGATTTGAAAATTTTCGAGATTTTTGACTTGTGACAACTCGAGGTGAAAAACTCGAAAATAATGAACTCTACAAATTGATTTTTGTAGTATATGATTATTTTGGCGTAATCTAACGCTGAGCAATATTTGGGAATTTTTGGGAGAGCTGAAAATTTTCAAGATTTTTGACTTGTGACGACACGAGGTGAAAAACTCGAAAATCACAAACTCTAAAAATAGCCTGATTTTTGTAGTATATGATTATTTTGGCTTAATTTAACGCTGTGCAAAATTTGGGGAATTTTGGGAGAGGTGAAAATTTTCGAGATTTTTGACTTGTGACAACTCGAGGTGAAAATCTCGAAAATCATGAACTCTAAAAACGGGCTGATTTTTTTAGTATATGATTATTTTGGCGTAATTTAACGCTGTGCAAAATTTAGGGAATTTTGGGAGAGGTGAAAATTTTCGAGATTTTTGACTTGTGACAACTCGAGGTAAAAAACTCGAAAATCATAAACTCTACAAATAGGCTGATTTTTGTAGTATATGATTATTTTGGTGTAATTTAACGATGTGCAAAATTTGGGGAATTTTGGGAGAGGTGAAAATTTTCGAGATTTTTGACTTGTGACAACTCGAGGTAAAAACCTCGAAAATCATAAACTCTACAAATAGGCTGATTTTTGTAGTATATGATTATTTTGGCGTAATTTAACGATGTGCAAAATTTTTGGAATTTTGGGAGAGGTGAAAATTTTCGAGATTTTTGACTTGTGACAACTCGAGGTGAAAAACTCGAAAATAATGAACTCTACAAATTGATTTTTGTAGTATATGATTATTTTGGCGTAATCTAACGCTGAGCAATATTTGGGAATTTTTGGGAGAGCTGAAAATTTTCAAGATTTTTGACTTGTGACGACACGAGGTGAAAAACTCGAAAATCAAAAACTCTAAAAATAGCCTGATTTTTGTAGTATATGATTATTTTGGCTTAATTTAACGCTGTGCAAAATTTGGGGAATTTTGGGAGGTAAAAATTTTCAATATTTTTGACTTGTGACGACTCGAGGTGAAAAACTCGAAAATCATGAACTCTAAAAACGGGCTGATTTTTTTAGTATATGATTATTTTGGCGTAATTTAACGCTGTGCAAAATTTAGGGAATTTTGGGAGATTTGAAAATTTTCGAGATTTTTGACTTGTGACGACTCGAGGTGAAAAACTCGCAAATCATGATATCTAAAAATGGGCTGATTTTTTAGTATATGATTATTTTGGCGTAATCTAACGCTTTGCAAAATTTGGGGAATTTTGAGAGAGGTGAAAATTTTCAAGATTTTTGACTTGTGACGACTCGAGGTGAAAAACTCGCAAATCATGAAATCTAAAAATGGGCTGATATTTTAGTATATGATTATTTTGGCGTAATTTAACGCTTTGCAAAATTTGGGGAAGTTTGGGAGGTGAAAATTTTCAATATTTTTGACTTGTGACGACTCGAGGTGAAAAACTCGAAAATCATAAACTCTAAAAATGGATTAATTTTTGTAGTATATGATTATTTCAACTTATTTTAACGCTGTGCAAAATTTGGGGAATTTTGGGAGAGGTGAAAATTTTCAAGGTTTTTGACTTGTGACGACTCGAGGTGAAAAAATCGAAAATCATGAATTCTAAAAATGAACTAATTTTTTTAGTAAATGATTATTTTGGCGTAATCAAACGCTGTCTAAAATTAGGGGCATTTTGGGAGAGGTGAAAATTTTCAAGATTTTTTACCTTGAAGACTCGAGGTGAAAAATTTAAAAATCATGAATTCTAAAAATGGGCTGATTTTTTTAATATATACTTATTTTTGCGTAATCTAACGCTGTGCAAAATTTGGGGAATTTTGGGAGAGGTGAAAATTTTAAAAATTTTTGACTTGTGACGACTCGAAGTGAAAAACTCGAAAATAATGAACTCTACAAATAGGCTGATTTTTGTAGTATATGATTATTTTGGCGTAATTTAACGCTGTGCAAAATTTGGGGAATTTTTTGAGAGCTGAAAATTTTCAAGATTTTTGATTTGTGACGACTCGAAGTGAAAAACTCGAAAATCATGAACTCTAAATATAGGCTGATTTTTTAGTATATGATTATTTTGTAGTAATTTAATCCTGTGCAAAATTTGCGGAATTTTGGGAGACGTAAAAATTTTCCAGATTTTTACGGTGAAAATTTTTAAGATTTTTTTTACTTGTGACGATTCGAGGTGAAAAACTAGAAAATCGTGAACTCTAAAAATGGGCTGATTTTTGGAGTATATGATTATTTTGGCGTAATTTAACGCTGTGCAATATTTGGGAATTTTTGGGAGAGGTGAAAATTTTCAAGATTTTTGACTTGTGACGACACCAGGTGAAAAACTCGAAAATCATAAACTCTAAAAATAGCCTGATTTTTGTAGTATATGATTATTTTTGCGTAATTTAACGCTGTGCAATATTTACGGAATTTTGGGAGAGGTGAAAATTTTCGAGATTTTTGACTTGTGACAACTCGAGGTAAAAACCTCGAAAATCATAAACTCTACAAATAGGCTGATTTTTGTAGTATATGATTATTGTGGCGTAATTTAAAGATGTGCAAAATTTGGGGAATTTTGGGAGAGGTGAAAATTTTCGAGATTTTTGACTTGTTACAACTCGAGGTGAAAAACTCGAAAATCATGAACTCTAAAAACGGGCTGATTTTTTTAGTATATGATTATTTTGGCGTAATTTAACGCTGTGCAAAATTTAGGGAATTTTGGGAGATTTGAAAATTTTCGAGATTTTTGACTTGTGACAACTCGAGGTGAAAAACTCGAAAATAATGAACTCTACAAATTGATTTTTGTAGTATATGATTATTTTGGCGTAATCTAACGCTGAGCAATATTTGGGAATTTTTGGGAGAGCTGAAAATTTTCAAGATTTTTGACTTGTGACGACACGAGGTGAAAAACTCGAAAATCACAAACTCTAAAAATAGCCTGATTTTTGTAGTATATAATTATTTTGGCTTAATTTAACGCTGTGCAAAATTTGGGGAATTTTGGGAGAGGTGAAAATTTTCGAGATTTTTGACTTGTAACAACTCGAGGTAAAAAACTCGAAAATCATAAACTCTAAAAATGGCATGATTTTTTTAGTATATGATTATTTTGGACTAATGTAACGATGTGCAAAATTTGGGGAATTTTGGGAGAGGTGAAAATTTTCGAGATTTTTGACTTGTGACAACTCGAGGTAAAAAACTCGCAAATCATGATATCTAAAAATGGGCTGATTTTTTAGTATATGATTATTTTGGCGTAATCTAACGCTTTGCAAAATTTGGGGAATTTTGAGAGAGGTGAAAATTTTCAAGATTTTTGACTTGTGACGACTCGAGGTGAAAAACTCGCAAATCATGAAATCTAAAAATGGGCTGATATTTTAGTATATGATTATTTTGGCGTAATTTAACGCTTTGCAAAATTTGGGGAAGTTTGGGAGGTGAAAATTTTCAATATTTTTGACTTGTGACGACTCGAGGTGAAAAACTCGAAAATCATAAACTCTAAAAATGGATTAATTTTTGTAGTATATGATTATTTCAACTTATTTTAACGCTGTGCAAAATTTGGGGAATTTTGGGAGAGGTGAAAATTTTCAAGGTTTTTGACTTGTGACGACTCGAGGTGAAAAAATCGAAAATCATGAACTCTAAAAATGAACTAATTTTTTTAGTAAATGATTATTTTGGCGTAATCAAACGCTGTCTAAAATTTGGGGCATTTTGGGAGAGGTGAAAATTTTCAAGATTTTTTACCTTGAAGACTCGAGGTGAAAAATTTAAAAATCATGAATTCTAAAAATGGGCTGATTTTTTTAATATATACTTATTTTTGCGTAATCTAACGCTGTGCAAAATTTGGGGAATTTTGGGAGAGGTGAAAATTTTAAAAATTTTTGACTTGTGACGACTCGAAGTGAAAAACTCGAAAATAATGAACTCTACAAATAGGCTGATTTTTGTAGTATATGATTATTTTGGCGTAATTTAACGCTGTGCAAAATTTGGGGAATTTTTTGAGAGCTGAAAATTTTCAAGATTTTTGATTTGTGACGACTCGAAGTGAAAAACTCGAAAATCATGAACTCTAAATATAGGCTGATTTTTTAGTATATGATTATTTTGTAGTAATTTAATCCTGTGCAAAATTTGCGGAATTTTGGGAGACGTAAAAATTTTCCAGATTTTTACGGTGAAAATTTTTAAGATTTTTTTTACTTGTGACGATTCGAGGTGAAAAACTCGAAAACATGAACTTTAACAATGGGCTAATTTTTGTAGTATACTATTATTTTAACTTAATTTAACGCTGTGCAAAATTTGGGGAATTTTAGGAGAGGTGAAAATTTTCGAGATTTTTGACTTGTGACAACTCGAGGTGAAAATCTCGAAAATCATGAACTCTAAAAACGGGCTGATTTTTTTAGTATATGATTATTTTGGCGTAATTTAACGCTGTGCAAAATTTAGGGAATTTTGGGAGAGGTGAAAATTTTCGAGATTTTTGACTTGTGACAACTCGAGGTAAAAAACTCGAAAATCATAAACTCTACAAATAGGCTGATTTTTGTAGTATATGATTATTTTGGTGTAATTTAACGATGTGCAAAATTTGGGGAATTTTGGGAGAGGTGAAAATTTTCGAGATTTTTGACTTGTGACAACTCGAGGTAAAAACCTCGAAAATCATAAACTCTACAAATAGGCTGATTTTTGTAGTATATGATTATTTTGGCGTAATTTAACGATGTGCAAAATTTGGGGAAATTTGGGAGAGGTGAAAATTTTCGAGATTTTTGACTTGTGACAACTCGAGGTGAAAAACTCGAAAATAATGAACTCTACAAATTGATTTTTGTAGTATATGATTATTTTGGCGTAATCTAACGCTGAGCAATATTTGGGAATTTTTGGGAGAGCTGAAAATTTTCAAGATTTTTGACTTGTGACGACACGAGGTGAAAAACTCGAAAATCACAAACTCTAAAAATAGCCTGATTTTTGTAGTATATGATTATTTTGGCTTAATTTAACGCTGTGCAAAATTTGGGGAATTGTGGGAGGTAAAAATTTTCAATATTTTTGACTTGTGACGACTCGAGGTGAAAAACTCGAAAATCATGAACTCTAAAAACGGGCTGATTTTTTTAGTATATGATTATTTTGGCGTAATTTAACGCTGTGCAAAATTTAGGGAATTTTGGGAGATTTGAAAATTTTCGAGATTTTTGACTTGTGACGACTCGAGGTGAAAAACTCGCAAATCATGATATCTAAAAATGGGCTGATTTTTTAGTATATGATTATTTTGGCGTAATCTAACGCTTTGCAAAATTTGGGGAATTTTGGGAGAGGTGAAAATTTTCAAGATTTTTGACTTGTGACGACTCGAGGTGAAAAACTCGCAAATCATGAAATCTAAAAATGGGCTGATATTTTAGTATATGATTATTTTGGCGTAATTTAACGCTTAGCAAAATTTGGGGAAGTTTGGGAGGTGAAAATTTTCAATATTTTTGACTTGTGACGACTCGAGGTGAAAAACTCGAAAATCATAAACTCTAAAAATGGATTAATTTTTGTAGTATATGATTATTTCAACTTAATTTAACGCTGTGCAAAATTTGGGGAATTTTGGGAAGGTGAAAATTTTCAAGGTTTTTGACTTGTGACGACTCGAGGTGAAAAAATCGAAAATCATGAACTCTAAAAATGAACTAATTTTTTTAGTAAATGATTATTTTGGCGTAATTTAACGCTGTGCAAAATTTGGGGAATTTTTTGAGAGCTGAAAATTTTCAAGATTTTTGATTTGTGACGACTCGAAGTGAAAAACTCGAAAATCATGAACTCTAAATATAGGCTGATTTTTTAGTATATGATTATTTTGTAGTAATTTAATCCTGTGCAAAATTTGCGGAATTTTGGGAGACGTAAAAATTTTCCAGATTTTTACGGTGAAAATTTTTAAGATTTTTTTTACTTGTGACGATTCGAGGTGAAAAACTAGAAAATCGTGAACTCTAAAAATGGGCTGATTTTTGTAGTATATGATTATTTTGGCGTAATTTAACGCTGTGCAATATTTGGGAATTTTTGGGAGAGGTGAAAATTTTCAAGATTTTTGACTTGTGACGACACCAGGTGAAAAACTCGAAAATCATAAACTCTAAAAATAGCCTGATTTTTGTAGTATATGATTATTTTGGCTTAATTTAACGCTGTGCAAAATTTGGGGAATTGTGGGAGGTAAAAATTTTCAATATTTTTGACTTGTGACGACTCGAGGTGAAAAACTCGAAAATCATGAACTCTAAAAACGGGCTGATTTTTTTAGTATATGATTATTTTGGCGTAATTTAACGCTGTGCAAAATTTAGGGAATTTTGGGAGATTTGAAAATTTTCGAGATTTTTGACTTGTGACGACTCGAGGTGAAAAACTCGCAAATCATGATATCTAAAAATGGGCTGATTTTTTAGTATATGATTATTTTGGCGTAATCTAACGCTTTGCAAAATTTGGGGAATTTTGGGAGAGGTGAAAATTTTCAAGATTTTTGACTTGTGACGACTCGAGGTGAAAAACTCGCAAATCATGAAATCTAAAAATGGGCTGATATTTTAGTATATGATTATTTTGGCGTAATTTAACGCTTAGCAAAATTTGGGGAAGTTTGGGAGGTGAAAATTTTCAATATTTTTGACTTGTGACGACTCGAGGTGAAAAACTCGAAAATCATAAACTCTAAAAATGGATTAATTTTTGTAGTATATGATTATTTCAACTTAATTTAACGCTGTGCAAAATTTGGGGAATTTTGGGAAGGTGAAAATTTTCAAGGTTTTTGACTTGTGACGACTCGAGGTGAAAAAATCGAAAATCATGAACTCTAAAAATGAACTAATTTTTTTAGTAAATGATTATTTTGGCGTAATTTAACGCTGTGCAAAATTTGGGGAATTTTTTGAGAGCTGAAAATTTTCAAGATTTTTGATTTGTGACGACTCGAAGTGAAAAACTCGAAAATCATGAACTCTAAATATAGGCTGATTTTTTAGTATATGATTATTTTGTAGTAATTTAATCCTGTGCAAAATTTGCGGAATTTTGGGAGACGTAAAAATTTTCCAGATTTTTACGGTGAAAATTTTTAAGATTTTTTTTACTTGTGACGATTCGAGGTGAAAAACTAGAAAATCGTGAACTCTAAAAATGGGCTGATTTTTGTAGTATATGATTATTTTGGCGTAATTTAACGCTGTGCAATATTTGGGAATTTTTGGGAGAGGTGAAAATTTTCAAGATTTTTGACTTGTGACGACACCAGGTGAAAAACTCGAAAATCATAAACTCTAAAAATAGCCTGATTTTTGTAGTATATGATTATTTTTGCGTAATTTAACGCTGTGCAATATTTACGGAATTTTGGGAGAGGTGAAAATTTTCGAGATTTTTGACTTGTGACAACTCGAGGTAAAACCTCGAAAATCATAAACTCTACAAATAGGCTGATTTTTGTAGTATATGATTATTGTGGCGTAATTTAAAGATGTGCAAAATTTGGGGAATTTTGGGAGAGGTGAAAATTTTCGAGATTTTTGACTTGTTACAACTCGAGGTGAAAAACTCGAAAATCATGAACTCTAAAAACGGGCTGATTTTTCTAGTATATGATTATTTTGGCGTAATTTAACGCTGTGCAAAATTTAGGGAATTTTGGGAGATTTGAAAATTTTCGAGATTTTTGACTTGTGACAACTCGTGTTGAAAAACTCGAAAATAATGAACTCTACAAATTGATTTTTGTAGTATATGATTATTTTTTCGTAATCTAACGCTGAGCAATATTTGGGAATTTTTGGGAGAGCTGAAAATTTTCAAGATTTTTGACTTGTGACGACACGAGGTGAAAAACTCGAAAATCACAAACTCTAAAAATAGCCTGATTTTTGTAGTATATAATTATTTTGGCTTAATTTAACGCTGTGCAAAATTTGGGGAATTTTGGGAGAGGTGAAAATTTTCGAGATTTTTGACTTGTAACAACTCGAGGTAAAAAACTCGAAAATCATAAACTCTAAAAATGGCATGATTTTTTTAGTATATGATTATTTTGGACTAATGTAACGATGTGCAAAATTTGGGGAATTTTGGGAGAGGTGAAAATTTTCGAGATTTTTGACTTGTGACAACTCGAGGTAAAAAACTCGAAAATCATAAACTCTACAAATAGGCCGATTTTTGTAGTTTATGATTATTTTGGCGTAATTTAACGATGTGCAAAATTTGGGGAATTTTGGGAGAGGTGAAAATTTTCGAGATTTTGTCTTGTGACAACTCGAGGTGAAAATCTCGAAAATCATGAACTCTAAAAACGGGCTGATTTTTTTAGTATATGATTATTTTGGCGTAATTTAACGCTGTGCAAAATTTAGGGAATTTTGGGAGAGGTGAAAATTTTCGAGATTTTTGACTTGTGACAACTCGAGGTAAAAAACTCGAAAATCATAAACTCTACAAATAGGCTGATTTTTGTAGTATATGATTATTTTAACTTAATTTAACGCTGTGCAAAATTTGGGGAATTTTGGGAGAGGTGAAAATTTTCGAGATTTTTGACTTGTGACAACTCGAGGTAAAAACTTCGAAAATCATAAACTCTACAAATAGGCTGATTTTTGTAGTATATGATTATTTTGGCGTAATTTAACGATGTGCAAAATTTGGGGAATTTTGGGAGAGGTGAAAATTTTCGAGATTTTTGACTTGTGACAACTCGAGGTGAAAATCTCGAAAATCATGAACTCTAAAAACGGGCTGATTTTTTTTGTATATGATTATTTCGGCGTAATTTAACGCTGTGCAAAATTCGGGGAATTTTGGGAGGTGAAAATTTTCAATATATTTGACTTGTGACGACTCGACGTGAAAAACTCGAAAATCATAAACTCTGAAAATGGATTGATTTGTTTAGTATATGATAATTTGGCGTAATTTAACGCTGTGCACAATTTGGGGATTTTTGTGAGGTGAAAATTTTCAATATTTTTGACTTGCGACAACTCGCGGTAAAAAACTCGAAAACATGAACCTTAACAATGGGCTAATTTTTGTAGTATACGATTATTTTAACTTAATTTAACGCTGTGCAAAATTTGGGGAATTTTGGGAGAGGTGAAAATTTTCAAGATTTTTCACTTTTGACGACTCGAGGTGAAAAAATCGAAAATCATGAACTCTAAAAATGAACTAATTTTTTTAGTAAATGATTATTTTGGCGTAATCTAACGCTGTGCAAAATTTGGGGAATTTTGGGAGAGGTGAAAATTATCAAGATTTTTTACCTTGACGACTCGAGGTGAAAAACTCAAAAATCATGAATTTTAAAAATGGGCTGATTTTTGTAATATATGATTATTTTGCCGTAATCTAACGCTGTGTAAAACTTGGGGAGTTTTGGGAGAGGTGAAAATTTTCAAAATTTTTGACTTGTGACAACTCGAGGTGAAAATCTCGAAAATCATGAACTCTAAAAATGGACTGATTTTTTTGTATAAGATTATTTTGGCGTAATTTAACGCTGTGCAAAATTTGGGGAATTTTGGGAGGTGAAAATTTTCAATATTTTTGACTTGTGACGACTCGAGGTAAAAAACTCGAAAATCATAAACTCTAAAAATGGATTCATTTTTTTAGTATATGATAATTTGGCGTAATTTAACGCTGTGCAAAATTTGGAGAATTTTGGGAGAGGTGACAATTTTCGAGATTTTTGACTTGTGACGACTCGAGGTGAAAAACTCGCAAATCATGATATCTAAAAATGGGCTGATTTTTTAGTATATGATTATTTGGGCGTAATCTAATGCTTTGCAAAATTTGGGGAATTTTGGGAGAGGTGAACATTTTCAAGATTTTTGACTTGTGACGACTCGAGGTGAAAAACTCGCAAATCATGAAATCTAAAAATGGGCTGATATTTTAGTATATGATTATTTTGGCGTAATTTAACGCTTTGCAAAATTTGGGGAAGTATGGGAGGTGAAAATTTTCAATATTTTTTACTTGTGACGACTCGAGGTGAAAACCTCGAAAATCTGAAACTCTAAAAATGGATTAATTTTTGTAGTATATGATTATTTCAACTTAATTTAACGCTGTGCAAAATTTGGGGAATTTTGGGAGAGGTGAAAATTTGCAAGATTTTTGACTTGTGCCGACTCGAGGTGAAAAAATCGAAAATCATGAACTCTAAAAATGAACTAATTTTTTTAGTAAATGACTATTTTGGCGTAATCAAACGCTGTCCAAAATTTGGGGCATTTTGGGAGAGGTGAAAATTTTCAAGATTTTTTACCTTGAAGACTCGAGGTGAAAAACTCAAAAATCATGAATTCTAAAAATGGGCTGATTTTTTGTAATATATACTTATTTTTGCGTAATCTAACGCTGTGCAAAATTTGGGGAATTTTGAGAGAGGTGCAAATTTTAAAAATTTTCGACTTGTGACGACTCGAGGTGAAAAACTCGAAAATAATGAACTCTACAAATAGGCTGATTTTTGTAGTATATGATTATTTTGGCGTAATCTAACGCTGAGCAATATTTGGGAATTTTTGGGAGAGGTGAAAATTTTCAAGATTTTTGACTTGTGACGACACCAGGTGAAAAACTCGAAAATCATAAACTCTAAAAATAGCCTGATTTTTGTAGTATATGATTATTTTGGCGTAATTTAACGCTGTGCAATATTTAGGGAATTTTGGGAGAGGTGAAAATTTTCGAGATTTTTGACTTGTGACAACTCGAGGTAAAATCCTCGAAAATCATGAACTCTACAAATAGGCTGATTTTTGTAGTATATGATTATTTTGGCGTAATTTAAAGATGTGCAAAATTTGGGGAATTTTGGGAGAGCTGAAAATGTTCGAGATTTTTGACTTGTTACAACTCGAGGTGAAAAACTCGAAAATCATGAACTCTAAAAACGGGCTGATTTTTTTAATATATGATTATTTTGGCGTAATTTAACGCTGTGCAAAATTTAGGGAATTTTGGGAGAGGTGAAAATTTTCAAGATTTTTTACTTGTGACGACTCGAGGTGAAAAACTCGAAAATCATGAACTCTAAAAATGGACTGATTTTTGTAGTATATGATTATTTCAACTTAATTTAACGTTGTGCAAAATTTGGGGAATTTTGGGAGAGGTGAAAATTTTTGACTTGTGACGACTCGAGGTGAAAAAATCGAAAATCATGAACTCTAAAAATGAACTAATTTTTTTAGTAAATGATTAGTTTGGCGTAATCAAACGCTGTCCAAAATTTGGGGCATTTTGGGAGAGGTGAAAATTTTCAAGATTTGTTACCTTGAAGACTCGAGGTGAAAAACTCAAAAAGCATGAATTCTAAAAATGGGCTGATTTTTTGTAATATATACTTATTTTCGCGTAATCTAACGCTGTGCAAAATTTGGGGAATTTTGGGAGAGGTGAAAATTTTAAAAATTTTTGACTTGTGACGACTCGAAGTGAAAAACTCGAAAATAATGAACTCTACAAATAGGCTGATTTTTGTAGTATATGATTATTTTTGCGTAATCTAACGCTGAGCAATATTTGGGAATTTTTGGGAGAGGTGAAAATTTTCAAGATTTTTGACTTGTGACGACACCAGGTGAAAAACTCGAAAATCATAAACTCTAAAAATAGCCTGATTTTTGTAGTATATGATTATTTTGGCGTAATTTAACGCTGTGCAATATTTAGGGAATTTTGGGAGAGGTGAAAATGTTCAAAATTTTTGACTTGTGACAACTCGAGGTAAAAACCTCGAAAATCATGAACTCTACAAATAGGCTGATTTTTGTAGTATATGATTATTTTGGCGTAATTTAAAGATGTGCAAAATTTGGGAGAGGTGAAAATTTTCAAGATTTTTGACTTGTTACAACTCGAAGTGAAAAACTCGAAAATCATGAACTCTAAAAACGGGCTGATTTTTTTAGTATAAGATTATTTTGGCGTAATTTAACGTCGAGGTGAAAAAATCAAAAATCATGAACTCTAAAAATGGACTAATATTTTTAGTAAATGATTATTTTGGCGTAATCTAACGCTGTGCAAAATTTGGGAAATTTTGGGAGAGGTGAAAATTTTCAAGATTTTTTACCTTGACGACTCGAGGTGAAAAACTTAAAAATCATGAATTTTAAAAATGGGCTGATTTTTGTAATATATGATTATTTTGGTGTAATCTAACGCTGTGCAAAATTTGGGAAATTTTGGGAGAGGTGAAAATTTTCAAAATTTTTGACTTGTGACGACTCGAGGTGAAAAACTCGCAAATCATGAAATCTAAAAATAGCCTGGTTTTTGTAGTATATGATTATTTTGGCGTAATTTAACGCTGTGCAAAATTTGGGGAATTTTGGGAGAGGTGAAAATTTTCGAGATTTTTGACTTGTGGCAACTCGAGGTGAAAATCTCGAAAATCAGGAACTCTAAAAATGGACTAAATTTTTTGTATAAGATTATTTTGGCGTAATTTAACGCTGTGCAAAATTTGGGGAATTTTGGGAGGTGAAAATTTTCAATATTTTTGACTTGCGACGACTCGAGGTAAAAAACTCGAAAATCATAAACTCTAAAAATGGATTCATTTTTTTAGTATATGATAATTTGGCGTAATTTAACGCTGTGCAAAATTTGGGGAATTTTGGGAGAGGTAAAAATTTTCGAGATTTTTGACTTGTGACGACTCGAGGTGAAAAACTCGAAAATCATAAACTCTAAAAATGGATTAATTTTTTTAGTATATGATAATTTGGCGTAATTTAACGCTGTGCAAAATTTGGGGAATTTTGGGAGAGGTGAAAATTTTCGAGATTTTTGACTTGCGACAACTCGAGGTAAAAAACTCGAAAACATGAACTTTAGAAATGGGCTAATTTTTGTAGTATAAGATTATTTTAACTTAATTTAACGCTCTGCAAAATTTGGGGAATTTTGGGAGAGGTGAAAATTTTCAAGATTTTTGACTTTTGACGACTCGAGGTGAAAAAATCGAAAATCATGAACTCTAAAAATGAACTAATTTTTTTAGTAAATGATTATTTTGGCGTAATCTAACGATGTGCAAAATTTGGGGAATTTTGGGAGAGGTAAAAATTTTCAAGATTTTTTACCTTAACGACTCGAGGTGAAAAACTCAAAAATCATGAATTTTAAAAATGGGCTGATTTTTGTAATATATGATTATTTTGGTGTAATCTAACGCTGTGCAAAATTTGGGAAATTTTGGGAGAGGTGAAAATTTTCAAAATTTTTGACTTGTGACGACTCGAGGTGAAAAACTCGCAAATCATGAAATCTAAAAATAGCCTGATTTTTGTAGTATATGATTATTTTGGCGTCATTTAACGCTGTGCAAAATTTGGGGAATTTTGGGAGAGGTGAAAATTTTCGAGATTTTTGACTTGTGGCAACTCGAGGTGAAAATCTCGAAAATCAGGAACTCTAAAAATGGACTAATTTTTTTGTATAAGATTATTTTGGCGTAATTTAACGCTGTGCAAAATTTGGGGAATTTTAGGAGGTGAAAATTTTCAATATTTTTGACTTGTGACGACTCGAGGTAAAAAACTCGAAAATCATAAACTCTAAAAATGGATTCATTTTTTTAGTATATGATAATTTGGCGTAATTTAACGCTGTGCAAAATTTGGGGAATTTTGGGAGAGGTGAAAATTTTCGAGATTTTTGACTTGTGACGACTCGAGGTGAAAAACTCGCAAATCATGATATCTAAAAATGGGCTGATTTTTTAGTATATGATTATTTTGGCGTAATCTAACGCTTTGCAAAATTTTGGGAATTTTGGGAGGTGAAAATTTTCAATATTTTTACTTGTGACGACTCGAGGTGACAAACTCGAAAATCATAAACTCTAAAAATGGATTAATTTTTGTAGTATATGATTATTTCAACTTAATTTAACGCTGTGCAAAATTTGGGAAATTTTGGGAGAGGAGAAAATTTTCAAGATTTTTGACTTGTGGCAACTCGAGGTGAAAATCTCGAAAATCAGGAGCTCTAAAAATGGACTAATTTTTTTGTATAAGGTGAGGTGAAAATTTTCAAAATTTTTGACTTGTGACGACTCGAGGTTAAGAACTCGAAAATCATAAATTCTAAAAATAGGCTGATTTTTGTAGTATATGATTATTTTGGCGTAATTTAACGCTGTGCAAAATTTTGGGAATTTTGGGAGGTGAAAATTTTCAATATTTTTACTTGTGACGACTCGAGGTGACAAACTCGAAAATCATAAACTCTAAAAATGGATTAATTTTTGTAGTATATGATTATTTCAACTTAATTTAACGCTGTGCAAAATTTGGGAAATTTTTTTTTTTTCATTTTTTTAGTATATGATAATTTGGCGTAATTTAACGCTGTGCAAAATTTGGGGAATTTTGGGAGAGGTGAAAATTTTCGAGATTTTTGACTTGTGACGACTCGAGGTGAAAAACTCGCAAATCATGATATCTAAAAATGGGCTGATTTTTTAGTATATGATTATTTTGGCGTAATCTAACGCTTTGCAAAATTTTGGGAATTTTGGGAGGTGAAAATTTTCAATATTTTTACTTGTGACGACTCGAGGTGACAAACTCGAAAATCATAAACTCTAAAAATGGATTAATTTTTGTAGTATATGATTATTTCAACTTAATTTAACTCTGTGCAAAATTTGGGAAATTTTGGGAGAGGAGAAAATTTTCAAGATTTTTGACTTGTGGCAACTCGAGGTGAAAATCTCGAAAATCAGGAGCTCTAAAAATGGCCTAATTTTTTTGTATAAGGTGAGGTGAAAATTTTCAAAATTTTTGACTTGTGACGACTCGAGGTTAAAAACTCGAAAATCATAAACTCTAAAAATAGGCTGATTTTTGTAGTATATGATTATTTTGGCGTAATTTAACGCTGTGCAAAATTTTGGGAATTTTGGGAGGTGAAAATTTTCAATATTTTTACTTGTGACGACTCGAGGTGACAAACTCGAAAATCATAAACTCTAAAAATGGATTAATTTTTGTAGTATATGATTATTTCAACTTAATTTAACGCTGTGCAAAATTTGGGAAATTTTGGGAGAGGAGAAAATTTTCAAGATTTTTGACTTGTGACGACTCGAGGTGAAAAAATCGAAAATCATGAACTCTAAAAATGAACTAATTTTTTTAGTATATGATAATTTGGCGTAATTTAACGCTGTGCAAAATTTGGGGAATTTTGGGAGAGGTGAAAATTTTCGAGATTTTTGACTTGTGACGACTCGAGGTGAAAAACTCGCAAATCATGATATCTAAAAATGGGCTGATTTTTTAGTATATGATTATTTTGGCGTAATCTAACGCTTTGCAAAATTTGGGGAATTTTGGGAGGTGAAAATTTTCAATATTTTTGACTTGTGACGGACGCGAGGTAAAAAACTCGAAAATCATAAACTCTAAAAATGGATAAATTTTTTTAGTATATGATAATTTGGCGTAATTTAACGCTGTGCAAAATTTGGGGAATTTTGGAAGGTAAAATTTTTCAATATTTTTGACTTGTTACAACTCGAGATGAAGAACTCGAAAATCATGAAGTTTAAAAATGGACTGATTTTTGTAGTATATGATTATTTTGGCGTAATTTAACGCTGTGCAAACTTTCGGGAATTTTGGGAGAGGTAAAAATTTTCAAGATTTTTTACTTGTGACGACTCGAGGTGAAAAACTCGAAAATCATGAACTCTAAAAATAGCCTGATTTTTGTAGAATATGTTTATTTTGGCGTAATTTAACGCTGTGCAAAATTTTGGGGACTTTTGGGAGAGGTGAAAATTTTCGATATTTTGACTTGTGACAAGTCGAGGTGAAAAACTCAAAAATCATGAACTCTACAAATAGGCTGATTTTTGTAGTATATGATTATTTTGGCGTAATTTAACGATGTGCAAAATTTGGAGAATTTTGGGAGAGGTGAAAATTTTCGAGATTTTTGACTTGTGACAACTCGAGGTGAAAATCTCGAAAATCATGAACTCTAAAAACGGGCTGATTTTTTTAGTATATGGTTATTTTGGCGTAATTTAACGCTGTGCAAAATTTAGGGAATTTTGGGAGAGGTGAAAATTTTCGAGATTTTTGACTTGTGACAACTCGAGGTGAAAATCTCAAAAATGATGAACCCTAAACATGGACTGATTTTTTTGTATATGATTATTTTGACGTAATTTAACGCTGTGCAAAATTTGGGGAATTTTTGGAGGTGAAAATGTTCAATATATTTGACTTGTGACGACTCGACGTGAAAAAATCGAAAATTATGAACTCTAAAAATGAACTAATTTTTTTAGTAAATGATTATTTTGGCGTAATCAAACGCTGTCCAAAATTTGGGGCATTTTGGGAAAGGTGAAAATTTTCAAGATTTTGTACCTTTGAAGACTCGAGGTGAAAAACTCAAAAATCATGAATTCTAAAAATGGGCTGATTTTTGTAATATATGATTATTTTTGCGTAATCTAACGCTGTGCAAAATTTGGGGAATTTTGGGAGAGGTGAAAATTTTAAAAATTCTTGACTTGTGACGACTCGAAGTGAAAAACTCGAAAATAATGAACTGTACAAATAGGCTGATTTTTGTAGTATATGATTATTTTGGCGTAATCTAACGATGAGCAATATTTGGGAATTTTTGGGAGAGGTGAAAATTTTCAAGATTTTTGACTTGTGACGACACGAGGTGAAAAACTCGAAAATCATAAACTCTAAAAATAGCCTGATTTTTGTAGTATATGATTATTTTGGCGAAATTTAACGCTGTGCAATATTTGGGGAATTTTTGGAGAGGTGAAAATTTTCGAGATTTTTGACTTAGACAACTCGAGGTAAAAAACACGAAAATCATGAATTCTACAAATAGGCTGATTTTTGTAGTATATGATTATTTTGGCGTAATTTAACGATGTGCAAAATTTGGGGAATTTTGGGAGAGGTGAAAATTTTCGAGATTTTTGACTTGTTACAACTCGAGGTGAAAAACTCGAAAATCATGAACTCTAAAAACGGGTTGATTTTTTTAGTATATGATTATTTTGGCGTAATTTAACGCTGTGCAAAATTTAGGGAATTTTGGGAGGTGAAAATTTTCAAGATTTTTTACCTTAACGACTCGAGGTGAAAAACTCAAAAATCATGAATTTTAAAAATGGGCTGATTTTTGTAATATATGATTATTTTGGTGTAATCTAACGCTGTGCAAAATTTGGGAAATTTTGGGAGAGGTGAAAATTTTCAAAATTTTTGACTTGTGACGACTCGAGGTGAAAAACTCGCAAATCATGAAATCTAAAAATAGCCTGATTTTTGTAGTATATGATTATTTTGGCGTAATTTAACGCTGTGCAAAATTTGGGGAATTTTGGGAGAGGTGAAAATTTTCGAGATTTTTGACTTGTGGCAACTCGAGGTGAAAATCTCGAAAATCAGGAACTCTAAAAATGGACTAATTTTTTTGTATAAGATTATTTTGGCGTAATTTAACGCTGTGCAAAATTTGGGGAATTTTAGGAGGTGAAAATTTTCAATATTTTTGACTTGTGACGACTCGAGGTAAAAAACTCGAAAATCATAAACTCTAAAAATGGATTCATTTTTTTAGTATATGATAATTTGGCGTAATTTAACGCTGTGCAAAATTTGGGGAATTTTGGGAGAGGTGAAAATTTTCGAGATTTTTGACTTGTGACGACTCGAGGTGAAAAACTCGCAAATCATGATATCTAAAAATGGGCTGATTTTTTAGTATATGATTATTTTGGCGTAATCTAACGCTTTGCAAAATTTTGGGAATTTTGGGAGGTGAAAATTTTCAATATTTTTACTTGTGACGACTCGAGGTGACAAACTCGAAAATCATAAACTCTAAAAATGGATTAATTTTTGTAGTATATGATTATTTCAACTTAATTTAACGCTGTGCAAAATTTGGGAAATTTTGGGAGAGGAGAAAATTTTCAAGATTTTTAACTTGTGGCAACTCGAGGTGAAAATCTCGAAAATCAGGAGCTCTAAAAATGGACTAATTTTTTTGTATAAGGTGAGGTGAAAATTTTCAAAATTTTTGACTTGTGACGACTCGAGGTTAAAAACTCGAAAATCATAAACTCTAAAAATAGGCTGATTTTTGTAGTATATGATTATTTTGGCGTAATTTAACGCTGTGCAAAATTTTGGGAATTTTGGGAGGTGAAAATTTTCAATATTTTTACTTGTGACGACTCGAGGTGACAAACTCGAAAATCATAAACTCTAAAAATGGATTAATTTTTGTAGTATATGATTATTTCAACTTAATTTAACGCTGTGCAAAATTTGGGAAATTTTGGGAGAGGAGAAAATTTTCAAGATTTTTGACTTGTGACGACTCGAGGTGAAAAAATCGAAAATCATGAACTCTAAAAATGAACTAATTTTTTTAGTAAATGATTATTTTGGCGTAATCAAAGGCTGTCCAAAATTTGGGGCATTTTGGGAGAGGTGAAAATTTTCAAGATTTTTTACCTTGAAGACTCGAGGTGAAAAACTCATAAATCATAAATTCTAAAAATGGGCTGATTTTTGTAATATATGATTATTTTTGCGTAATCTAACGCTGTGCAAAATTTGGGGAATTTTGGGAGAGGTGAAAATTTTAAAAAATTTTGACTTGTGACGACTCGAAGTGAAAAACTCGAAAATAATGAACTCTACAAATAGGCTGATTTTTGTAGTATATGATTATTTTGGCGTAATCTAAAGCTGAGCAATATTTGGGAATTTTTGGGAGAGGTGAAAATTTTCGAGATTTTTGACTTGTTACAACTCGAGGTGAAAAACTCGAAAATCAGGAACTCTAAAAACGGGCTGATTTTTTAGTATATGATTATTTTGGCGTAATTTAACGCTGTGCAAAATTTAGGGAATTTTGGGAGATTTGAAAATTTTCGAGATTTTTGACTTTTGACAACTCGAGGTGAAAAACTCGAAAATCATGAACTCTAAAAACGGGCTGATTTTTTAGTATATGATTATTTTGGTGTAATCTAACGCTGTGCAAAATTTGGGAAATTTTGGGAGAGGTGAAAATTTTCAAAATTTTTGACTTGTGACAACTCGAGGTGAAAATCTCGAAAATCAGGAACTCTAAAAATGAACTGATTTTTTTGTATAAGATTATTTTGGCGTAATTTAACGCTGTGCAAAATTTGGGGAATTTTGGGAGGTGAAAATTTTCAATATTTTTGACTTGTGACGGACTCGAGGTAAAAAACTCGAAAATCATAAACTCTAAAAATGGATTCATTTTTTTAGTATATGATAATTTGGCGTAATTTAACGCTGTGCAAAATTTGGGGAATTTTGGGAGGTGAAAATTTTCAATATTTTTGACTTGTGACGGACGCGAGGTAAAAAACTCGAAAATCATAAACTCTAAAAATGGATAAATTTTTTTAGTATATGATAATTTGGCGTAATTTAACGCTGTGCAAAATTTGGGGAATTTTGGGAGGTAAAATGTTTCAATATTTTTGACTTGTTACAACTCGAGATGAAGAACTCGAAAATCATGAAGTTTAAAAATGGACTGATTTTTGTAGTATATGATTATTTTGGCGTAATTTAACGCTGTGCAAACTTTCGGGAATTTTGGGAGAGGTAAAAATTTTCAAGATTTTTTACTTGTGACGACTCGAGGTGAAAAACTCGAAAATCATAAACTCTAAAATTAGGCTGATTTTTGTAGTATAAGATTATTTTGGCAAAATTTAACGCTGTGCAAAATTTTGGGGAATTTTGGGAGAGGTGAAAATTTTCGATATTTTGACTTGTGACAAGTCGAGGTGAAAAACTCAAAAATCATGAACTCTACAAATAGGCTGATTTTTGTAGTATATGATTATTTTGGCGTAATTTAACGATGTGCAAAATTTGGGGAATTTTGGGAGAGGTGAAAATTTTCGAGATTTTTGACTTGTGACAACTCGAGGTGAAAATCTCGAAAATCATGAACTCTAAAAACGGGCTGATTTTTTTAGTATATGGTTATTTTGGCGTAATTTAACGCTGTGCAAAATTTAGGGAATTTTGGGAGAGGTGAAAATTTTCGAGATTTTTGACTTGTGACAACTCGAGGAGAAAATCTCAAAAATGATGAACCCTAAACATGGACTGATTTTTTTGTATATGATTATTTTGACGTAATTTAACGCTGTGCAAAATTTGGGGAATTTTTGGAGGTGAAAATGTTCAATATATTTGACTTGTGACGACTCGACGTGAAAAAATCGAAAATTATGAACTCTAAAAATGAACTAATTTTTTTAGTAAATGATTATTTTGGCGTAATCAAACGCTGTCCAAAATTTGGGGCATTTTGGGAAAGGTGAAAATTTTCAAGATTTTGTACCTTTGAAGACTCGAGGTGAAAAACTCAAAAATCATGAATTCTAAAAATGGGCTGATTTTTGTAATATATGATTATTTTTGCGTAATCTAACGCTGTGCAAAATTTGGGGAATTTTGGGAGAGGTGAAAATTTTAAAAATTCTTGACTTGTGACGACTCGAAGTGAAAAACTCGAAAATAATGAACTGTACAAATAGGCTGATTTTTGTAGTATATGATTATTTTGGCGTAATCTAACGATGAGCAATATTTGGGAATTTTTGGGAGAGGTGAAAATTTTCAAGATTTTGGACTTGTGACGACACGAGGTGAAAAACTCGAAAATCATAAACTCTAAAAATAGCCTGATTTTTGTAGTATATGATTATTTTGGCGAAATTTAACGCTGTGCAATATTTGGGGAATTTTTGGAGAGGTGAAAATTTTCGAGATTTTTGACTTAGACAACTCGAGGTAAAAAACACGAAAATCATGAATTCTACAAATAGGCTGATTTTTGTAGTATATGATTATTTTGGCGTAATTTAACGATGTGCAAAATTTGGGGAATTTTGGGAGAGGTGAAAATTTTCGAGATTTTTGACTTGTTACAACTCGAGGTGAAAACTCGAAAATCATGAACTCTAAAAACGGGTTGATTTTTTTAGTATATGATTATTTTGGCGTAATTTAAAGCTGTGCAAAATTTAGGGAATTTTGGGAGAGGTGAAAATTTTCGAGATTTTTGACTTGTGACAACTCGAGGTAAAAAACTCGAAAATCATGAATTCTACAAATAGGCTGATTTTTGTAGTATATGATTATTTTGGCGTAATTTAACACTGTGCAAAATTTGGGGAATTTTGGGAGGTGAAAATTTTCAATATTTTTTACTTGTGACGACTCGAGGTGAAAAACTCGAAAATTATGAACTCTAAAAATGGACTGATTTTTGTAGTATAAGATTATTTTGGCAAAATTTAACGCTGTGCAAAATTTGGGGAATTTTGGGAGAGGTGAAAATTTTCGATATTTTGACTTGTGACAAGTCGAGGTGAAAAACTCAAAAATCATGAACTCTACAAATAAGCTGATTTTTGTAGTATATGATTATTTTGGCGTAATTTAACGATATGCAAAATTTTAGGAATTTTGGGAGAGGTGAAAATTTTCGAGATTTTTGACTTGTGACAACTCGAGGTGAAAATCTCGAAAATCATGAACTCTAAAAACGGGCTGATTTTTTTAGTATATGGTTATTTTGGCGTAATTTAACGCTGTGCAAAATTTAGGGAATTTTGGGAGAGGTGAAAATTTTCGAGATTTTTGACTTGTGACAACTCGAAGTGAAAATCTCAAAAATGATGAACTCTAAACATGGACTGATTTTTTTGTATATGATTATTTTGACGTAATTTAACGCTGTGCAAAATTTGGGGAATTTTTGGAGGTGAAAATGTTCAATATATTTGACTTGTGACGACTCGACGTGTATATGGTTATTTTGGCGTAATTTAACGCTGTGCAAAATTTAGGGAATTTTGGGAGAGGTGAAAATTTTCGAGATTTTTGACTTGTGACAACTCGAGGTGAAAATCTCAAAAATGATGAACTCTAAACATGGACTGATTTTTTTGTATATGATTATTTTGACGTAATTTAACGCTGTGCAAAATTTGGGGAATTTTTGGAGGTGAAAATGTTCAATATATTTGACTTGTGACGACTCGACGTGATAAACTCGAAAATCATAAACTCTAAAAATGGATTGTTTTTTTTTAGTATATGATAATTTAACGCTGTGCACAATTTGGGGATTTTTGTGAGGTGAAAATTTTCAATATTTTTGACTTGTGACGACTCGAGGTGAAAAACTCGAAAATCATAAACTCTAAAAATGGATTAATTTTTTTAGTTTATGATAATTTGGCGTAATTTAACGCTGTGCAAAATTTGGGGAATTTTGGGAGAGGTGAAAATTTTCGAGATTTTTGACTTGCGACAACTCGAGGTAAAAAACTCGAAAACATGAACTTTAGAAATGGGCTAATTTTTGTAGTATACGATTATTTTAACTTAATTTAACGCTGTGCAAAATTTGGGGAATTTTGGGAGAGGTGAAAATTTTCAAGATTTTTGACTTTTGACGACTCGAGGTGAAAAAATCGAAAATCATGAACTCTAAAAATGAACTAATTTTTTTAGTAAATGATTATTTTGGCGTAATCTAACGCTGTGCAAAATTTGGGGAATTTTGGGAGAGGTGAAAATTTTCAAGATTTTTTACCTTGACGACTCGAGGTGAAAAACTCAAAAATCATGAATTTTAAAAATGGGCTGATTTTTGTAATATATGATTATTTTGGTGTAATCTAACGCTGTGCAAAATTTGGGAAATTTTGGGAGAGGTGAAAATTTTCAAAATTTTTGACTTGTGACGACTCGAGGTGAAAAACTCGCAAATCATGAAATCTAAAAATAGCCTGATTTTTGTAGTATATGATTATTTTGGCGTAATTTAACGCTGTGCAAAATGTGGGGAATTTTGGGAGAGGTGAAAATTTTCGAGATTTTTGACTTGTGGCAACTCGAGGTGAAAATCTCGAAAATCAGGAACTCTAAAAATGGACTAATTTTTTTGTATAAGATTATTTTGGCGTTATTTAACGCTGTGCAAAATTTGGGGAATTTTGGGAGGTGAAAATTTACAATATTTTTGACTTGTGACGACTCAAGGTAAAAAACTCGAAAATCATAAACTCTAAAAATGGATTAATTTTTTTAGTATATGATAATTTGGCGTAATTTAACGCTGTGCAAAATTTGGGGAATTTTGGGAGAGGTGAAAATTTTCGAGATTTTTGACTTGTGACGACTCGAGGTGAAAAACTCGCAAATCATGATATCTAAGGAAGCGCTGATTTTTTAGTATATGATTATTTTGGCGTAATCTAACGCTTTGCAAAATTTGGGGAATTTTGGGAGAGGTGAAAATTTTCAAGATTTTTGACTTGTGTCGACTCGAGGTGAAAAACTCGCAAACATGAAATCTAAAAATGGGCTGATATTTTAGTATATGATTATTTTGGCGTAATTTAACGCTTTGCAAAATTTGGGGAATTTTGGGAGGTGAAAATTTTCAATATTTTTGACTTGTGACGACTCGAGGTGAAAAACTCGAAAATCATAAACTCTAAAAATGGATTAATTTTGTAGTATATGATTATTTCAACTTAATTTAACGCTGTGCAAAATTTGGGGAATTTTGGTTGGTGAAAATTTTCAATATTTTTGACTTGTGACGACTCGAGGTGAAAAACTCGAAAATCATAAACTCTAAAAATAGGCTGATTTTTGTAGTATATGATTATTTTGGCGTAATTTAACGCTGTGCAAAATTTTGGGAATTTTGGGAGGTGAAAATTTTCAATATTTTTACTTGTGACGACTCGAGGTGAAAAACTCGAAAATCATAAACTCTAAAAATGGATTAATTTTTGTAGTATATGATTATTTCAACTTAATTTAACGCTGTGCAAAATTTGGGGAATTTTGGGAGAGGAGAAAATTTTCAAGATTTTTGACTTGTGACGACTCGAGGTGAAAAAATCGAAAATCATGAACTCTAAAAATGAACTAATTTTTTTAGTAAATGATTATTTTGGCGTAATCAAAGGCTGTCTAAAATTTGGGGCATTTTGGGAGAGGTGAAAATTTTCAAGATTTTTTACCTTGAAGACTCGAGGTAAAAAACTCATAAATCATGAATTCTAAAAATGGGCTGATTTTTGTAATATATGATTATTTTTGCGTAATCTAACGCTGTGCAAAATTTGGGGAATTTTGGGAGAGGTGAAAATTTTAAAAAATTTTGACTTGTGACGACTCGAAGTGAAAAACTCGAAAATAATGTACTCTACAAATAGGCTGATTTTTGTAATATATGATTATTTTGGCGTAATCTAAAGCTGAGCAATATTTAGGAATTTTTGGGAGAGGTGAAAATTTTCAAGATTTTTTACCTTGAAGACTCGAGGTGAAAAACTCATAAATCATGAATTCTAAAAATGGGCTAATTTTTGTAATATATGATTATTTTTGCGTAATCTAACGCTGTGCAATATTTAGGGAATTTTGGGAGAGGTGAAAATTTTCGAGATTTTTGACTTGTTACAACTCGAGGTGAAAAACTCGAAAACCAGGAACTCTAAAAACGGGCTGATTTTTTTAGTATATGATTATTTTGGCGTAATTTAACGCTGTGCAAAATTTAGGGAATTTTGGGAGATTTGAAAATTTTCGAGATTTTTGACTTTTGACAACTCGAGGTGAAAAACTCGAAAATCATGAACTCTAAAAACGGGCTGATTTTTTAGTATATGATTATTTTGGCGTAATTTAACGCTGTGCAAAATTTAGGGAATTTTGGGAGAGGTGAAAATTTTCGAGATTTTTTACTTGTGACAACTCGAGGTGAAAATCTCGAAAATCAGGAACTCTAAAAATGAACTGATTTTTTTGTATAAGATTATTTTGGCGTAATTTAACGCTGTGCAAAATTTGGGGAATTTTGGGAGGTGAAAATTTTCAATATTTTTGACTTGTGACGGACTCGAGGTAAAAAACTCGAAAATCATAAACTCTAAAAATGGATTCATTTTTTTAGTATATGATAATTTGGCGTAATCTAACGCTTTGCAAAATTTGGGGAATTTTGGGAGAGGTGAAAATTTTCAAGATTTTTGACTTGTGACGACTCGAGGTGAAAAACTCGCAAATCATGAAATCTAATAATGGGCTGATATTTTAGTATATGATTATTTTGGCGTAATTTAACGCTGTGCAAAATTTGGGGAATTTTGGGAGGTAAAAATATTCAATATTTTTGACTTGTGGCGACTCGACGTGAAAAACTCGAAAATCATAAACACTAAAAATGCATTGATTTTTGTAGTATATGATTATTTCAACTTAATTTAACGCTATGCAAAATTTGGGGAATTTTGGGAGAGGTAAAAATTTTCCAGATTTTTGACTTGTGACGACTCGAGGTGAAAAAATCTAAAATCATGAACTCTAAAAATTAACTAATTTTTTTAGTAAATGATTATTTTGGCGTAATCAAACGCTGTCCAAAATTTGGGGCATTTTGGGAAAGGTGAAAATTTTTAAGATTTTGTACCTTTGAAGACTCGAGGTGAAAAACTCAAAAATCATGAATTCTAAAAATGGGCTGATTTTTGTAATATATGATTATTTTTGCGTAATTTGGGGAATTTTGGGAGAGGTGAAAATTTTAAAATTTCTTGACTTGTGACGACTCGAAGTGAAAAACTCGAAAATAATGAACTCTACAAATAGGCTGATTTTTGTAGTATATGATTATTTTGGCGTAACCTAACGCTGAGCAATATTTGGGAATTTTTGGGAGAGGTGAAAATTTTCAAGATTTTTGACTTGTGACGACACGAGGTGAAAAACTCGAAAATCATAAACTCTAAAAATAGCCTGATTTTTGTAGTATATGATTATTTTGGCGAAATTTAACGCTGTGCAATATTTGGGGAATTTTGGGAGAGGTGAAAATTTTCGAGATTTTTGACTTATGACAACTCGAGGTAAAAAACTCGAAAATCATGAACTCTACAAATAGGCTGATTTTTGTAGTATATGATTATTTTGGCGTAATTTAAAGATGTGCAAAATTTGGGGAATTTTGGGAGAGGTGAAAATTTTCGAGATTTTTGACTTGTTACAACTCAAGGTGAAAAACTCGAAAATCATGAACTCTAAAAACGGGCTGATTTTTTTAGTATATGATTATTTTAGCGTAATTTAAAGCTGTGCAAAATTTAGGGAATTTTGGGAGAGGTGAAAATTTTCGAGATTTTTGACTTGTGACAACTCGAAGTGAAAATCTCGAAAATCAGGAACTCTAAAAATGGACTGATTTTTTTGTATAAGATTATTTTGGCGTAATTTAACGCTGTGCAAAATTTGGGGAATTTTGGGAGGTGAAAATTTTCAATATTTTTGACTTGTGACTACTCGAGGTAAAAAACTCGAAAATCATAAACTCTAAAAATGGATTAATTTTTTTAGTATATAATAATTTGGCGTAATTTAACGCTGTGCAAAATTTGGGGAATTTACGTAGAGGTGAAAATTTTCGGGATTTTTGACTTGTGACGACTCGAGGTGAAAAACTCGCAAATCATGAAATCTAAAAATGGGCTAATATTTTAGTGTATGATTATTTTGGCGTAATTTAACGCTGTGCAAAATTTGAAGAATTTTGCGAGAGGTGAAAATTCTCGAGATTTTTGACTTGTGACGACTCGAGGTGAAAAACTCGAAAATCATAAACTCTAAAAATAGGCTGATTTTTGTAGTATATGATTATTTTGGCGTAATTTAACGCTGCGCAATATTTTGGGAATTTTGGGAGGTGAAAGTTTTCAATATTTTTACTTGTGACGACTCGAGGTGAAAAACTCGAAAATCATAAACTCTAAAAATGGATTCATTTTTATAGTATGTGATTATTTCAACTTAATTTAACGCTGTGCAAAATTTGGGGAATTTTGGGAGAGGTGAAAATTTTCAAGATTTTTGACTTGTGACGACTCGAGGTGAAAAAATCGAAAATAATGAACTCTAAAAATGAACTAATTTTTTTAGTAAATGATTATTTTGGTGTAATCTAACTCTGTGCAAAATTTGGGGAATTTTGGGAGAGGTAAAAATTTTCAAGATATTTTATCTTGAAGACTCGAGGTGAAAAACTCAAAAATCATGAATTCTAAAAATGGGCTGATTTTTGTAATATATGATTATTTTGGCATAATCTAACGCTGTGCAAAATTTGGGGAATTTTGGGAGAGGTGAAAATTTTCAAGATTTTTGACTTGTGACGACTCGAGGTGAAAAACTCGCAAATCATGAAATCTAAAAATGGGCTGATTTTTGGAGTATATGATTATTATGGCGTAATCTAACGCTTTGCAAAATTTGGGGAATTTTGGGAGAGGTGAAAATTTTCGAGATTTTTGACTTGTGACGACTCGAAGTGAAAAACTCGAAAATCATAAACTCTAAAAATGGGCTGATTTTTTAGTATATGATTATTTTGGCGTAATCTACGCTTCGCAAAATTCGGGCAATTTTGGGAGAGGTGAAAATTTTCAAGATTTTTGACTTGTGACGACTCGAGGTGAAAAACTCGCAAATCATGAAATCTAAAAATGGGCTGATATTTTACTATATGATTATTTTGGCGTAATTTAACGCTGTGCAAAATTTGGAGAATTTTGGGAGAGAGTGAAAAACTCGAAAATCATAAACTCTAAAAATAGGCTGATTTTTGTAGTATATGATTATTTTGGCGTAATTTAACGCTGCGCAAAATTTTGGGAATTTTGGGATGAAAGTTTTCAATATTTTTACTTGTGACGACTCGAGGTGAAAAACTCGAAAATCATAAACTCTAAAAATGGATTAATTTTTTTGGTATATAATAATTTGGCGTAATTTAACGCTGTGCAAAATTTGGGGAATTTTGGGAGGTACAAATTTTCAATATTTTTGACTAGTGACGACTCGACGTGAAAAACTCGAAAATCATAAACTCTAAAAATGTATTGATTTTTTTAGTATATGATAATTTGGCGTAATTTAACGCCGTGCAAAATTTGGGGATTTTTGGGAGGTGAAAATTTTCAATATTTATGACTTGTGACGACTCGAGGTGAAAAACTCGAAAATCATAAACTCTAAAAATGGATTAATTTTTGTAGTATGTGATTATTTCAACTTAATTTAACGCTGTGCAAAATTTGGGGAATTTTGGGAGAGGCGAAACTTTTCAAGATTTTTGACTTGTGACGACTCGAGGTGAAAAAATCAAAAACCATCAACTCTAAAAATGAACTAATTTTTTTAGTAAATGATTATTTTGGCGTAATCTAACGCTGTGCAAAATTTGGGGAATTTTGGGAGAGGTGAAAATTTTCGAGATTTTTGACTTGTGACGACTCGAGGTGAAAAACTCGAAAATCATAAACTCTAAAAATGGGCTGATTTTTTAGTATATGATTATTTTGGCGTAATCTACGCTTTGCAAAATTTGGGGAATTTTGGGAGAGGTGAAAATTTTCAAGATTTTTGACTTGTGACGACTCGAGGTGAAAAACTCGCAAATCATGAAATCTAAAAATGGGCTGATATTTTAGTATATGATTATTTTGGCGTAATTTAACGCTGTGCAAAATTTGGAGAATTTTGGGAGAGGTGAAAATTTTCGAGATTTTTGACTTGTAACGACTCGAGGTGAAAAACTCGAAAATCATAAACTCTAAAAATTAACTAATTTTTTTAGTAAATGATTATTTTGGCGTAATCAAACGCTGTCCAAAATTTGGGGCATTTTGGGAAAGGTGAAAATTTTTAAGATTTTGTACCTTTGAAGACTCGAGGTGAAAAACTCAAAAATCATGAATTCTAAAAATGGGCTGATTTTTGTAATATATGATTATTTTTGCGTAATCTAACGCTGTGCAAAATTTGGGGAATTTTGGGAGAGGTGAAAATTTTAAAATTTCTTGACTTGTGATGACTCGAAGTGAAAAACTCGAAAATAATGAACTCTACAAATAGGCTGATTTTTGTAGTATATGATTATTTTGGCGTAATCTAACGCTGAGCAATATTTGGGAATTTTTGGGAGAGGTGAAAATTTTCAAGATTTTTGACTTGTGACGACACGAGGTGAAAAACTCGAAAATCATAAACTCTAAAAATAGCCTGATTTTTGTAGTATATGATTATTTTGGCGAAATTTAACGCTGTGCAATATTTGGGGAATTTTGGGAGAGGTGAAAATTTTCGAGATTTTTGACTTATGACAACTCGAGGTAAAAAACTCGAAAATCATGAACTCTACAAATAGGCTGATTTTTGTAGTATATGATTATTTTGGCGTAATTTAAAGATGTGCAAAATTTGGGGAATTTTGGGAGAGGTGAAAATTTTCGAGATTTTTGACTTGTTACAACTCGAGGTGAAAAACTCGCAAATCATGAAATCTAAAAATGGGCTGATATTTTAGTATATGATTATTTTGGCGTAATTTAACGCTGCGCAAAATTTTGGGAATTTTGGGAGGTGAAAGTTTTCAATATTTTTACTTGTGACGACTCGAGGTGAAAAACTCGAAAATCATAAACTCTAAAAATGGATTAATTTTTTTGGTATATAATAATTTGGCGTAATTTAACGCTGTGCAAAATTTGGGGAATTTTGGGAGGTAAAAATTTTCAATATTTTTGACTAGTGACGACTCGAGGTGAAAAACTCGCAAATCATGAAATCTAAAAATGGGCTGATATTTTAGTATATGATTATTTTGGCGTAATTTAACGCTGTGCAAAATTTGGAGAATTTTGGGAGAGGTGAAAATTTTCGAGATTTTTGACTTGTAACGACTCGAGGTGAAAAACTCGAAAATCATAAACTCTAAAAATAGGCTGATTTTTGTAGTATATGATTATTTTGGCGTAATTTAACGCTGCGCAAAATTTTGGGAATTTTGGGAGGTGAAAGTTTTCAATATTTTTACTTGTGACAAAATCATAAACTCTAAAAATGGATTAATTTTTTTAGTATATGATAATTTGGCGTAATTTAACGCTATGCAAAATTTAGGGAATTTTGGGAGGTAAAAATGTTCAATATTTTTGACTAGTGACGACTCGACGTGAAAAACTCGAAAATCATAAACTCTAAAAATGTATTGATTTTTTTAGTATATGATAATTTGGCGTAATTTAACGCCGTGCAAAATTTGGGGATTTTTGGGAGTTGAAAATTTTCAATATTTATGACTTGTGACGACTCGAGGTGAAAAACTCATAAACTCTAAAAATGGATTAATTTTTGTAGTATGTGATTATTTCAACTTAATTTAACGCTGTGCAAAATTTGGGGAATTTTGGGAGAGGCGAAAATTTTCAAGATTTTTGACTTGTGACGACTCGAGGTGAAAAAATCAAAAACCATCAACTCTAAAAATGAACTAATTTTTTTAATAAATGATTATTTTGGCGTAATCTAACGCTGTGCAAAATTTGGGGAATTTTGGGAGAGGTGAAAATGTTCAAAATTTTTGACTTGTGACGACTCGAGGTGAAAAACTCGCAAATCATGATATCTAAAAATCGGCTGATTTTTTGGTATATGATTATTTTGGCGTAATTTAACGCAGTGCAAAATTTGGGAATTGTAGGAGAGGTGAAAATTTTCAAGATTATTTACTTTGACGACTCGAGGTGAAAAACTCGAAAATCATAAACTCTAAAAATAGGCTGATTTTTGGAGTATATGATTATTATGGCATAATCTAACGCTTTGCAAAATTTGGGGAATTTTGGAGAGGTGAAAATTTTCAAGATTTTTGACTTGTGACGACTCGAGGTGAAAAACTCGAAAATCATAAACTCTAAAAATAAGCTAATTTTTGTGGTATATGACTATTTTGGCGCAATTTAACGATGTGCAAAATTTGGGGAATTTTGGGAGAGGTGAAAATTTTCGAGATTTTTGACTTGTGACAACTCGAGGTGAAAATCTCGAATATCATGAACTCTAAAAATGGACTGATTTTTTTGTATATGATGATTTTGGCGTAATTTAACGCTGTGCAAAATTTGGGGAATTTTGGGAGGTGAAAATTTTCAATATTTTTGACTTGTGACGACTCGAGGTGAAAAACTCGAAAATCATAAACTCTAAAAATGGGCTGATTTTTTAGTATATGATTATTTTGGCGTAATCTACGCTTTGCAAAATTTGGGGAATTTTGGGAGAGGTGAAAATTTTCAAGATTTTTGACTTGTGACGACTCGAGGTGAAAAACTCGCAGATCATGAAATCTAAAAATGGGCTGATATTTTAGTATATGATTATTTTGGCGTAATTTAACGCTGTGCAAAATTTGGAGAATTTTGGGAGAGGTGAAAATTTTCGAGATTTTTGACTTGTGACGACTCAAGGTGAAAAATTCGAAAATCATAAACTCTAAAAATAGGCTGATTTTTGTAGTATATGATTATTTTGGCGTAATTAACCGCTGCGCAAAATGTTGGGAATTTTGGGAGGTGAAAGTTTTCAATATTTTTACTTGTGACGACTGGAGGTGTAAAACTCGAAAATCATAAACTCTAAAAATGGATTAATTTTTTTGGTATATGATAATTTGGCGTAATTTAACGCTGTGCAAAATTTGGGGAATTTTGGGAGGTAAAAATTTTCAATATTTTTGACTAGTGATGACTCGACGTGAAAAACTCGAAAATCATAAACTCTAAAAATGTATTGATTTTTTTAGTATATGTTAATTTGGCGTAATTTAACGCAGTGCAAAATTTGGGGATTTTTGGGAGGTGAAAATTTTCAATATTTATGACTTGTGACGACTAGAGGTGAAAAACTCGAAAATCATAAACTCTAAAAATTGATTAATTTTTGTAGTATGTGATTATTTCAACTTAATTTAACGCTGTGCAAAATTTGGGGAATTTTGGGAGAGGTGAAAATTTTCAAGATTTTTGACTTGTGACGACTCGAGGTGAAAAAATCAAAAATCATGAACCCTAAAAATAAACTAATTTTTTTAGTAAATGATTATTTTGGCGTAATCTAACGCTGTGCAAAATTTGGGGAATTTTGGGAGAGATGAACATTTTCAAGATTTTTGACTTGTGACGACTCGAGGTGAAAAAGTCGAAAATCATAAACTCTAAAAATAGGCTGATTTTTGGAGTATATGATTATTATGGCATAATCTAACGCTTTGCAAAATTTGGGGAATTTTGGGAGAGGTGAACATTTTCAAGATTTTTGACTTGTGACGACTCGAGGTGGAAAACTCGAAAATCATAAACTCTAAAAATAGGCTGATTTTTGTAGTATATGATTATTTTGGCGTAATTTAACGCTGTGCAAAATTGGGGAATTTTGGGAGAGGTTAAAATTTTCAAGATTTTAGATTTGTGAGACGACTCGAAGTGAAAAACTCGAAAATAATGAACTCTACAAATAGGCTGATTTTTGTAGTATATGATTTTTTTGGCGTAATCTAATGCTGAGCAATATTTGGGAATTTTTGGGAGAGGTGAAAATTTTCAAGATTTTTGACTTGTGACGACACGAGGTGAAAAACTCGAAAATCATAAACTCTAAAAATAGCCTGATTTTTGTAGTATATGATTATTTTGACGTAAATTAACGCTGTGCAAAATTTGGGGAATTTTGGGAGAGGTAAAAATTTTCGAGATTTTTGACTTGTGACAACTCGAGGTAAAAAACTCGAAAATCATGAACAAATAGGCTGATTTTTGTAGTATATGATTATTTTGGCGTAATTTAACGATGTGCAAAATTTGGGGAATTGGGAGAGGTGAAAATTTTCGAGATTTTTGACTTGTGACAACTCGAGGTGAAAATCTCGAAAATCATGAACTCTAAAAATGGACTAATTTTTTTGTATATGATTATTTTGGCGTAATTTAACGCTGTGCAAAATTTAGGGAATTTTGAGAGAGGTGTAAATTTTCAAGATTTTTTACTTGACGAGTCGAGGTGAAAAAGTCGAAAATCATAAACTCTAAAAATAGGCTGATTTTTGGAGTATATGATTATTATGGCATAATCTAACGCTTTGCAAAATTTGGGGAATTTTGGGAGGTGAAAATTTTTAATATTTTTGACTTGTCACGACTCGAGGTGAAAAACTCGAAAATCATAAACTCTAAAAATGGATTGATTTTTTTAGTATATGATAATTTGGCGTAATCTAACGCTTTGCAAAATTTAGGGAATTTTGGAAGAGGTGAAAATTTTCAAGATTTTTGACTTGTGACGACTCGAGGTGAAAAACTCGCAAATCATGAAATCTAAAAATGGGCTGATTTTTTAGTATATGATTATTTTGGCGTAATTTAACGCTGTGCAAAATTTAGGGAATTTTGAGAGAGGTGAAAATTTTCAAGATTTTTTACTTGACGAGTCGAGGTGAAAAACTCGAAAATCATAAACTCTAAAAATAGGCTGATTTTTGTAGTATATGATTATTTTGGCGTAATTTAACGCTGTGCAAAATTTTGGGAATTTTGGGAGGTGAAAATTTTCAATATTTTTGACTTGTGACGACTCGAGGTGAAAAACTCGAAAATCATAAACTCTAAAAATGTATTAATTTTTTTGGTGTATGATAATTTGGCGTAATTTAACGCGGTGCAAAATTTGGGGAATTTTGGGAGAGCTTAAAATTTTCGAGATTTTTGACTTGTGACAACTCGAGGTAAAAAACTCGAAAATCATGAACTCTAAAAACGGGCTGATTTTTTTAGTATATGATTATTTTGGCGTAATTTAACGCTGTGCAAAATTTAGGCAATTTTAAGAGAGGTGAAAATTTTCGAGATTTTTGACTTGTGACAACTCGAGGTGATAATCTCGAAAATCATGAACTCTAAAAATGGACTGATTTTTGTAGTATATGATTATTTTGGCGTAATTTAACACTGTGCAAAATTTGAGAAATTTTGGGAGGTGAAAATTTGCAATAGTTTTGACTTGTGACGACTCAAGGTGAAAAACTCGCAAATCATGAAATCTAAAAATGGGCTGCTTTTTTAGTATATGATTATTTTGGCGTAATTTAACGCTGTGCAAAATTTGGGGAATTTTGGGAGGTGAAAATTTTCAATATTTTTGACTTTGACGACTCGAGGTGAAAAACTCGAAAATCATAAACTCTAAAAATAGGCTGATTTTTTAGTATGTGATTATTTTGGTGTAATTTAACGATGTGCAAAATTTGGGGAATTTTGGGAGAGGTGAAAATTTTCATGATTTTAGATTTGTGAGACGAATCGAGGTGAAAAACTCGAAAATCGTGAACTCTACAAATAGGCTGATTTTTTGTAGTATATGATTATTTTGGCGTAATCTAAAGCTGAGCAATATTTGGGAATTTTTGGGAGAGGTGAAAATTTTCAAGATTTCTGACTTGTGACGACACGAGGTGAAAAACTCGAAAATCATAAACTCTAAAAATGGATTGATTTTTTTAGTATATGATAATTTGGCGTAATCTAACGCTTTGCAAAATTTGAGGAATTTTGGGAGGTGAAAATTTTCAATATTTTTGACTTGTGACGACTCGAGGTGAAAATCTCGAATATCATAAACTCTAAAAATGGATTGATTTTTTTAGTATATGATAAATTGGCGTAATCTAACGCTTTGCAAAATTTGGGGAATTTTGGGAGGTGAAAATTTTCAATATTTTTGACTTGTGACGACTTGAGGTGAAAATCTCGAAAATCATAAACTCTAAAAATGGATTGATTTTTTTAGTATATGATTATTTTGGCGTAATCTAACGATGAGCAATATTTGGGAATTTTTGGGAGAGGTGAAAATTTGCGAGATTTTTGACTTGTGACATCTCGAGGTGAAAAACTCGAAAATCATAAACTCTAAAAATAGGCTGAGTTTTGTAGATATGATTATTTTGGCGTAATTTAACGCTGTGCAAAATTGGGGAATTTTGGGAGAGGTTAAAATTTTCAAGATTTTAGATTTGTGAGACGACTCAAAGTGAAAAACTCGAAAATAATGAACTCTACAAATAGGCTGATTTTTGTAGTATATGATTTTTTTGGCGTAATTTAACGCTGTGCAAAATTTGGGAATTTTAGGAGAGGTGAAAATTTTCAAGATTTTTTACTTTGACGACTCGAGGTGAAAAACTCGAAAATCATAAACTCTAAAAATAGGCTGATTTTTGGAGTATATGATTATTATGGCGTAATCTAACGCTTTGCAAAATTTGGGGAATTTTGGGAGAGGTGAAAATTTTCGAGATTTTTGACTTGTGACGACTCGAAGTGAAAAACTCGAAAATCATAAACCCTAAAAATGGGCTGATTTTTTAGTATATGATTATTTTGGCGTAATCTACGCTTTGAAAAATTTGGGGAATTTTGGGAGAGGTGAAAATTTTCAAGATTTTTGACTTGTGACGACTCGAGGTGAAAAACTCGCAAATAATGAAATCTAAAAATGGGCTGATATTTTAGTATATGATTATTTTGGCGTAATTTAACGCTGCGCAAAATTTTGGGAATTTTGGGAGGTGAAAGTTTTCAATATTTTTACTTGTGACGACTCGAGGTGAAAAACTCGAAAATCATAAACTCTAAAAATGGATTAATTTTTTTGGTATATAATAATTTGGCGTAATTTAACGCTGTGCAAAATTTGGGGAATTTTGGGAGGTAAAAATTTTCAATATTTTTGACTAGTGACGACTCGAGGTGAAAAACTCGCAAATCATGAAATCTAAAAATGGGCTGATATTTTAGTATATGATTATTTTGGCGTAATTTAACGCTGTGCAAAATTTGGAGAATTTTGGGAGAGGTGAAAATTTTCGAGATTTTTGACTTGTAATGACTCGAGGTGAAAAACTCGAAAATCATAAAGTCTAAAAATAGGCTGATTTTTGTAGTATATGATTATTTTGGCGTAATTTAACGCTGCGCAAAATTTTGGGAATTTTGGGAGGTGAAAGTTTTCAATATTTTTACTTGTGACGACTCGAGGTGAAAAACTCCAAAATCATAAACTCTAAAAATGGATTAATTTTTTTAGTATATGATAATTTGGCGTAATTTAACGCTATGCAAAATTTGGGGAATTTCGGGAGGTAAAAATGTTCAATATTTTTGACTAGTGACGACTCGACGTGAAAAACTCGAAAATCATAAACTCTAAAAATGTATTGATTTTTTTAGTATATGATAATTTGGCGTAATTTAACGCCGTGCAAAATTTGGGGATTTTTGGGAGGTGAAAATTTTCAATATTTATGACTTGTGACGACTCGAGGTGAAAAACTCGAAAATCATAAACTCTAAAAATGGATTAATTTTTGTAGTATGTGATTATTTCAACTTAATTTAACGCTGTGCAAAATTTGGGGAATTTTGGGAGAGGCGAAAATTTTCAAGATTTTTGACTTGTGACGACTCGAGGTGAAAAAATCAAAAACCATCAACTCTAAAAATGAACTAATTTTTTTAGTAAATGATTATTTTGGCGTAATCTAACGCTGTGCAAAATTTGGGGAAATTTGGGAGAGGTGAAAATGTTCAAAATTTTTGACTTGTGACGACTCGAGGTGAAAAACTCGCAAATCATGATATCTAAAAATGGGCTGATTTTTTAGTATATGATTATTTTGGCGTAATTTAACGCTGTGCAAAATTTGGGAATTGTAGGAGAGGTGAAAATTTTCAAGATTATTTACTTTGACGACTCGAGGTGAAAAACTCGAAAATCATAAACTCTAAAAATAGGCTGATTTTTGGAGTATATGATTATTATGGCATAATCTAACGCTTTGCAAAATTTGGGGAATTTTGGAGAGGTGAAAATTTTCAAGATTTTTGACTTGTGACGACTCGAGGTGAAAAACTCGCAAATCATGAAATCTAAAAATGGGCTGATATTTTAGTATATGATTATTTTGACGTAATTTAATGCTGTGCAAAATTTGGGGAATTTTGGGAGAGGTGAAAATTTTCAAGATTTTAGATTTGTGAGTCGACTCGAAGTGAAAAACTCGAAAATAATGAACTCTACAAATAGGCTGGTTTTTGTAGTATATGATTATCTTGGCGTAATTTAACGCTGTGCAAAATTTGGGGAATTTCGGGAGAGGTGAAAATTTTCGAGATTTTTGACTTGTGACAACTCGAGGTAAAAAACTCGAAAATCATAAACTCTACAAATAGGCTGATTTTTGTAGTATATGATTATTTTGGCGTAATTTAACGCTGTGCAAAATTTGGGAATTGTAGGAGAGGTGAAAATTTTCAAGATTATTTACTTTGACGACTCGAGGTGAAAAACTCGAAAATCATAAACTCTAAAAATAGGCTGATTTTTGGAGTATATGATTATTATGGCATAATCTAACGCTTTGCAAAATTTGGGGAATTTTGGAGAGATGAAAATTTTCAAGATTTTTGACTTGTGACGACTCGAGGTGAAAAACTCGCAAATCATGAAATCTAAAAATGGGCTGATATTTTGGTATATGATTATTTTGACGTAATTTAACGCTGTGCAAAATTTGGGGAATTTTGGGAGAGGTGAAAATTTTCGAGATTTTTGACTTGTGACGACTCGAGGTGAAAAACTCGAAAATCATTAACTCTAAAAATAGGCTGAGTTTTGTAGTATATGATTATTTTGGCGTAATTTAACGCTGTGCAAAATTGGGGAATTTTGGGAGAGGTTAAAATTTTCAAGATTTTAGATTTGTGAGACGACTCAAAGTGAAAAACTCGAAAATAATGAACTCTACAAATAGGCTGATTTTTGTAGTATATGATTTTTTTGGCGTAATCTACCGCTGAGCAATATTTGGGAATTTTTGGGAGAGGTAAAAATTTTCAAGATTTTTGACTTGTGACGACACGAGGTGAAAAACTCGAAAATCATAAACTCTAAAAATGGGCTGATTTTTTAGTATATGATTATTTTGACGTAATTTAACGCTGTGCAAAATTTGGGGAATTTTGGGAGAGTTGAAAATTTTCGAGATTTTTGACTTGTGACGACTCGAGGTGAAAAACTCGAAAATCATAAACTGTAAAAATAGGCTAATTTTTGTAGTATATGACTATTTTGGCGCAATTTAACGATGTGCAAAATTTGGGGAATTTTGGGAGAGGTGAAAATTTTCGAGATTTTTGACTTGTGACAACTCGAGGTGAAAATCTCGAAAATCATGAACTCTAAAAATGGACTGATTTTTTTGTATATGATGATTTTGGCGTAATTTAACGCTGTGCAAAATTTGGGGAATTTTGGGAGGTGAAAATTTTCAATATTTTTGACTTGTGACGACTCGAGGTGAAAAACTCGAAATTCATAAACTCTAAAAATGGGCTGATTTTTTAGTATATGATTATTTTGGCGTAATCTACGCTTTGCAAAATTTGGGGAATTTTGGGAGAGGTGAAAATTTTCAAGATTTTTGACTTGTGACGACTCGAGGTGAAAAACTCGCAAATTATGAAATCTAAAAATGGGCTGATATTTTAGTATATGATTATTTTGGCGTAATTTAACGCTGTGCAAAATTTGGAGAATTTTGGGAGAGGTGAAAATTTTCGAGATTTTTGACTTGTGAAAAACTCGAAAATCATAAACTCTAAAAATAGGCTGATTTTTGTAGTATATGATTATTTTGGCGTAATTTAACGCTGCGCAAAATTTTGGGAATTTTGGGAAGTGAAAGTTTTCAATATTTTTACTTGTGACGACTCGAGGTGAAAAACTCGAAAATCATAAACTCTAAAAATGGATTAATTTTTTTGGTATATGATAATTTGGCGTAATTTAACGCTGTGCAAAATTTGGGGAATTTTGGGAGAGGTGAAAATTTTCGAGATTTTTGACTTGTGACTACTCGAAGTGAAAAACTCGAAAATCATAAACTCTAAAAATGGGCTGATTTTTTAGTATATGATTATTTTGGCGTAATCTACGCTTTGCAAAATTTGGGGAATTTTGGGAGAGGTGAAAATTTTCAAGATTTTTGACTTGTGACGACTCGAGGTGAAAAACTCGCAAATCATGAAATCTAAAAATGGGCTGATATTTTAGTATATGATTATTTTGGCGTAATTTAACGCTGCGCAAAATTTTGGGAATTTTGGGAGGTGAAAGTTTTCAATATTTTTACTTGTGACGACTCGAGGTGAAAAACTCCAAAATCATAAACTCTAAAAATGGATTAATTTTTTTAGTATATGATAATTTGGCGTAATTTAACGCTATGCAAAATTTGGGGAATTTTGGGAGGTAAAAATGTTCAATATTTTTGACTAGTGACGACTCGACGTGAAAAACTCGAAAATCATAAACTCTAAAAATGTATTGATTTTTTTAGTATATGATAATTTGGCGTAATTTAACGCCGTGCAAAATTTGGGGATTTTTGGGAGGTGAAAATTTTCAATATTTATGACTTGTGACGACTCGAGGTGAAAAACTCGAAAATCATAAACTCTAAAAATGGATTAATTTTTGTAGTATGTGATTATTTCAATTTAATTTAACGCTGTGCATAATTTGGGGAATTTTTGGAGAGGCGAAAATTTTCAAGATTTTTGACTTGTGACGACTCGAGGTGAAAAAATCAAAAACCATCAACTCTAAAAATGAACTAATTTTTTTAGTAAATGATTATTTTGGCGTAATCTAACGCTGTGCAAAATTTGGGGAATTTTGGGAGAGGTGAAAATGTTCAAAATTTTTGACTTGTGACGACTCGAGGTGAAAAACTCGCAAATCATGATATCTAAAAATGGGCTGATTTTTTAGTATATGATTATTTTGGCGTAATTTAACGCTGTGCAAAATTTGGGAATTGTAGGAGAGGTGAAAATTTTCAAGATTATTTACTTTGACGACTCGAGGTGAAAAACTCGAAAATCATAAACTCTAAAAATAGGCTGATTTTTGGAGTATATGATTATTATGGCATAATCTAACGCTTTGCAAAATTTGGGGAATTTTGGAGAGGTGAAAATTTTCAAGATTTTTGACTTGTGACGACTCGAGGTGAAAAACTCGCAAATCATGAAATCTAAAAATGGGCTGATATTTTAGTATATGATTATTTTGACGTAATTTAACGCTGTGCAAAATTTGGGGAATTTTGGGAGAGGTGAAAATTTTCGAGATTTTTGACTTGTGACGACTCGAGGTGAAAAACTCGAAAATCATAAACTCTAAAAATAGGCTGAGTTTTGTAGTATATGATTATTTTGGCGTAATTTAACGCTGTGCAAAATTGGGGAATTTTGGGAGAGGTTAAAATTTTCAAGATTTTAGATTTGTGAGACGACTCAAAGTGAAAAACTCGAAAATAATGAACTCTACAAATAGGCTGATTTTTGTAGTATATGATTTTTTTGGCGTAATCTACCGCTGAGCAATATTTGGGAATTTTTGGGAGAGGTAAAAATTTTCAAGATTTTTGACTTGTGACGACACGAGGTGAAAAACTCGAAAATCATAAACTCTAAAAATGGTCTGATTTTTTAGTATATGATTATTTTGACGTAATTTAACGCTGTGCAAAATTTGGGGAATTTTGGGAGAGTTGAAAATTTTCGAGATTTTTGACTTGTGACGACTCGAGGTGAAAAACTCGAAAATCATAAACTCTAAAAATAGGCTAATTATTGTAGTATATGACTATTTTGGCGCAATTTAACGATGTGCAAAATTTGGGGAATTTTGGGAGAGGTGAAAATTTTCGAGATTTTTGACTTGTGACAACTCGAGGTGAAAATCTCGAAAATCATGAACTCTAAAAATGGACTGATTTTTTTGTATATGATGATTTTGGCGTAATTTAACGCTGTGCAAAATTTGGGGAATTTTGGGAGGTGAAAATTTTCAATATTTTTGACTTGTGACGACTCGAGGTGAAAAACTCGAAAATCATAAACTCTAAAAATGGGCTGATTTTTTAGTATATGATTATTTTGGCGTAATCTACGCTTTGCAAAATTTGGGGAATTTTGGGAGAGGTGAAAATTTTCAAGATTTTTGACTTGTGACGACTCGAGGTGAAAAACTCGCAAATCATGAAATCTAAAAATGGGCTGATATTTTAGTATATGATTATTTTGGCGTAATTTAACGCTGTGCAAAATTTGGAGAATTTTGGGAGAGGTGAAAATTTTCGAGATTTTTGACTTGTGACGACTCGACGTGAAAAACTCGAAAATCATAAACTCTAAAAATGTATTGATGTTTTTCGTATATGATAATTTGGCGTAATTTAACGCCGTGCAAAATTTGGGGATTTTTGGGAGGTGAAAATTTTAATATTTATGACTTTTGACGACTCGAGGTGAAAAACTCGAAAATCATAAACTCTAAAAATGGATTAATTTTTTTAGTATGTGATTATTTCAATTTAATTTAACGCTGTGCAAAATTTGGGGAATTTTGGGAGAGGTGAAAATTTTCAAGATTTTTGACTTGTGACGACTCGAGGTGAAAAAATCGAAAATCATGAACTCTAAAAATGAACTAATTTTTTTGATTTTGGGCTGATTTTTGTAATATATGATTATTTTGGCGTAATCTAACGCTGTGCAAAATTTGGGGAATTTTGGGAGAGTTGAAAATTTTCAAGATTTTTGACTTGTGACGACTCGAGGTGAAAAACTCGCAAATCATGAAATCTACAAATGGGCTGATATTTTAGTAATTGATTATTTTGACGTAATTTAACGCTGTGCAAAATTTGGGGAATTTTGGGAGAGGTGGAAATTTTCGAGATTTTTGACTTGTGACGACTCGAGGTGAAAAACTCGAAAATCATAAACTCTAAAAATGGGCTGATTTTTTAGTATATGATTATTTTGGCGTAATCTACGCTTTGCAAAATTTGGGGAATTTTGGGAGAGGTGAAAATTTTCAAGATTTTTGACTTGTGACGACTCGAGGTGAAAAACTCGCAGATCATGAAATCTAAAAATGGGCTGATATTTTAGTATATGATTATTTTGGCGTAATTTAACGCTGTGCAAAATTTGGAGAATTTTGGGAGAGGTGAAAATTTTCGAGATTTTTGACTTGTGACGACTCAAGGTGAAAAATTCGAAAATCATAAACTCTAAAAATAGGCTGATTTTTGTAGTATATGATTATTTTGGCGTAATTAACCGCTGCGCAAAATTTTGGGAATTTTGGGAGGTGAAAGTTTTCAATATTTTTACTTGTGACGACTGGAGGTGTAAAACTCGAAAATCATAAACTCTAAAAATGGATTAATTTTTTTTGATATATGATAATTTGGCGTAATTTAACGCTGTGCAAAATTTGGGGAATTTTGGGAGGTAAAAATTTTCAATATTTTTGACTAGTGATGACTCGACGTGAAAAACTCGAAAATCATAAACTCTAAAAATGTATTGATTTTTTTAGTATATGTTAATTTGGCGTAATTTAACGCCGTGCATAATTTGGGGATTTTTGGGAGGTGAAAATTTTCAATATTTATGACTTGTGACGACTCGAGGTGAAAAACTCGAAAATCATAAACTCTAAAAATGGATTAATTTTTGTAGTATGTGATTATTTCAACTTAATTTAACGCTGTGCAAAATTTGGGGAATTTTGGGAGAGGTGAAAATTTTCAAGATTTTTGACTTGTGACTACTCGAGGTGAAAAAATCAAAAATCATGAACTCTAAAAATAAACTAATTTTTTTAGTAAATGATTATTTTGGCGTAATCTAACGCTGTGCAAAATTTGGGGAATTTTGGGAGAGATGAACATTTTCAAGATTTTTGACTTGTGACGACTCGAGGTGAAAAAGTCGAAAATCATAAACTCTAAAAATAGGCTGATTTTTGGAGTATATGATTATTATGGCATAATCTAACGCTTTGCAAAATTTGGGGAATTTTGGGAGAGGTGAACATTTTCAAGATTTTTGACTTGTGACGACTCGAGGTGAAAAACTCGCAAATCATGAACAAATAGGCTGATTTTTGTAGTATATGATTATTTTGGCGTAATTTAACGATGTGCAAAATTTGGGGAATTGGGAGAGGTGAAAATTTTCGAGATTTTTGACTTGTGACAACTCGAGGTGAAAATCTCGAAAATCATGAACTCTAAAAATGGACTGATTTTTTTGTATATGATTATTTTGGAGTAATTTAACGCTGTGCAAAATTTGGGGAATTTTGGGAGGTGAAAATTTTCAATATTTTTGACTTGTCACGACTCAAAGTGAAAAACTCGAAAATCATAAACTCTAAAAATGGATTGATTTTTTTAGTATATGATATTTTGGCGTAATCTAACGCTTTGCAAAATTTGGGGAATTTTGGAAGAGGTGAAAATTTTCAAGATTTTTGACTTGTGACGACTCGAGGTGAAAAACTCGCAAATCATGAAATCTAAAAATGGGCTGATTTTTGTAGTATATGATTATTTTGGCGTAATTTAACGCTGTGCAAAATTTTGGGAATTTTGGGAGGTGAAAATTTTCAATATTTTTGACTTGTGACGACTCGAGGTGAAAAACTCGAAAATCATAAACTCTAAAAATGTATTAATTTTTTTGGTGTATGATAATTTGGCGTAATTTAACGCGGTGCAAAATTTGGGGAATTTTGGGAGAGCTTAAAATTTTCGAGATTTTTGACTTGTGACAACTCGAGGTAAAAAAGTCGAAAATCATGAACTCTAAAAACGGGCTGATTTTTTTAGTATATGATTATTATTAAGAGGTGAAAATTTTCGAGATTTTTGACTTGTGACAACTCGAGGTGATAATCTCGAAAATCATGAACTCTAAAAATGGACTGATTTTTGTAGTATATGATTATTTTGGCGTAATTTAACACTGTGCAAAATTTGAGAAATTTTGAGAGGTGAAAATTTGCAATAGTTTTGACTTGTGACGACTCAAGGTGAAAAACTCGCAAATCATCAAATCTAAAAATGGGCTGATTTTTTAGTATATGATTATTTTGGCGTAATTTAACGCTGTGCAAAATTTGGGGAATTTTGGGAGGTGAAAATTTTCAATATTTTTGACTTTGACGACTCGAGGTAAAAAACTCGAAAATCATAAACTCTAAAAATAGGCTGATTTTTTAGTATGTGATTATTTTGGTGTAATTTAACGATGTGCAAAATTTGGGGAATTTTGGGAGAGGTGAAAATTTTCGTGATTTTTGACCTGTGACTACTCGAGGTGAAAGTCTCGAAAATCATGAACTCTAAAAACGGCCTGGTTTTTTTTAGTATATAATTATTTTGGCGTAATTTAACGCTGTGCAAAATTTTGGGAACTTTAGGAGAGATGAAAATTTTCAAGATTTTTGACTTGTGACAACTCGGGGTGAAAAACTCGAAAATCATGAACTCTAAAAATGGGCTGATTTTTGTAGTATATGATTATTTTGGCATAATTTAACGCTGTGCAAAATTGGGGAATTTTGGGAGAGGTTAAAATTTTCAAGATTTTAGATTTGTGAGACGAATCGAGGTGAAAAACTCGAAAATCGTGAACTCTACAAATAGGCTGATTTTTTGTAGTATATGATTATTTTGGCGTAATCTAAAGTTGAGCAATATTTGGGAATTTTTGGGAGAGGTGAAAATTTTCAAGATTTCTGACTTGTGACGACACGAGGTGAAAAACTCGAAAATCATAAACTCTAAAAATGGATTGATTTTTTTAGTATATGATAATTTGGCGTAATCTAACGCTTTGCAAAATTTGGGGAATTTTGGGAGGTGAAAATTTTCAATATTTTTGACTTGTGACGACTCGAGGTGAAAATCTCGAATATCATAAACTCTAAAAATGGATTGATTCTTTTAGTATATGATAAATTGGCGTAATCTAACGCTTTGCAAAATTTGGGGAATTTTGGGAGGTGAAAATTTTTAATATTTTTGACTTGTGACGACTTGAGGTAAAAATCTCGAAAATCATAAACTCTAAAAATGGATTGATTTTTTTAGTATATGATTATTTTGGCGTAATCTAACGATGAGCAATATTTGGGAATTTTTGGGAGAGGTGAAAATTTGCGAGATTTTAGACTTGTGACAACTCGAGGTAAAAAACTCGAAAATCTTGAACTTTAAAAATGGGCTGATTTTTGTAGTATATGATTATTTCAACGTAATTTATCGCTGTGCAAAATTTTCGGAATTTTAGGAGAGGTGAAAATTTTCAAGATTTTTGACTTGTGACGACACGAGGTGAAAAACTCGCAAATCATGAAATCTAAAAATGGGCTGATATTTTAGTATATGTTTTTTTGACGTAATTTAACGCTGTGCAAAATTTGGGGAACTTTGGGAGAGGTGAAAATTTTCGAGATTTTTGACTTGTGACGACTCGAGGTGAAAAACTCGAAAATCATAAACTCTAAAAATAGGCTGAGTTTTGTAGTATATGATTATTTTGGCGTAATTTAACGCTGTGCAAAATTGGGGAATTTTGGGAGAGGTTAAAATTTTCAAGATTTTAGATTTGTGAGACGACTCGAAGTGAAAAACTCGAAAATAATGAACTCTACAAATAGGCTGATTTTTGTAGTATATGATTTTTTTGGCGTAATCTAACGCTGAGCAATATTTGGGAATTTTTGGGAGAGGTGAAAATTTTCAAGATTTTTGACTTGTGACGACACGAGGTGAAAAACTCGAAAATCATAAACTCTAAAAATAGCCTGATTTTTGTAGTATATGATTATTTTGGCGTAAATTAAAGCTGTGCAAAATTTGGGGAATTTTGAGAGAAGTAAAAATTTTCGAGATTTTTGACTTGTGACAACTCGAGGTAAAAAACTCGAAAATCATGAACTCTACAAATAGGCTGATTTTTGTAGTATATGATTATTTTGGCGTAATTTAACGCTGTGCAAAATTTTGGGAATTTTGGGAGGTGAAAATTTTCAATATTTTTGACTTGTGACGACTCGAGGTGAAAAACTCGAAAATCATAAACTCTAAAAATAAGCTGATTTTTGTAGTATATGATGATTTTGGCGTAATTTAACGCTGTGCAAAATTTTGGGAATTTTGGGAAGTGAAAATTTTTAATATTTTTGACTTATGACGACTCGAGGTGAAAAACTCGAAAATAGTAAACTCTAAATATGTATTAATTTTTTTGGTGTATTATAATTTGGCGTAATTTAACGCTGTGCAAAATTTGGGGAATTTTGGGAGAGCTTAAAATTTTCGAGATTTTTGACTTGTGACAACTCGAGGCAAAAAAACTCGAAAATAATGAACTCTACAAATAGGCTAATTTTTGTAGTATATGATTATCTTGGCGTAATTAAACGATGTGCAAAATTTGGGGAATTTTGGGAGAGGTGAAAATTTTCGAGATTTTTGACTTGTGACAACTCAAGGTGAAAATTTCGAAAATCATGAACTCTAAAAACGGGCTGATTTTTTTAGTATATGATTATTTTGGCGTAATTTAACGCTGTGCAAAATTTAGGGAATTTTATGAGAGGTGAAAATTTACGAGATTTTTGACTTGTGACAACTCGAGGTGAAAATCTCGAAAATCATGAACTCTAAAAACGGCCTGATTTTTTTAGTATATAATTATTTTGGCGTAATGTAACGCTGTGCAAAATTTGGGGAACTTTGGGAGAGGTGAAAATTTTCAAGATTTTTTACCTTGACGACTCGAGGTGAAAAACTCAAAAATCATGAATTCTAAAAATGGGCTGATTTTTTAGTACATGATTATTTTGGCGTAATTTAATGCTGTGCAAAATTGGGGAATTTTGGGAGAGGTTAAAATTTTTAAGATTTTAGATTTGTGAGACGACTCGAAGTGAAAAACTCGAAAATAATGAACTCTACAAATTGATTTTTGTAGTATATGATTATTTTGGCGTAATTTAACGCTGTGCAAAATTTTGGGAACTTTGGGAGATATGAAAATTTTCAAGATTTTTGACTTGTGACAACTCGGGGTGAAAAACTAGAAAATCATGAACTCTAAAAATGGGCTGATTTTTGTAGTATATGATTATTTTGGCGTAATTTAACGCTGTGCAAAATTGGGGAATTTTGGGAGAGGTGAAAATTTTCAATATTTTTTACTTTGACCACTCGAGGTGAAAAACTCGAAAATCATGAACTATAAAAATGGGCTGATTTTTGTAGTATATAATTATTTTGGCGTAATTTATCGCTGTGCAAAATTTGGGGAATTTTAGGAGAGGTGAAAATTTTCAAGATTTTTGACTTGTGACGACTCGAGGTGAAAAACTCGCAAATCATGATATCTAAAAATGGGCTGATTTTTTAGTATATGATTATTTTGGCGTAATCTAACACTTTGCAAAAGTTGGGGAATTTTGGGAGAGGTGAAAATTTTCAAGATTTGACTTTTTTTGATTTGACTTGTGACGACTCGAGGTGAAAAACTCGCAAGCCATGAAATCTAAAAATGGTCTGATTTCTTAGTATATGATTATTTTGGCGTAATTTAACGCTGTGCAAAATTTGGGGAATTTTGGGAGAGGTGAAAATATTCAATATTTTTTACTTTGACCACTCGAGGTGAAAAACTCGAAAATCATGAACTATAAAAATAGGCTGATTTTTGTAGTATATGATTATTTTGGCGTAATCTAACGCTGAGCAATATTTGGGAATTTTTGGGAGAGGTGAAAATTTTCAAGATTTTTGACTTGTGACGACACAAGGTGAAAAACTCAAAAATCATAAACTCTAAAAATGGATTTATTTTTTTAGTATATGATAATTTGGCGTAATCTAACGCTTTGCAAAATTTGGGGAATTTTGGGAGGTGAAAATTTTCAATATTTTTGACTTGTGACGACTCGAGGTGAAAAACTCTAAAATCATAAACTCTAAAAATGGATTGATTTTTCAGTATATGATAATTTAGCGTAATCTAACGCTGAGCAATATTTGGGAATTTTTGGGAGAGGTGAAAATTTTCAAGATTTTTGACTTGTGACGACACGAGGTGAAAAACTCGAAAATCATAAACTCTAAAAATGGATTTATTTTTTTAGTAAATGATAATTTGGCGTAATCTAACGCTTTGCAAAATTTGGGGAATTTTGGGAGGTGAAAATTTTCAATATTTTTAAATTGTGACGACTCGAGGTGAAAAACTCGAAAATCATAAACTCTAAAAATGGATTGATTTTTTAGTATATGATAATTTGGCTTAATCTAACGCTTTGCAAAATTTGGGGAATTTTGGGAGAGGTGAAAATTTTCAAGATTTTTGACTTGTGACGACTCGAGGTGAAAAACTCGCAAATCATGAAATCTAAAAATGGACCGATTTTTTAGTATATGATAATTTTTGGCGTAATTTAACGCTGTGCAAAATTTGGGGAATTTTGAGAGAGATGAACATTTTCGAGATTTTTAACTTGTGACAACTCGAGGTGAAAAACTCGAAAATCTTGAACTCTAAAAATAGGCTGATTTTTGTAGAATATGATTATATTGGCGTAATTTAACGCTGTGCAAAATTTGAGGAATTTTTTTGAGAGGTGAAAATTTTCAAGATTTTTGACTTGTGACAACTCGAGGTGAAAAACTCGAAAATCATGAACTCTAAAAATAGGCTAATTTTTTTAGTATATGATTATGTGCAAAATTTAGGGAATTTTTTGAGAGCTGAATATTCTCAAGATTTTTGACTTGTGACGACTCGAGGTGAAAAACTCGAAAATCATGAACTCCAAAAATAGGCTGATTTTTGTAGAATATGATTATTTTTGTGGAATTTTGAGAGAGGTGAAAATTTTCAAGATTTTTGACTTGTGACAACTCGAGGTGAAAAACTTGAAAATCATGAACTCCAAAAATAGGCTGATTTTTGTATTATATGATTATTTTGGCGTAATTTAACGCTGTGCAAAATTTGAGGAATTTTGAGAGAGGTTAATATACTCAAGATTTTTGACTTGTGACGACTCGAGGTGAAAAACTCGAAAATCTTGAACTCTAAAAATAGGCTGATTTTTTTAGTATATGATTATTTTGGAGTAATTTAACCCTGTGCAAAATTTGGGGAATTTTGGGAGACGTAAAAATTTTTCAGATTTTTACGGTGAAAATTTTTAAGATTTTTTTACTTGTGCGACTCGAGGTGAAAAACTCGAAAACCGTGAACTCTAAAAATGGGCTGATTTTTGTAGTATATGATTATTTTGGCGTAATTTAACGCTGTGCAAAATTTGGGGAATTTTGGGAGAGATGAACATTTTCGAGATTTTTAACTTGTGACAACTCGAGGTGAAAAACTCTAAAATCATAAACTCTAAAAATGGGCTGATTTGTTTAGTATATGATTATTTTGGCATAATTTAACGCTGTGCAAAATTTGGGGAATTTTGGGAGACGTAAAAGTTTTTCAGATTTTTAAGGTGAAAATTTTCAAGATTTTTTTACTTGTGACGACTCGATGTGAAAAACTCGAAAACCATGAACTCTAAAAATGGGCTGATTTTTGTAGTATATGATTATTTTGGCGTAATTTAACGCTGTGCAAAATTTGGGGAATTTTGGGAGAGATGAACATTATCGAGATTTTTAACTTGTGACAACTCGAGGTGAAAAACTCGAAAATCATGAACTCTAAAAATAGGCTGATTTTTTTAGTATATGATTATTTTGGCGTAATTTAACGCTGTGCAAAATTTAGGGAATTTTTTGAGAGGTGAAAAACTCGAAAATCATGAACTCTAAAAATAGGCTGATTTTTGTAGAATATGATAATTTTGGCGTAATTTAACGCTGTGCAAAATTTGAGGAACTTTTAAAAGAGGTGAAAATTTTCAAGATTTTTGACTTGTGACAACTCGAGGTGAAAAACTCGAAAATCATGAACTCTAAAAATAGGCTAATTTTTTTAGTATATGATTATGTGCAAAATTTAGGGAATTTTTTGAGAGCTGAAAATTTTCAAGATTTTTGACTTGTGACGACTCGAGATGAAAAACTCGAAAAACATGAACTCTAAAAACAGGCTAATTTTTGTAGAATATGATTATTTTTGAGGAATTTTTAGACAGGTGAATATTCTCAAGATTTTTGACTTGTGACGACTCGAGGTGAAAAACTCGAAAATCATGATCTCTAAAATAGGCTGATATTTTAGGTTTTGATTATTTTGGCGTAATTTAACGCTGTGCAAAATTTAGGGAATATTTTGAGAGCTGAAAATTTTCAAGATTTTTGACTTGGACGACTCGAGGTGAAAAACTCGAAAATCATGAACTCTAAAAATAGGCTGATTTTTGTAGAATATGATTATTTTGGCGTAATTTAAAGCTGTGCAAAATATGAGGAATTTTGAGAGAGGTGAATATTCTCAAGATTTTTGACTTGTGACGACTCGAGGTGTAAAACTCGAAAATCATAAACTCTAAAAATGGGCTGATTTTTTTAGTATATGATTATTTTGGCATAACTTAACGCTGTGCAAAATTTTGGGAATTTTAGGAGAGGTGAAAATTTTCATGTTTTTGACTTTTGAGACGACTCGAGGTGAAAAACTCAAAAATCATGAACTTAAAAATAGGCTGATTTTTGTAGAATATGATTATTTTGGCGTAATTTAACGCTGTGCAAAATTTGAGGAATTTTGAGAGAGGTTAATATTCTCAAGATTTTTGACTTGTGACGACTAGAGGTGAAAAACTCGAAAATCATTAACTCTAAAAATAGGCTGATTTTTTTAGTATATGATTATTTTGGAGTAATTTAACCCTGTGCAAAATTTGTGGAATTTTGGGAGACGTAAAAATTTTTCAGATTTTTACGGTGAAAATTTTCAAGATTTTTTTACTTGTGACGACTCGAGGTGAAAAACTCGAAAATCGTGAACTCTAAAAATGTGCTGATTTTGGTAGTATATGATTATTTTGGCGTAATTTAACGCTGTGCAAAATTTGGGTGAGATGAACATTTTCGAGATTTTTAACTTGTGACAACTCGAGGTGAAAAACTCGAAAATCATGAACTCTAAAAATATGCTGATTTTTTTAGTATATGATTATTTTGGCGTAAATAACGCTGTGCAAAATTTGGGTAATATTGGAAGGTGAAAATTTTCGATATTTTTTACTTGTGACAACTCGAGGGAAAAAACTCGAAAATCATGAACTCCAAAAATAGGCTGATTTTGTATTATATGATTATTTTGGCGTCATCTAACGCTGTGCAAAATTTGAGGAATTTTGAGAGAGGTGAATATTCTCAAGATTTTTGACTTGTGACGACTCGAGGTGAAAATCTCGAAACTCATGAACTCTAAAAATAGGCTGATTTTTTTAGTATATGATTATTTTGGCGTAATTTAACCCTGCGCAAAATTTGGGGAATTTTGGGAGATGTAAAAATTTTCCAGATTTTTACGGTGAAAATTTTCAAGATTTTTTTAGTTGTAACGAATCGAGGTGAAAAACTTGAAAATCATGAACTCTAAAAATGATTATTTTGGCGTAATTAAACGCTGTGCAAAATTTGGGGAATTTTGGGAGAGATGAACATTTTCGAGATTTTTAACTTGTGACAACTCGAGGTGAAAAACTCGAAAATCATGAACTCTAAAAATAGGCTAATTTTTGTAGAATATGATTATTTTTGAGGAATTTTTAGACAGGTGAATATTCTCAAGATTTTTGACTTGTGACGACTCGAGGTGAAAAACTCGAAAATCATGATCTCTAAAAATAGGCTGATATTTTAGGTTTTGATTATTTTGGCGTAATTTAACGCTGTGCAAAATTTAGGGAATATTTTGAGAGCTGAAAATTTTCAAGATTTTTGACTTAGACGACTCGAGGTGAAAAACTCGAAAATCATGAACTCTAAAAATAGGCTGATTTTTGTAGAATATGATTATTTTGGCGTAATTTAAAGCTGTGCAAAATTTGAGGAATTTTGAGAGAGGTGAATATTCTCAAGATTTTTGACTTGTGACGACTCGAGGTGTAAAACTCGAAAATCATAAACTCTAAAAATGGGCTGATTTTTTTAGTATATGATTATTTTGGCATAACTTAACGCTGTGCAAAATTTTGGGAATTTTAGGAGGGGTGAAAATTTTCATGTTTTTGACTTTTGAGACGACTCGAGGTGAAAAACTCAAAAATCATGAACTTAAAAATAGGCTGATTTTTGTAGAATATGATTATTTTGGCGTAATTTAACGCTGTGCAAAATTTGAGGAATTTTGAGAGAGGTTAATATTCTCAAGATTTTTGACTTGTGACGACTCGAGGTAAAAAACTCGAAAATCATGAACTCTAAAAATAGGCTGATTTTTTTAGTATATGATTATTTTGGAGTAATTTAACCCTGTGCAAAATTTGTGGAATTTTGGGAGACGTAAAAATTTTTCAGATTTTTACGGCGAAAATTTTCAAGATTTTTTTACTTGTGACGACTCGAGGTGAAAAACTCGAAAATCGTGAACTCTAAAAATGTACTGATTTTGGTAGTATATGATTATTTTGGCGTAATTTAACGCTGTGCAAAATTTGGGTGAGATGAACATTTTCGAGATTTTTAACTTGTGACAACTCGAGGTGAAAAACTCGAAAATCATGAACTCTAAAAATATGCTGATTTTTTTAGTATATGATTATTTTGGCGTAAATAACGCTGTGCAAAATTTGGGTAATATTGGAAGGTGAAAATTTTCGATATTTTTTACTTGTGACAACTCGAGGGGAAAAACTCGAAAATCATGAACTCCAAAAATAGGCTGATTTTGTATTATATGATTATTTTGGCGTCATCTAACGCTGTGCAAAATTTGAGGAATTTTGAGAGAGGTGAATATTCTCAAGATTTTTGACTTGTGACGACTCGAGGTGAAAAACTCGAAAATCATGAACTCTAAAAATAGCCTGATTTTTGTAGAATATGTTTATTTTGGCGTAATTTAACGCTCTGCAAAATTTGAGGAATTTTGAGAGAGGTGAAAATTTTCAAGATTTTTGACTTGTGACAACTCGAGGTGAAAAACTCGAAAATCATGAACTCTAAAAATAGGCTGATTTTTGTAGAATATGATTATTTTGGCGTAATTTAACGCTGTGCAAAATTTGAGGAATTTTGAGAGAGGTGAAAATTTTCAAGATTTTTGACTTGTGACAACTCGAGGTGAAAAACTCGAAAATCATGAACTCTAAAAATAGGCTGATTTTTTTAGTATATGATTATTTTGGCGTAAATAAAGCTGGGCAAAATTTGGGTAAAATTATGAGGTGAAATTTTTGGATATTTTTACTTGTGACAACTCGAGGTGAAAAACTCGAAAATCATGTATTCTAAAAATAGGCTGATTTTTGTAGTATATGATTATTTTGGCGTAATCTAACGCTGTGCAAAATTTAGGGAATTTTTTGAGAGCTGAAAATTTTCAAGATTTTTGACTTGTGACGACTCGAGGTGAAAAACTCGAAAATCATGAACTCTAAAAATAGCCTGATTTTTGTAGAATATGTTTATTTTGGCGTAATTTAACGCTGTGCAAAATTTGAGGAATTTTGAGAGAGGTGAAAATTTTCAAGATTTTTGACTTGTGACTACTCGAGGTGAAAAACTCGAAAATCATGAACTCTAAAAATAGGCTGATTTTTTTAGTATATGGTTTTTTTGGCGTAATTTAACGCTGTGAAAAATTTAGGGAATGTTTTGAGAGCTGAAAATTTTCAAGATTTTTGACTTGTGACGACTCGAGGTGAAAAACTCGAAAATCATGAACTCCAAAAATAGGCTGATTTCTGTATTATATGATTATTTTGGCGTCATCTAACGCTGTGCAAAATTTAAGGAATTTTGAGAGAGGTGAATATTATCAAGATTTTTGACTTGTGACGACTCGAGGTGAAAAACTCGAAAATCATGAACTCTAAAAATAGGCTGATTTTTTTAGTATATGATTATTTTGGAGTAATTTAACCCTGTGCAAAATTTGGGGAATTTTGGGAGACGTAAAAATTTTTCAGATTTTTACGGTGAAAATTTTCACGATTTTTTTACTTGTGACGACTCGAGGTGAAAAACTCGAAAATCGTGAACTCTAAAAATGGGCAGATTATTGTAGTATATGATTATTTTGGCGTAATATAACGCTGTGCAAAATTTGGGGAATTTTGGGAGAGATGAACATTTTCGAGATTTTTAACTTGTGACAACTCGAGGTGAAAAACTCGAAAATCATGAACTCTAAAAATAGGCTGATTTTTTTAGTATATGATTATTTTTGCGTAAATAACGCAGTGCAAAATTTGGGTAATATTGGGAGGTGAAATTTTTGGATATTTTTGACTTGTGACAACTCGAGGTGAAAAACTCGAAAATCATGAACTCTAAAAATAAGCTGATTTTTTTAGTATGTGATTATTTTGGCGTAATTTAACGCTGTGCAAAACTTACGGAATTTTTTGAGAGCTGAAAATTTTCACGATTTTTGACTTGTGACAACTCGAGGTGAAAAACTCGAAAATCATGAACTCTAAAAATAAGCTAATTTTTTTAGTATATGATTATTTTGGCGTCATCTAACGCTGTGCAAAATTTGGGGAATTTTGGGAGAGGTGAAAATTTTCGAGACGTTTTACTTGTGACAACTCGAGGTAAAAAACTTGAAACTCATGAACTCTCAAAATGGGATACTTTTTTTAGTATATGATTATTTTGGCGTAATCTAATGCTGTGCAAAATTTGCAGAATATTTTCAAGATTTTTTACTTGTGACGACTCGAGGTGAAAAACTCGAAAATCATGAACTCCAAATAAAAATAGGCTGATTTTTGTAGTATATGATTATTTTGGCGTAATTAAAAGATGTGCAAAATTTGGGGAATTTTGAGAGAGGTGAAAATTTTCAAGATTTTTGACTTGTGACGTCACGAGGTGAAAAACTCGAAAATCATGAACTCTAAAAATGGGCTGATTTTTGTAGTATATGATTATTTTGGCGTAATTTAACGCTGTGCAAAATTTGGGAAGTTTTGGGGACGTGAAAATTTTCAAGATTTTTTACTTGTTGCGACTCGAGGTGAAAAACTCGAAAATCATGAACTCTAAAAATATGCTGATTTTTTTAGTATATGATTATTTTGGAGTAATTTAACCCTGTGCAAAATTTGGGGAATTTTGGGAGACGTAAAAATTTTTCAGATTTTTACGGTGAAAATTTTCACGATTTTTTTACTTGTGACGACTCGAGGTGAAAAACTCGAAAATCGTGAACTCTAAAAATGGGCAGATTATTGTAGTATATGATTATTTTGGCGTAATATAACGCTGTGCAAAATTTGGGGAATTTTGGGAGAGATGAACATTTTCGAGATTTTTAACTTGTGACAACTCGAGGTGAAAAACTCGAAAATCATGAACTCTAAAAATAGGCTGATTTTTTTTGTATATGATTATTTTTGCGTAAATAACGCTGTGCAAAATTTGGGTAATATTGGGAGGTGAAATTTTTGGATATTTTTGACTTGTGACAACTCGAGGTGAAAAACTCGAAAATCATGAACTCTAAAAATAAGCTGATTTTTTTAGTATATGATTATTTTGGCGTAATTTAACGCTGTGCAAAACTTAGGGAATTTTTTGAGAGCTGAAAATTTTCACGATTTTTGACTTGTGACGACTCGAGGTGAAAAACTCGAAAATCATGAACTCCAAAAATAGGCTGATTTCTGTATTATATGATTATTTTGGCGTCATCTAACGCTGTGCAAAATTTAAGGAATTTTGAGAGAGGTGAATATTATCAAGATTTTTGACTTGTGACGACTCGAGGTGAAAAACTCGAAAATCATGAACTCTAAAAATAGGCTGATTTTTTTAGTATATGATTATTTTGGAGTAATTTAACCCTGTGCAAAATTTGGGGAATTTTGGGAGACGTAAAAATTTTTCAGATTTTTACGGTGAAAATTTTCACGATTTTTTTACTTGTGACGACTCGAGGTGAAAAACTCGAAAATCGTGAACTCTAAAAATGGGCAGATTATTGTAGTATATGATTATTTTGGCGTAATATAACGCTGTGCAAAATTTGGGGAATTTTGGGAGAGATGAACATTTTCGAGATTTTTAACTTGTGACAACTCGAGGTGAAAAACTCGAAAATCATGAACTCTAAAAATAGGCTGATTTTTTTAGTATATGATTATTTTTGCGTAAATAACGCAGTGCAAAATTTGGGTAATATTGGGAGGTGAAATTTTTGGATATTTTTGACTTGTGACAACTCGAGGTGAAAAACTCGAAAATCATGAACTCTAAAAATAAGCTGATTTTTTTAGTATGTGATTATTTTGGCGTAATTTAACGCTGTGCAAAACTTACGGAATTTTTTGAGAGCTGAAAATTTTCACGATTTTTGACTTGTGACAACTCGAGGTGAAAAACTCGAAAATCATGAACTCTAAAAATAAGCTTATTTTTTTAGTATATGATTATTTTGGAGTAATTTAACGCTGTGCAAAATTTGGGGAATTTTTTGAAAGCTGAAAATTTTCAATATTTCTGACTTGTGACGACTCGAGGTGAAAAACTCGAAAATCATGAACTCCAAAAATAGGCTGATTTTTGTAGTATATGATTATTTTGGCGTAATTTAACGCTGTGCAAAATTTGGGGAATATTGGAAGGTGAAAATTTTCGATATTTTTGACTTGTGACAACTCGAGGTGAAAAACTCGAAAATCATGTATTCTAAAAATAGGCTGATTTTTGTAGAATATGTTTATTTTGGCGTAATTTAACGCTGTGCAAAATTTGAGGAATTTTGAGAGAGGTGAAAATTTTCAAGATTTTTGACTCGTGAAGTGAAAAACTCCAAAATCATGAACTCTAAAAATAGGCTGATTTTTATAGTATATGATTATTTTGGCGTCATCTAACGCTGTGCAAAATTTGGGGAATTTTGGGAGAGGTGAAAATTTTCGAAATTTTTGACATGTGAAGTGAAAAACTCCAAAATCATGAACTCTAAAAATAGGCTGATTTTTGTAGTATATGATTATTTTGGCGTCATCTAACGCTGTGCAAAATTTGGGGAATTTTGGGAGAGGTGAAAATTTTCGAGACGTTTTACTTGTGACAACTCGAGGTAAAAAACTTGAAACTCATGAACTCTCAAAATGGGATACTTTTTTTAGTATATGATTATTTTGGCGTAATCTAATGCTGTGCAAAATTTGCAGAATATTTTCAAGATTTTTTACTTGTGACGACTCGAGGTGAAAAACTCGAAAATCATGAACTCCAAATAAAAATAGGCTGATTTTTGTAGTATATGATTATTTTGGCGTAATTAAAAGATGTGCAAAATTTGGGGAATTTTGAGAGAGGTGAAAATTTTCAAGATTTTTGACTTGTGACGTCACGAGGTGAAAAACTCGAAAATCATGAACTCTAAAAATGGGCTGATTTTTGTAGTATATGATTATTTTGGCGTAATTTAACGCTGTGCAAAATTTGGGAAGTTTTGGGGACGTGAAAATTTTCAAGATTTTTTACTTGTTGCGACTCGAGGTGAAAAACTCGAAAATCATGAACTCTAAAAATATGCTGATTTTTTTAGTATATGATTATTTTGGAGTAATTTAACCCTGTGCAAAATTTGGGGAATTTTGGGAGACGTAAAAATTTTTCAGATTTTTACGGTGAAAATTTTCACGATTTTTTTACTTGTGACGACTCGAGGTGAAAAACTCGAAAATCGTGAACTCTAAAAATGGGCAGATTATTGTAGTATATGATTATTTTGGCGTAATATAACGCTGTGCAAAATTTGGGGAATTTTGGGAGAGATGAACATTTTCGAGATTTTTAACTTGTGACAACTCGAGGTGAAAAACTCGAAAATCATGAACTCTAAAAATAGGCTGATTTTTTTTGTATATGATTATTTTTGCGTAAATAACGCTGTGCAAAATTTGGGTAATATTGGGAGGTGAAATTTTTGGATATTTTTGACTTGTGACAACTCGAGGTGAAAAACTCGAAAATCATGAACTCTAAAAATAAGCTGATTTTTTTAGTATATGATTATTTTGGCGTAATTTAACGCTGTGCAAAACTTAGGGAATTTTTTGAGAGCTGAAAATTTTCACGATTTTTGACTTGTGACAACTCGAGGTGAAAAACTCGAAAATCATGAACTCTAAAAATAAGCTTATTTTTTTAGTATATGATTATTTTGGAGTAATTTAACGCTGTGCAAAATTTGGGGAATTTTTTGAGAGCTGAAAATTTTCAATATTTCTGACTTGTGACGACTCGAGGTGAAAAACTCGAAAATCATGAACTCCAAAAATAGGCTGATTTTTGTAGTATATGATTATTTTGGCGTAATTTAACGCTGTGCAAAATTTGGGGAATATTGGAAGGTGAAAATTTTCGATATTTTTGACTTGTGACAACTCGAGGTGAAAAACTCGAAAATCATGTATTTTAAAAATAGGCTGATTTTTATAGAATATGTTTATTTTGGCGTAATTTAACGCTGTGCAAAATTTGAGGAATTTTGAGAGAGGTGAAAATTTTCAAGATTTTTGACTCGTGAAGTGAAAAACTCCAAAATCATGAACTCTAAAAATAGGCTGATTTTTATAGTATATGATTATTTTGGCGTCATCTAACGCTGTGCAAAATTTGGGGAATTTTGGGAGAGGTGAAAATTTTCGAAATTTTTGAATTGTGAAGTGAAAAACTCCAAAATCATGAACTCTAAAAATAGGCTGATTTTTGTAGTATATGATTATTTTGGCGTCATCTAACGCTGTGCAAAATTTGGGGAATTTTGGGAGAGGTGAAAATTTTCGAGATGTTTTACTTGTGACAACTCGAGGGGAAAAACTTGAAACTCATGAACTCTCAAAATGGGATACTTTTTTTAGTATATGATTATTTTGGCGTAATCTAATGCTGTGCAAAATTTGCAGAATATTTTCAAGATTTTTTACTTGTGACGACTCGAGGTGAAAAACTCGAAAATCATGAACTCCAAATAAAAATAGGCTGATTTTTGTAGTATATGATTATTTTGGCGTAATTAAAAGATGTGCAAAATTTGGGGAATTTTGAGAGAGGTGAAAATTTTCAAGATTTTTGACTTGTGACGTCACGAGGTGAAAAACTCGAAAATCATGAACTCTAAAAATGGGCTGATTTTTGTAGTATATGATTATTTTGGCGTAATTTAACGCTGTGCAAAATTTGGGAAGTTTTGGGAGACGTGAAAATTTTCAAGATTTTTTACTTGTTGCGACTCGAGGTGAAAAACTTGAAAATCATGAACTCTAAATAAAACTTGGCTGATTTTTTTAGTATATGATTATTTTGGCGTAATTTAACGCTGTGCAAAATTTGGGGAATTTTGGGAGCGGTGAAAATTTTCGAGTTTTTGGACTTGTGACAACTCGAGGTGAAAAACTCCAAAATCATAGGCTGATTTTTTTAGTATATGGGGAAAGGTAGTGGGATCGCTGCCCGGGCAGCGTTATTGCAATTATTATTTTTTATTAAATAGTAAACTGACAATATAGTCTCTTCCAACAGTCTTTGGTTGTTGGCGGGGGCGGTGGAGGGGAAGATGGATGGCCACTCACGTTTATCATATGTGGTTCAAATAATGTGTTTGCAATATTTATTTCTTTTTTTATATCGATTTGTATGTATTTATGTGTGCTGTATTTGTGCTGTTGGTGTTTTTAGTGTGATGTTTTGTGTCTTTTATGTAGATATACATATATAGGTGGCTGTGTTGTAGTATTTGGTACATATTTACGCCTAATATCGATTTAGTGATAAGCACATGTGTGTATGTATGTATTTATGTGTGCTATATTGTGCTGAAGTTGCCACACTTAAAAATGTTAATAACAATGAATTAATAAATAAACATAAATATTAGGAAATAAGCTAGTTGATGCTGCCAATAAAGTTATTACATATTTGTTTATAACAAATAAATTTACCACATTGTAAATAATTTCCGTATTAAATTTGCAGGTTTGTGTACGAGTGTAATCAACTGTAACTATCTCTGGTTGGTGGTGGGGCGGCGGAGGGGTTGGTGGTGGGGCTTCCGGGGGAAAGGTAGTGGGATCGCTGCCCGGGCAGCTTTATTGCAATTATTATTTTTTATTAAATAGTAAACTGACAATATAGTCTCTTCCAACTGTCTTTGGTTGGTGGCGGGGGCGGTGGAGGGGATGATGGATGGCCACTCACGTTTATCATATGTGGTTCAAATAATGTGTTTGCAATATTTATTTCTTTTTTTAATATCGATTTGTATGTATTTATGTGTGCTGTATGTGTTTTTAGTGTGATGTTTTGTGTCTTTTATGTAGATATACATATATAGGTGGCTGTGTTGTAGTATTTGGTACATATTTACACGCCTAATAACGATTTAGTGATAAGCACATGTGTGTATGTATGTATTTATGTGTGCTGTATTTGTGCTGTTGGTGTTTTTAGTGTGATGTTTTGTGTCTTTTATGTAGATATACATATATAGGT